>BPTQ01000002.1:30647555-31146613 GCA_019973895.1 Chrysanthemum seticuspe | reverse complement strand
CAAGCAAAACGTCTGCCCTCCTCTTACTGGTAAGAGTAAGAGGGCTAGTAAGATTTTTTTTTGAAAAACAAACACACCCTAAGTTGTATCCGGTCTAGGGTACTCAATAACGTTGTTAGCATCGTTCGTCTTGTATCCGTTTGAGAGTATTTGAAAACCACTGTTAGCGGCTCAGTAACCATGCGTTTTAGATAGGGATGATCTAATCTTGCACCCCCTTTTTTCCTTCCCATGCACCTCACTAGGCCAATCATTGGCCCAATGATTGGCTTGTCCTTTTTTAATTTATTTATTTTTTATTTTTTTAGTTTTTTGTTTTGTTTTGTTTATAAACTTTTTTTTATAAACTTTTTTTATAAACTTTTTTAATAAACTTTTTATAAACTTTTTTAATAAACTTTTTATAAACTTTTTTTATAAACTTTTTTTATAAACTTTTTTTTATAAACTTTTTTTATAAACTTTTTTAATAAACTTTTTATAAACTTTTTTTATAAACTTTTTTAATAAACTTTTTATAAACTTTTTTTATAAACTTTTTATAAACTTTTTTTATTAACTTTTTATAAACTTTTTTTTATAAACTTTTTTTATAATTTTTTTATAAAAAAAGTTTATAAAAAATTTATAAAAAAAGTTTATAAAAAGTAATGTAAAATAAATATCATATAAAAACACTACACAAATAAATACACTATACATATAAAAACACTACACAAATTAAATATACCACACAAATAAACACTACACAATTAAATAAAATAAATACATTATACATATAAAACACTATACAAATTAAATATACCACACAAATAAATACTACACAATTAAATAAAATAATAAAACAAAAAAAAAAAAAAAAAAAAAGTAGCCGCCGCATAATAAAAAAACAATGGAAATACATTTAATAGAGCCATAGATATTGGGCCTCATTTCGCCTAATAAAACAAAAACTTTTCTTGGTTTATGTTTCACTTTAACACACCTGTGACCCAGCAGTCTTTAAAGGAGGAGAGAGAAAACTCTCAAACCCCTAAAATTTTTCTACGGGGTGCAAAGATAGTAGGTCCCTTTTAGATATAAGAATATTTTTATCTCAACTATATTCTTTAGTCAAAAAGCATTATTTTTGAAAATATCTCAAGTAATTTTTTTAAATCTCAAAATCTGTCAAAAAGTAATAAGCGTGTTGTCAAAATGATACTTTTTCACAAAAACTTTTAAGAATATGAAGAATGATACTTGAATTTTTCTATAAAAAGTGTCATTCAAAATCAAAGAATCTCTTCGTTATTCTTGAAGTATCATAACACAAAGCTTTTTGGTGAATGGTGAGGAAACTCAAAAACAGACAGAGAGATAGGAAACCGTACACGAAAAAGCCAGTGAATGTATGTTCGAAAAAGAAATGCCTGAACATACGAATGAAATAAAACAGACACAGTGAAAAGAGACAAAAATGTTATATATGAATTTTTGAGTTTCACTATCATTGAACTAACACATTTTTGTCATCTCACAGAACTCATAATGTCTCGATCACAATCATCATCAAAACGACTTCTCACTGCTAATCAACTGGTTCCAGTGAAATTCCAAATACCAATTAAAAAGTGCAACTCAAGGACTGTTCTACCAAATCTTCCATGTCCCAAGCCATGCAAAATTATTGGTGAAATACTCAAAGATCATTCACTATGTGCGGCTCTGACTTCATCTGCACCAGCAACAATAATATATATGCAGCAGTTTTGGCATACAGTCAAACAAGTTGAGAATGCAAAAGACACTATTAGGTTCAAGATAGATCAACAGGAGGTTGATTTCACTCTTGACATGTTTCGCACTGTGCTGCAACTACCACAAGCAACCACTGAAAAACCATTTGTGCCACCAGCAGAATTCCTGACTATTGCAAAGTTCATTATTAAGATTGTTGGATATGAAGGTCCTGTTTCAACAGCATCAGACTTTCTTGTTAAGAACCTCACCCAGCCCTGGCAGACGTTGTTCAAAGTTCTTAATCGCTGTACTACTTCACGAAGGACAGGACATGATCAAACAAAGCTTAATACTCTGCAAATGTTCTGGGCCGTGGTGAACAATATTCATGTTGACTATGCAAGACTAATCTGGACATATTTTGTTTATCAAGTTTTACATTCAGGTCACGAGTTTATTCAATATCCTCGTTACACCAAGCTCATCATTGCTCATCTTTTTGACAAGTATCCATCAATCCCAAGGAGAGTTGATCAACCGTCTCACAATATCAAGGATGACAATCTCATGAAAATGACGTTTAGTACTGGTGTACCGGTGAAAGCAGCTGCTTTAAGGATTCCGGATAATTTGTTAACAGAGGATATGAAGCAGACTGATGCTTATACGGCGTATGACGCGGATTATAAGAGAGTAGATGTTCCAATGATGCAACCATCACCGGTTGTGTCTACCCAAGGAACAACTAGGACACTTAGCGCCCCTAGGTCGCCTAACCCGAAAAATGTTTCAAAGACGAAAAAGAAGCAAGCAGTTGGGGAGTCAAGTGAACCTACAGCATCGTTAAAGATTAAGATTGTTAGAAAGAACTCTAATCCAATCATTCCTGTTCCAACCGTCACTGAAATTGAAAGAGACAAACTTACTGAGGCAAAACATATTAGCTTGGCTGAAGCTGAAAGTGCCAAGGAATTTAAAGCACAAGCAAATTTTGCTCAAGTTGAAAATGTGATTATAGCCGAGCAGGTTGATAAGATGGTTGAAGGAGATGATGACGTAGACGAACTAGGCTTTGCTGATTCATTACTACTTCTACGTCGAGAAGATCCCAGCAGTGGGTTAGAACCCGGGAGTTATAAGGAAAATCCGGAGGAGAAAGAAGATGATGAAACTGATAATGATGATCACAATGATCACGCATTGATCAGAAAGAAGAGTATGGGTAGTTCGGAGGTTAGGAACGAGGAGACGCAGACACCCATTTCCACACCCCCTAGATCTCCTAGGATTGACTTATCTCCAGATAAGGCACCTGCTGTGGAATTGACGGATACTGATGTTCCTATGACCGATGTTTCATCCCCATCCAAATCTACATCCAAACGTGCAAAACATATCAGGTGAGTAATAGCAAGAGTGACAAGGCGCAGAAATCAAATGATAAAGACAATGAAGAAGAACTTTGTACATCGACGTGAAGTGGAAGGTTTGTGTCAAGTGTCAAGTGTTAAGAATGAATTAAGTTCATTAGTCACTCAGGAGATTGCTGCTACTGCTCCACAACAAATCGAAGATTTTCTCAGAAACTACATGCAGAATCATGCTCTTACTTTTCGACCATCTTCAAGTGTATCTTCTCATACTTCTATTTCGGATATGCAACATCAATTATATATGAAGATGAAGAATAATCCACAATCACAAGCTGCTGACTCTGACATGTGGAAAGTTCTTAAAGCAAAATTTGAGAAATCTTCAGCACCTTCAGACTCTTGCAGACACAATGCTTTTCGCAAACGTGATCATGATGACCATCCCGATGATGATGTTCCTCCTAAGCGGAATAAAAAATATAAAAAATCATGTGGTCATGCTGCAAGCCTGGAAGTCAGGCCTGTCATGAGAGTGGGTGTACTTCAGCTGTAATAGGCTCATGCATATTGAGATCAACATCCACATTTGGAGAATTCTCCCCTTAACCATTTTTCAACCATTAGCAAGCTGAATCAGTTGACGAAAAGGAGAGTGGACCGTGGGCCGACAACTGATGCAATGTCTTCTTTTCTATGTTTGTAGTTTGGTGGAAGTTGGATTAATTGTCCTTTCTGCTCTTCCTATGGAGTCCATCTAATGGCATTTTCCCTGGCTTTTCATCCGATTATTTGCTGGTTAAGTTTCTCAAAACTGTTTATAGTCACCATGTGGAGTCTGCCGCTCTAAAAAATATTTGAATGATATAGAGTGTTCTTAAAAATGGTTGCTTGGTTGGGTTATTTATCAGAATACAAGTTCTTTACTTTGCGTATTCCTGTAGGTGTACATTTTTCTAGTTTCTTGCCACTTCAACGAGATTCAATTTTTTCCGTTCAAAAAAGAGTTGCGGAATTCTATGTGATATCCCCATTTGAGAATGACAACTCTCTTTGTGTGACAGCAAATTCCTAATTGGCAGCTAGGTTGTGTATGCCAAAGTTTTAAGGTAGATTATACTATGCATATGTTTTATATCTCATGTATTGACTTTCAAATATGATACTAATAATTATGAATTATTTTGTCCACTTAACTTATATGCTTATGCACCATATGTCTGCATTACTTCAACTATCATTAGTTGCTTGTCCGGCATCAATATTCAGTGTACCTGTTCCAATTAAATAAATTTTGCTACTTACAAAAACAGTATAATTTTCATTAACTGGACTACTGGAGTGCCCAATAGTTGTTCATTATGTGATTAGTTAATTTCTTCATTAACCAAAACTTGGTTAACACTTAAATATAGGGACAGAGGAAGAAAAACTCTTAAGCGGTTCATGATTTTATAGAAAATCAGCAAGTTGATTACTATAATTATGCTTAAATTACGCAAAAATTGCATCAAAAGATTTTTTCGATGGGTTCGATTGACCTTGTTGGAGTCCATGTACTTCCGCCTATGCTTTAAAATGTTTTATATTTTCGGCACCTACTTAAAATTCAACTCCGGGAGTTAAAACATTCAAATGGGCAGGCCCGGTACCCAAACCACTAGGAGAGACCCGCGAAGGAAAACACCTAAAACTCACGGCTTTGTGTTGGTTGGTAGTTCCCAGAACAGGGTTAAGACAATCAGTAGCAACTGCAAATACCACTAGGTGGTTACCGGATATCACTTGGAATCGTGTTATCACTTTCCAAAGTAAACTATTCGACCCTAATGCCTGGGTTACACGAATATCTACTTGGGATAAGACCAAATGTTAGTTATAGAATTAGGCACAATTCAATAACCCTTGCGCTTATCAGTGTTTAGCTTTATGTTTGTTTCTCCTGATTTCAGTATGTTTCTCAGTATCTTCATGCTGATGAAAACCATCTGTATTTATAGTAGATAATACTCACTCCTAGTTAATGGACATTATGGATGATTAACGGTCAATTAATCACTCATAACAAGCCTCCATTATCATAGGAATAGTGGTTACATGACCAATTAAACGTGGTCATAAAGCAGTCATAACAGCCAATTGAATGAGTCAAAACTGTTACAAATTAATCACTGCAACACTACCAGTAGGAACCATTACACTAGCAGCAGGAACTATACACTACCAGCAGGAACCATCAGCAGGAACCATTACACTAGCAGCAGGAACCATAACACTACCAGTAGAAACCATCAGTTACTACACTATCAGTAGTAACCAATACACTAGCAGTACAAACCACTACTGAGTTGAGTCAGGGTGTTCAGGGACCTCATGGGTGTACACTCCGTACCTCCTAACCCAAAACCAGGTGTGAACTAATCCCACAAGTGCACTAAATTTTCCAACAATCCTCCCCAAATTTAGTTCACTTCTTTTTCAAGAAAAACAAACATCAAACAAAATATGTGCATAAACGAAAATATCCTGAGGATTGAATTTCCATCTTAGTACATGACACGTTCAAATATTCGAGAATCAGGGTGTTCTAAGAATTGAACCCTTCAACCCATTTGAATACCTGAAGATAAAATACACACAAGTTTTCAAACACTTAAAAGCTCCTGACACTATTCAAGCCATGTGTCCATATCCAAATTCATAAATGTTTCAAGAGCCAAAAGACTAAAGCTCCCTGAAGCGGCAAAACTTCAGCATTCACGTAGGTGGTTCCTCTTTATTCATGCTCCTGCCAAGCACTTTTTCAAATAAAATTAACCATTAAGAAGTAAAGACTCCATCCTCCTTTCAGCAGGTTCTGAGCACAACCTTGGGATGTAAAATAAACATGTGCTCCAGTCCACTAAATGTTCAGCTTTCCACATTGAACTCAGCTCCCAAGTTTCCTTAGGAGGGAGTTGGGTGTCCTAGCATTCAGTGACTAAGTTGGACTTAAACCCATCCCTTTAGTAGACTTTATAACCAAGTCTCAAGCCAGACCCTTTTTCAAGTGATCAGCTAAATTTTGTTGAGATCTTACAAACTCTATAGATACCCCCCCCCCCATTCATGATAAGCTCACGAATCATGCTATGTCTGACACCCAAGTGGCTAGACTTCCCATTGTACATCTGGCTATAAGCCTTTGCCAATGTAGCTGCACTATCACAACAAATAGAAATAGGTGTTATAGGTTTAGGCCACAATGAAATCTCAAGAAGCAAGTTTTTCAACCATTCAGCTTCTTTACCAGCAGCTGCTAAAGCCACAAATTCAGATTCTATTGTTGAACTGGTGATGCAAGTTTGCTTCTTGGATGCCCAAGAAATTGCACCTCCACCAAGTAGGAATACCCAGCCACTGGTAGATGAATTGTCTTCAGTGTTACTGATCCAACTTGCATCAGTGTATCCTTCCAACACTGAAGGATAGCCAGTATATGAGAGACTATAATCCATAGTTCTCTTCAAATACTTCAGTACCCTCTGAACTGCTTGCCAGTGATGAGCACTAGGATTACTAGTATATCTGCTCAATTTTCCCACTGCAAAACCAATATCAGGCCTTGTACAAGTCATGGCATACATCAGGCAGCCAATTACCCTAGAATACTTAAGTTGAGATACAACCTTGCCATTATCAGGCATCAGCTTCTCACAAGTATCCATAGGTGTACTCACTGGAGTATAATCAAAGTAATTAAATTTCCTCAACACCTTCTCAATATAATGAGACTAGGAGATAGAAATTCTTTTACTTTCATGTTTAATCCTTATACCAAGGATAACATCAGCCTCCCCCATGTCCTTCATGGAAAACCTTGATGACAAAAATTCCTTTGTCAGGTCAACCTGATTTGGTCAGTGCCAAAGATCAACATGTCATCAACATATAGACAAATGATGACTCCTTTACCAGATTCATCAAATTTGCTATATACACATTTGTCAGCTTGGTTAAGAACATAACCACTTCATCAAATTTTTGATGCCATTGCTTAGGTGCCTGCTTAAGTCCATAAAGAGACTTAATCAGTTTACACACCTTGTTTTCATTGCTAGGCAAGATGAAGCCTTGAGGTTGGTTCATATAAACCTCCTCATCCAGTTCACCATTCAAGAAAACTGTTTTCACATCCATCTGATGAATAACCAGATTGTGAATATATGCCAAAGCAATCAGCAGTCTTATGGTACTGATACGAGCCACAGGGGCATAAGTATCAAAATAGTCTATTCTTGACTTTTGTTTAAAGACCTGAATGACTAGTCTAGCCTTGAACTTTTCAATAGTTCCATCTACCTTCATTTTCCTTTTGAAGATCTATTTGCAACCCAGAGGTTTGCAACCTGGTGGTAGATCAACCAACACCCGAGTATTGTTGCCCATGATGGAATCCATCTCATCATTAATTGCTTCTTTCCAGAAAGCAATATCCTGGGACTTCATTGCTTCTTCAAATGTTTTGGGATCATCCTCAACAATGAAGCAATAAGAGTATTGGTCTGAGACCTCATCCTTTGTTCCTTCTACTGAGTATAGTTGAAACTCAGGTCCAAATGACTTTGGAGTCTTGACCCTTTTGCTCTTTCTGAGTACAGGTTCAGGTTGTTGAACCACATCCTCATCAGGGACCTCTGATGGTTTTTCATCAGGGACCTCTGATACACCAGTGTCATGAGTTCCATTAGGAATCCTCTGACATGGTCTAGGGACTGATGAGAATCTATTCTCATCAAAGTTTGCATCCCTTGATTTAATTATGGAGTTAATTGAAACATATTCATTAGGTTCAATAACATAGAACCTAAAAGCCTTGGAATGCTCAGCATATCCAACAAAGATGCAATCAATGCCTCTTTCACCCAAAGTTTTCAACTTTGGATCAGGGAGTCTTACAACAACCCTACAACCCCAAACCCTGAGATAGTTCAGGTTGGGTTTCCTTTTAGTCTAGAGTTCATAAGGGGTAACCTTGTTCCTTTTGTTGGGAACCCTATTTAATAAATAGCAAGCTCTTAATATAGCTTCACCCCAGAACCCTTGACTCAGACCTGAATAGGACAACATGGAATTAACCATCTCCTTCAGCACCCTATTTTTCCTTTCAGAAATGCCATTTTGCTGAGGAGTATAAGGGGCAGTCGTTTCATGGATTATACCAACAGACTGAAAATACAGAGTATCCATGTACTCACCTCCCCTATCAGTCCTTAATCTTTTGATCAAAAACCCAAGTTGTAATTCAACTTCAGTTTTAAACACTTTGAATTTATCTAATGCTTCATCCTTGGAATGTAACAGATAGACATAACAAAACCTAGAAGCATCATCAATAAATGTCACAAAGTACTTCTTATTCCCCAAAGAAGGAGTGGCATGCAAATCACACAGGTCACTGTGTATTAGCTCCAAGAGCTTAGTCTCACGACTAACACCCTGAAAAAGTTTCTTGGTTATCTTGGTCAACATGCAAGTTTTACACTTTTCAGTGTCCATGTCAAAAGCTGGGATTAACCCATCCTTAGACATATCTTGCATTCTTTTATAGTGTACATGGCCAAGTCTAGCATGCCAAAGGGTAGAGTCAGTCAGGTCATTGGTAGTCACAAAGGCTGAATTAACACTATCAGTGACAATATTAAGCCTGAACATTTGATTACACAAATAACCAAAACCAATACACCATGCTTAGAAAGAATAAATTTATCATACTCAATAACTTGTTTATATCCATGATTATTCAAAATACTACTTGAAACCAAGTTCTTCTTGATATCAGGAACATGAATAACATTAAACAAAGTTACAATCTTTCCAGAACTAAAATTAAGATCTACACAACCACGACCATACACCAAGGCTGTTGACTCATTTCCCATGTGAAGAATAGAACCATCATTCAGTGACTCATAAGTCTTGAACCAACTTCTATCTTTACACACATGAACTGTTGCACCAGAGTCAACCCACCACGCAACATCATCATCCTGCACATAATGAGATTCATATACATATGTAACATAATAAATCTGAAAAGACTTATTAACCATATCCTGACCTTTCAGTGAGTTGGAAGAACCACCACTCCCTGAACCATTAGTGCCTGATCCATTGGCTTTACCACCAACCTTAACACCTTTGCAATCCCTTTTAATGTGACCAGTTTTGCCACATTTCCAACAAGTAGGTGTTGCCTTCTTGTTAGGATCTGCCCTTGTGTTGTCATGATATTTGCGTTTGCCTTTGTTGTCATTGTACCTGGTGGAGTTGTTATGCTCCACCATATTGACAACAGATGCACCAGTAGCATTGCTACTCTTTGGCTTGTCATTATCCTGCACCTTGAGAGATTTCTCAATGCGCAGATGACTACCCAACTCAACTAGAGTTAACTCCTCCTTTTTATGTTTCAAGGTATGCTTGAAATCTTTCCAAGAAGGGGGAAGTTTACCAATGACACAAGAGACTTGAATAGCCTCATCCATGTGCATATTGTGTTGTGTAAACCTTTCAAGTATACCAAGAAGTTCATTGTATTGTTCCATAACTGGTCTTGAATCAGTCATTTTGTAATTTGTGAAATTACTTACAAGGAACTTCTTACTTGATGCATCCTCAGCCATATATTTGGCATCCAAGGAATCCCACAGTACTTTAGAAGATTCAAAGTTCTGATAAATATCAAACAGAGAATCAGACATACCATTGAGGATTAGACCTCTGCAAATGTAGTCATCATTCTCCCATTTGCTTCTCCTCCTGATCTGCTCCACAGTAGCATCATCCCCATCATCAGGAATAGGAGTGGTTAGCACATACACCACACTCATGCTTGATAGCAAAAAGTGCATCTTCTTCTGCCATCTCCTGAAGTCCACCCCTTCAAACTTATCAAGCTTGGCAAAGTTTGAAGCCGTGTGTTTCATTGCAGCAGCAGCCATTGATTATCATAAATATTTTACTTTGATTGTTGGTTGGTAGTTCCCAGAACAGGGTTAAGACAATCAGTAGCAACTGCAAATACCACTAGGTGGTTACCGGATATCACTTGGAATCGTGTTATCACTTTCCAAAGTAAACTATTCGACCCTAATGCATGGGTTACACGAATATCTACTTGGGATAAGACCAAATGTTAGTTATAGAATTAGGCACAATTCAATAAACCTTGCGCTTATCAGTGTTTAGCTTTATGTTTGTTTCTCCTGATTTCAGTATGTTTCTCAGTATCTTCATGCTGATGAAAACCATCTCTATTTATAGTAGAGAATACTCACTCCTAGTTAATGGACATTATGGATGATTAACGGCCAATTAATCACTCATAATAAGCCTCCATTATCATAGGAATAGTGGTTACATGACCAATTAAACATGGTCATAAATTAGTCATAACAGTCAATTGAATGAGTCAAAGTTGTTACAAATTAATCACTGCAACACTACCAGTAGGAACCATTACACTAGCAGCAGGAACCATACACTACCAACAAGAACCATCAGCTGGAACCATTACACTAGCAACATGAACCATACACTACCAGCAGGAACCATCAGCAGGAACCATTACACTAGCAGCAGGAACCATAACACTATCAGTAGGATCCATCAGTTACTACACTATCAGTAGTAACCAATACACTAGCAGTACAAACCACTACTGAGTTGAGTCAGGGTGTTCAGGGACCTCATGGGTGTACACTCCGTACCTCCTAACCCAAAATCAGGTGTGAACTAATCCCACAAGTGCACTAAATTTTCCAACACTTTGCACTAGGATGAAAACCTGAATTTTTTGCGAAACTCGAATCTTGAGTAAAACCTCCCCCAAACTTTATAAGGAGCCCCAGTAGCCAACTGAGCTAAGCCAGTTGGTTTTTAAAATGTCTTATATGATGCATCAATAAACGTCAAATTATGAGAAATAATAACGTTTGTTACGAAGTAAAATTTAGTATTATTGTTTTCATGTTTTTTAAATATAGTTATATATATATTTTCATCTAAGATCATTATATTTACCTAATAAATAAGCTTTTACCTCTCACGAAATTCGTACACAATTTATTTTCGATAATAAACATGCATATTTAACAAATTTACATGTTTCTAATGATACCTAGTAGTAAAATATGCACCTAATATATTCATACGAAATTTAGGGTTCGAACTTCAAATCTCACTTTTTCTTTAGAACAATAATTTTATTAAAAAAATATAAATAGAAATAAAATAAAATCTATATATATAATAAAAGAAAGTTTTTTTTGAAAATTTGCCACCTCATTTAATCCACGTGGACATAATGCCATGTCACAAAAGCCACGTCACAATTGCCACGTGTAAAACCATTTGGACAAACTGTTGCAATCAAAATCTGTAAATACTGAAAGTGTGTCAAATTTTCACGTGATTTAAGCACTATCATTTGTTTTATTGAAGGCAATTCTATCATTTGATTAAAATTCAAACGTTACATACCTTCAATTAATCATTCGTTTCATCATTCTTTTGGTCAATGTTAACATGAAAGTTGTTAGAAAATGAATTTATAATCTGTGGTAAACATATCATTCTATCAATTGCTAATGGCTCTCAAGTTGTGTTTATTGCAGGATTAATTACAGGGGTTATTCTTGGACAAAGCATAAGTGGTTAAAAGAGTGTAGAAGTTTATTACTGATGGTGCTTATCTAAGAATAGTTGAGGGGGTCTTTGTGTATCATTCTCCCCTACTTAATCCTCCCCCAAATCTAGGGTTAGAGCAAACATGTGTGTGCAGTCATTGTCTTACACTCTCTCTTTTTCTGATCATAGTACTGATCTTGTTTCTTCTTTGTATTTGTCTGGTTATTGTCTCATTGACATTAACCTGACCTTGTAACCCTTTGGATATTATTGTTGGCTCAATCTATGCCAACTATTGAGGCTTTAGTTTGAATAAAGTATTGTTGTGAATCTGTTGTTGCTGATACTTTCTCACATGGTATCAGAGCGTCAGGCTCATAATCACGGTTGATTCACCATCCTAGGGTTTCTTCGTAGAAACTTGGGGATATCTCTTCCTGATCTCTTCGGCAACAATCAAAAGCTATTCTGGGTTTCAAAAGGTGGTCAATCTCGATTACCTTGCTGTCTTTGGTGCTAATTGGAAAAATTAGAGTTTCCTACAAAAACCCTAATTTACTATGGTTTGGGGTTATTACTATTGGCATAATCACTTGTTATCTCCTATTCACAATTAGCCCTAGACTAAGTGAATCTAGGGTAATTGTGATTTGTTCTTTCCACTGCATATTACTCTGTAAGTCTACTTTCATCTTCAAACAACAGTACTTAAGTCTTTGTGGGTGCAAACGGGTAGACTAACATCTTGATCTACTACCTCTGAGTGGTATGAATACCTGCTCTGGTTTACCCCATTCCAAAGGCTTGGTACTTGTTGTTTATTAATTTCAAGTTTTTTTTACTGGCTCTTATCTATTTATCTACTTTAGCTATTATTTTTCTGTGTTATTTGCTTTCCTTATTGTTTGTATTATGGCTGTTGGTGATGATAATGCTGGTGGTGGTGGTGGTTCTTCCACTGAAAAAAGCTTATCTTTTGGTGATGCTTTATATTTACATCCTAATAACACTAATGGTACTCCTATTATTTCCATCAAACTCACTAGAACAGAAAATTATAAAATATGGAATATGGCCATGACCTTTGTGTTAGTGCAAATATTACGATATTTAATCTATACATTCTCATTTGTTCTGTTGATGACAAACATGTAACTTGTAATACATAACGTAAAATGTATAAGTTACTTGTAATTATATTTTGTCTCAACATACTCTCAACACCTCTCGACGACTCAAGTCCTTGTATGCTACAACACAGGTTCGTACATGTTTGTTATGTTGCGTTATGATCAAACCCCTAACAAACCATTAAACAAGCTTAGTTAAAAACTTTATAAAATACATAAACATAAGTAAATGTGTTGGGTAAAACCCATGACCCATGACCCAAGACCTAAGACCCATACCCAATGTCTACATACATTGTACCTTGGTGGGCACTCAAAACCATGACCCATAGCCCATGGTTTTAACCCATAAACTATGGGTAAAGAGGAGCGTGCATGGATCCCTCAAATGTCCCACGGATCCCTTAGAATTACAAGGGCCGGATCCCTCCAGGAGGGATCCTTGGGGCAGAACATGGTTTCGGCCTTTTTGCCTATAAATAGCAAGCCACTTCTTACCATTTCTTGACACCTTCAAACATAGTTTCTCTCCACCATTTCTAGGATATTTAGATCATTAGGAAACATGTAAACCACCCTCATCTCATATGATCATAATGCTTCTAACTTTCATTTCTTGTAAGCATACTCCTGAAGTGATCCTCCAAAGCAAGCTTAGAGATCTTGCATCTTTACCTACTGAAGTGATCACCCATCACAAGCATACAAGCACATGAAGATCTTCTACAACAAACTTGGGAAACTTGTCATCTTCATTCATAGAAGACTAACTACATCATGCTTTGTGTTCTTGATGTTTAGTTTAGGACTTCATATCCATTAGACACATTGTCTTGGATATTGTCTAGTATCATATTCTTGTATCTATGACTAGACTAGATGGTTTATGTGTTTGTGCCATAAAACACAAGGTTTGTTATGTTGGCCCAAAAACATAATGGGTATCATGGATGTGTCGTACATCTATGACTAGACTAGATGGTTTATGTGTTTGTGCCATAAAACACAAGGTTTGTTATGTTTGGCCACAAAACATAACGGGTGCCTAGAAGTCAAGTCATAAGGCATTAGTGAAGGGTGCCTAGAGATCGAGTGAAAGGCATTAGTGAAAGGTGCCTAAGGTGTACATTCGATATGGTGTGATTCGATGTACAAGATAGATTAGTATTGGGTCACAAGGAAATTGTCATCCTTGTTGATATTGTCATAAGGAGTAGATCTCCTTTGAGGTTAGTTGTTGGTGTAGTGTTGGGTAGTAGTTCCTCATTTGTAATGGAACTCGGTATCTAGCCTAGTACCGGATAAAGGGTAGGCGACGTTGTGATAGGTTTGGTTCTACCTCGTGGAAGAACTCGGTGTTTAGCTTAGTACCGGAAAAAGTGTAATAGACGTTGTGCAAGGTTTTCTCCGCCAAGAATGGAGTTTGTTGATCTAGTAAAGCAACTCTCGAGTAGGTGACTCGGGGAGTGGAGTAGGGCAAGGAAGGTGTCCTTGTAGCCGAACCACTATAAATCCTCGTGTTGGTTTGTCTATCCTTTTACTTATCGCTTTACTTTTATTCTTGCATTACATTGTTTATTTTCTATGTGGTTGATGTCTATGTTTGTGATACATACTTCGTCTTTCATATAGTCATAAACTATATTTAACACTTTACATATTATGACACGCTTGATCAAGAAAAAGCAACCGGACTAATAATGGTGAAACTTGATTTATAATGAACCATTAATCTTGCGGAATATTATGTGATGTTAAGGGGTTGGCCTTACATACCGTAATACGTTAAATGCATCCTCGCGTCGAGATTAGCAAATGCAATGGTTTATACTATATTTGATACAAAAGTTTTAAGTTTGAAACGGAAACGTATTCACCCCCCTCTACGTTTTCACAATTGGTAGCAGAGCGGGTTGGCTCTAGTTTTTAAAACAAATGGTTTTCAAAACGAGTAAGGTCCTTGTATCAAATTTTTGGTGAAGTCAAGCATAATATGAAAAGTGTTTTGTTGATTTTATTTTCTTTGAAGTTTTGTTGTTAGATATCTCGTTAATCAAGCTTGAATAAAGGTAAAAATGGATAATATAACTTCACTAAAAAGTCTACAAAGGTTACACCTTTTCTTTGGGTCAAAACATGCATTTTTGTAATTCTGTGTCAGATCCACGGATCCCTCAGGTTACACTGGATGGATCCCTCAAGAAAGGGATCCGTGGTACAGAAGACAGTTTTGTCTGAATTTCAAAAATTCATAACTAATTAACCGTAAGTCGTTAGAAGCCGTGCCACCTATCGTTTTAAAGGTATTTGAGTCTACTTTCATTTAAAAATGACTTCATAAACTGATTCTAAACAAAAATTTACAGAATCATTGATTTATAATAGAAAGTCATTTTTCGGTCATAACTTTTGCACAAACTTTTGATCTAATTGGAGACGGATGTATTCGTCTTTGAATAACAATGTGTCCTCTTTTGAAATTAAGGTTTTGATAATATTTATAAAAGAAACTAATCAAGCTTGGTATACATGTTTAACACAAAGCGATGAAAAGAACTTTCGTATGCTATGCTAAATGATAAATTATCTTCCTTGCATTACTTGATTATTTACTTATCTCAAATAGATTTTGTGCTTGTTTGATTGAATAACATATGTGGTTTCCATTACTTTGCTATTCATTCTCTTACTTTTCGAGTTAGTAATTTTCTATTAATCAATGTGCTACTTGAAGGAGTGTTTGGGATAACATCTAGTTGTGTCAAAAATGTTAGTTGAAAAATGTTTAAAACATATAACACACTAAATGGCTTTTTGATCGAGTTTGTCATGTGTGCAACATAAATGTTTTATGTGCTTATATGATTTCTTGATTTCATATTTTCTTGTATCATTTTCTAAAAAAACAACAAGAATGTACATCGGATCATAACCTACACTTGTGTTGATGATGTACTCTCCCGTTTTCCTTTTCATGATCGCTCTCCAAGCTTCATAGTAGGATTGACAACTTGATTATTTCATCCGATATACTCAAGTAAATTATGTTGCAATGCAAATATAATTGTTCATATCCGAAAGTCCAAACTCGATCTTTCCAACAACATATGTTGAACTAGCTCATCCAACCATCTTTTTGTTAACCATATGGACACCTTTTAATTTTTTGACACCTTCGTCACCTTAGTTGTTTCAAGTATAATATTAATAAAAACGAAGCAAAGTATCATCATTGTTACTCTTCGATAGGACATTGTAGGAATATAAATTTTCCTAACTTGAGAATGAACACTGGAGAACTTATTGCACTAGAAACTCAATTTAACCTAACGGTTGAATTGCTTCCTTGATAGAAGTTGGGTATGTGGAATCGCCCATAAAAATGGTCGTGTTTAGCCATAATTGAGCACCGCTAGTAATAGTCTCATATTCATTCTCTCACTTGAGAAATTTATAATACTATGTTTTCCTAAAGTAAGTTTACAATGGAAAAACTTTGCATTGTTTTAGGATTACTAATCAAACAAGTTGTAAAATTAATTTTTCTTTTAGTTAATCACAACCACTTGCCTCATCAAGCGATTATCTTGCTTTGATCGAGAAGAGCTACATGACTTCATGGACGAAGCTCATTGTATGCTAATCACAATCCGTAATGACTAGATTGCCCTAAACTAGCACCTAACAACTCTTTTGTCTTGAACACCATCATGTGCTCTTTTCTTTCTAGACACATACCTTTCATGTCATTGTTAGTGTAAATGATTTACTAATCTAGACCGTAAATCTGTTTTGGGCTTCTTGAATAGTGCTTGTTAAGTTTGCTAAACCTTTTTGTTATTTGTGAGCTCGATCTCATTTGATTGCCTATATGTGATCTCTACATGCTCTCCTTGCTTTGCTTAACGTGTATACATGTATGCTTGTTGTAGAAATAATTTGTTTCATAATTCGAAACATAGAGCAAAATTCTGCAACTATTCTCTTAAGAAAATCTGTCTCAGACGCCAGATCCCTTAGATGTAACTAGACGGATCCCTCAAGTGAAGGATCCGGGTGGACAGAAGTTCCTTTTTAGCCTTCTTGAATCAATCCAACATTATAGACCTTATTGGACTAGTTAAACTTGCTACATTAGGATCACTTAAACTTTCCTTAGGCTCAGTCAATTTCACAGTCACTCATGGATGACTTAGGATCACATTCGAAGTATTTTTTGATTTATCATTACTTCAAAACTCAACATCTTTCCGCTCCAATGTTTACATATTGTTCCTATCATCTCAAAACACCTAGTTTGATATTTCTATCAATTTTAGCAAATTGATTTTAATCATCCTTACCTCAAAATAGGCAAAAAACTAGTTTTTAATTTCTTATGATTTTTAAGGAATTTTCCAAATCTATCTTAAGTCATCATCTGACCTCTAGGATCATTTAACACCACTTAACACTCTCAAATTTCTTAGTGTCATCTTTAATCATCCACTGGTGCTCATAAAGCCCCATTTCCTTCCATAAAAGGAAATCATTAGCTACCATCAATCATTTTCCCTTGATCATTTAAGTACTCTTTCATTTAAGACACTTAGGAATACTGAAATACTCAAGGAGGTATAGGCTTTAGACCTTACAAACATCATTTTTATCCTTTCCTAACTGCTGAGAGCCGGATCCTTAGGATTAGCCTAGACGGATCCCTCATTGGAGGGAACCGTGGGATCCGGGCGACAGATTCATGTCAACTCTAGCTAAAACGATCATTTAATTCCATCTTCATGTAAGACACTTAATAGACTGAGTAACTTAGGATATGTAGGTGCTAGACCTTGCTAGAACCAAATCACCTCTTTTTTACCTTATTTGTTAGCCAGATCCCTAGACTTAAGCTAGCCGGATCTCTCTAGTGAGGGAACCGGTGGAACTGTGGAACAATAGGTACTTTATCTCTTTAGATAATCATTTCAAATTTCCTTTTTTCCACACATGCACTTGTTCAACACTTAGGATTATCATTTTCTTATATGTCTATAAATGAGTTACATTTATATGATTCTTTACGTGTTCTTTCTTTTCATTTCATGATTTTATGTGAACAATTTATCCATTTGTATAAATGTTTTCCTTTTGTACTAACTCTTTTGGATTCTTGTAGGATGACAATGGTCGATTTCATCATCAAGTCAAGTTGTGCTCATTCGCACATTTTTTTTATATTCCTAATCTTGCATCATCCTAACCATCTTACTTCACTATTTTCACTACTCACAAAGTCATCATGTTTACCACCTCTATTGAGTCATCAACTAAGTCAAAGATTCACCTTGATACCTTTCATCACCGTGTCCAAGGTCTAGTTCATGAACTACGTGATGAAATATGTCTCATGTTCTACCACATCCTACTTGTGTCAACCACAACCTCAAACCACAAGCTACTTGTGTCAACCACATCCTACAAGTGTCTCACTACCACTACAATTCATGGTCGCTCAACCATCCTTCACAAACATCTTTGTTGTCAAAAGCCAAGTGAATTTCGTAGTGAAATGCGTCTCATCCCTAAGCACATTTTTTTTACCTTCAACAAACCTTACAACCTCTAAACCAACCATGATGATGCAAGTAGTAGGATTATTCTCTTTTTGACACAAATCCTTTCTTTGTAGGTTCATATATATACACTTTGATGTGTATGGGATTCTCGTCTATTTATGGATGAAATTTTACACTAATTTTTTTTGTAGGTTCTTCTTGACGCCCTCGAGCTAGGGGGAGCTTTCGTCGAGCATTTATAAAGTGCATCATATGACTTACTCGTCCAAGGACGAATATAATTTTGCACTAACTTTTTGTTTTGTAGATTTTCAAAACACACTAGGAGAAGTTGACGCTCTCAATAAAGGGGAGTTTTTTCGTCAAAGCAAAAATATTGCAAATTTTGCAATAATTTCGTCTTAGTCTTCCTAAAATACTTGACGCCCTTAACAAGGGAGAGCAACCGTCAAGGGGGAGCAACCGTCAAGGGGGAGCATGCACACATTCATTCTTCAAAATTCCTTTATGTTTCAACAAATGGGAGATTTCTTTCTCATCATTTATTATTATTTTTTCTTTCCTTAACACTAACCTTGATGTAGGTTAAGCCTAAAAAATTTGATCCATTGAGCCGTTAGCAATAATGGTTATAATTCAAAGGATTTTTCTAGTTTTTTCTTTTTGTGTGATTCTCTAGGTTCCTCTTAAAGGCGAGATCACCACCTCTTGAAGATGTGCAAGCTCAATGTCATGAGTTGCTAAGCTTCGTCATTAATGTTTCGTGTTGAAGGTATTGGCGTGGTGTGCCAATTGGAGCAATAAGGTGTCTTTTAATTTAACTTCACTTGGGATGATGCAAACTCGCCATTCTTGGGAGAAATTAAGTTTAAACTCCAACGACACACCCTTTTTGTTTCGACAAAAGGGGGAGAAGAGTGTAAATGGAGAAGGTAATGTATAGGAAGTACGGACACAAGTAACTTTGACATTTTACCTATCTATTACGTTTACATATATTTTGTCATCATCAAAAAGGGGGAGATTGTTAGTGCAAATATTACGATATTTAATCTATACATTCTCATTTGTTTTGTTGATGACAAACATGTAACTTGTAATACATAACGTAAAATGTATAAGTTACTTGTAATTATATTTTGTCTCAACATACTCTCAACACCTCTCGATGACTCAAGTCCTTGTATGCTACAACACAGGTTCGTACATGTTTGTTATGTTGCGTTATGATCAAACCCCTAACAAACCATTAAACATGCTTAGTTAAACACTTTATAAAATACATAAACATAAGTAAATGTGTTGGGTAAAACCCATGAACCATGACCCAAGACCTAAGACCCATACCCAATGTCTACATACATTGTACCTTGGTGGGCACTCAAAACCATGACCCATAGCCCATGGTTTTAACCCATAAACTATGGGTAAATAGGAGCGTGCACGGATCCCTCAAATGTCCCACGGATCCCTTGGAATTACAAGGGCCGGATCCCTCCAGGAGGGATCCTTGGGGCAGAACATAGTTTTGGCCTTTTTGCCTATAAATAGCAAGCCACTTTTTACCATTTCTTGACACCTTCACACATAGTTTCTCTCCACCATTTCTAGGATATTTAGATCATTAGGAAACATGTAAACCACCCTCATCTCATATGATCATAATGCTTCTAACTTTCATTTGTTGTAAGCATACTCCCGAAGTGATCCTCCAAAGCAAGCTTAGAGATCTTGCATCTTTACCTATTGAAGTGATCACCCATCACAAGCATACAAGCACATGAAGATCTTCTACAACAAGCTTGGGAAACTTGTCATCTTCATTCATAGAAGACTAGCTACATCATGCTTTGTGTTCTTGATGTTTAGTTTAGGACTTCATATCCATTAGACACATTGTCTTGGATATTGTCTAGTATCATATTCTTGTATCTATGACTAGACTAGATGGTTTATGTGTTTGTGCCATAAAACACAAGGTTTGTTATGTTGGCCCACAAAACATAACGGGTATCATGGATGTGTCGTACATCTATGACTAGACTAGATGGTTTATGTGTTTGTGCCATAAAACACAAGGTTTCTTATGTTGGGCCACAAAACATAACGGGTGCCTAGAAGTCAAGTCACAAGGCATTAGTGAAGGGTGCCTAGAGATCGAGTCAAAGGCATTAGTGAAAGGTGCCTAAGGTGTACATTCGATATGGTGTGATTCGATGTACAAGATAGATTAGTATTGGGTCACAAGGATATTGGCATCCTTGTTGATATTGTCATAAGGAGTAGATCTCCTTTGAGGTTAGTTGTTGGTGTAGTGTTGGGTAGTAGTTCCTCCTTTATAATAGAACTCGGTATCTAGCCTAGTACCGGATAAAGGGTAGGCGACGTTGTGATAGGTTTGGTTCTACCTCGTGGAAGAACTCGATGTTTAGCTTAGTACCGGAAAAAGTGTAAGCGACGTTGTGTAAGGTTTTCTCCGCCAAGAATGGAGTTTTTTGATCTAGTAAAGCAACTCTCGAGTAGGTGACTCGGGGAGTGAAGTAGGGCAAAGCAGGTGTCCTTGTAGCCGAACCACTATAAATCCTCGTGTTGGTTTGTCTATCGTTTTACTTATCGCTTTACTTTTATTCTTGCATTACATTGTTTCTTTTATATGTTTGTGATACATACTTGGTATTTCATATAGTCATAAACTATATTTAACACTTTACATATTATGAGACGCTTGATCAAGAAAAAGCAACCGGACTAATAATGCTGAAACTTGATTTATAATGAACCATTAATCTTGCGGAATATTATGTGATGTTAAGGGGTTGGCCTTACATACCGTAATGCGTTAAATGCATCCTCGCGTCGAGATTAGCAAATGCAATGGTTTATACTATATTTGATACAAAAGTTTTAAGTTTGAAACGGAAACATATTCACCCCTCTCTACGTTTTCACACTTTGCCTTAAGGAATCATAATAAGTTAGGATTTGTTGATGGTACTTGCTTAAGAGATGACTCAAATCCTGTTCTTGCCAATTAATGGGATTCCTGTAACTCTGCTGTGGTCACTTGGATTCTTAACTCTCTTAGTCCTGAATTGTTTGCTGGTGCTATCTATGCTAAAACTGTTTATGAAATGTGGAATGATCTTAAAGATACTTATGATAAGGTTGATGGTTCAGCTATCTTTAATTTGCATAAAAATATAAACTCTCTTAGTCAAAGTGGGTCCTCTCTTGCTGATTATTACAACAACCTTAACTCTTTGTGGAAACAATTTGATTCTATGATTAGCTTACCTCCCTGTACTTGTGAGGCTGCAAAACATTTTGAAAAAGACAATCAGCTAATCAAATTAATGCAATTTCTTATGGGTCTTGATGACACCTATGTTCCCATCAGAAGCAATATTCTAACCAGAGAACCTTTGCCTAATGTCAAAACTGCTTTCTCTATTGTCTCTGGAGAAGAATCCCACAGAAATATTTCATCTGGGAATAGCTCTGCTAAACCCAATGCTACTGCTTTTGCTGCAAAAACTTTTGATGGTGGAAAATTTTTTGATAACAAAAAAGGGTTCAACAATAACAATTTCAATAAAGGTTCTGGTTTTAATGCTGGCAACAACCCAAACCACAGAGGACCAAACATGAATCTCAAATGTACTAACTGCAAAAAACCTGGTCACACTGTTGATAGGTGTTATGATCTTGTTGGTTACCTTGCTGGATATGTTAAAAGGAACTTTAATGCTAAACCTGTCACTAGTAACAATGTTTCCACTGATGCTAATCATGTCACTGATAATAGAGCTAGAAACTCTCCTGTCTCTTTGTCTAATGAACAGCTCTCCAGACTTATGAGTCTTCTTAATGACAACAATGTGTCTTCTGCTAATGACAACATGGCAGGTAAAAATTTTTCAGGAATTTCTGTTGGATCGATATACTTTAATCAAACTAACTTAACTAGCTTGTTAAGGTTTAATAACCTCGGATAAATCCTAAGTTATTAACAAAGAAACACTGAGCAATCTTTATCAAGTACGCGGAATTTACTTAACAGAGCTAAGAAGAATAACTTTTATTATAAACTCTAAATATGCTTATTATGCAGATACTCTAATACAACTCTAAGATAATCGAACTTTTCTCTAAAACACTAATTCGTAAACTCTAAAACTCTTTTTCTGAAATCGTACCTCTAATGCCAATCTAGGAGTCCTTTTATAGGCTCAAGGATATCCTAGTCGGTTTACAATTTGTAACCTTGTACGACAAGTAATCTAAACATAGAATACAATTCTTTCCATAAACGAATATAACAGTTCTTTTGTTCTTGCAGTACTTTGACTTCATAAAACAGTACTTTGAATTTATCTTTAGCAGTACTTTGACTCTTTGACTTCTTCCAGTACTTTGCAGTTTTCAGTACTTTCATATCTTCAGCACTTTCATATCCCAACAATCCTCCCCTAACTTGAATTCTACTTGCTTGACTTCAAGTTCCTTTGTGAATATATCTTTAACAGCTTCATCTTTAAAAACGGATTGTTTCTTAGTCTTTAGATTGTATCTCTGTAATATCTGTGCTTGTCAAAGTATCTCTTAGAATTGTTCTTTTCACAGCAGCATCCAGCAATCTCCATCTTTTCAGCAACACAGCAACATATGACAAATTGTACATTAATTCAGTTTAAGTTGCATACTATTCTCATCACTTCCAAGTGAATCATTGAAAAATTTAATGGATTTAGATCTCTTTACCAAAGCCATTATCTCTGGAGTAGCCAAATGTTTTGGTGTGTAAGACCATGGTACATTGATAACCATATGATTTTTAGCAAACCACCAGCTATCAACAGATTTGTTTTGTCTTTACCAAAAGCTGTACCCTTCTGGACTAGTTAGTTCTTCTATCTAATGGTGAACTAATTACCAATAATGGTTTTTCCACAGCCTTTACCACAAGCCATTTTCTTGTGGGCTAGCCAACTCTTCACATTACTGATATGGTGAGTTGATTACCATCCAACTTATTAGCAAGTTGTCAACTAAAAACGGATTTGATATATCTTTACCAGAGCCGTTTGCTCATGGATTAGTCAATCCTTTTGTAACCATGGTGGATTGATAACCTATTGATGTTATCATCACAAAAACCATTTATTCAACCTTTATTTCAAAATATTTACTTAGCAAAAGGTTTCTTCTAAAATTCATTTAACTAGTTTATTTCTGCAAACAGTACTTTGATGAAAGTACTGTCTGATCAGCAGTACTTTGAATAAAAGTACTGATATATCAAAAAGTATTTATTCAAATAAAATTCATACCAGTTATTAATCATCTTCAGCAATGGTAGTCCAGTTTATAAACAAGTTGATAGCCATGCAAGCAATTTCATTATCCTCTTCTACTTCCAATCCATGCTCTAGCATTCTTCTCATGAGCTCAACTGTGAGAGGATATCTTCTTTCTGCAAACATGTGTATCATTGTTCCATTTTCCAGCTCTAAAACATGAACTCCAGACTCTTCAAAGAATCTCCAGCAAACAATTTCCCAGCTTTCTTGATTCTTCCAGATATCATCAGTGCTCTCTTCTTCAGTTTCCCATATAGTTATGAGATCACCATGTAAAACCAAACCAATCCCTTCTAATGGATTATCTTCAAAGTAAGCCTTCACAACATGATATAAGTAGAATAGATCTACTCTATCTATAATGTGCAGTAAATCCCATAGCCTTTTGAAAACTTTGAAGCTTTTATCTTCTTTATGAAAAATCATGTAATCTCCATCCTTGGATTTCACAACTTCAAAAACACTAATCTTTGATCTGTTCATCTTCATGTCATCATCTTCCTTTGTATAATCAAAATCTACCACTGTGAGATAATTCTTTAATTCATCACTAGTCTCAGATCTTAATTCAACTTTTTCTTTCTTTGAGAACTGAACATCTGTAACTTCAGTTTTCCTTTTTCTTTTCAAACTCTTCTTTCTTTCAGCTTCAGTCCAGGTAGCTTCTTCTCTAAAGTCTTTAATGCCTGCAACATCTTTCTTATAAGCTTCTCTCTCAGCATCATACAGTCTTTTCATATCAACATAATTCAGCTTCTGCAGTCCTTTATATCCTCTGCTTTTTAAATATGCCATCATTGCATTCCTTTCTTTAGCTAAATTAGGTCTTCTTGACATATATCTAACAGGAGTAGGTGATTGTAATTGTTCAGCAGCTTCAACATTTAATTCCTCATGCAACTTCTGAGCTGCTTCTCTATTCTGAGCTTCTTGAGCTTCCTGTTCTTCTCTATCTTTAGCATTTAACTCTTCTTGAACTTTTCTAGCTGCAGCTTCATTCCTAGCAACTTCAATTGCTCTAAGTTCTGCTAAAGTTAATTTCTTTTTCTTAGTTTCAACCAGAACACCTTTCCCTTTATCTTTAGGATCAATTGCAGGTTGAGAAGTTCTTTGTTGTTCTTCTTCTTGTACATCTCTAATAGTAACTCCTCCTCTTGGTTGTGACAAATCTAAAATTGTAGCAATTAATTCATCATCACTTGCAGAATGAATAGGTTTGAATGTAGCTTCCTCCTCTTCTTGTATAACAGTTGTAGAAGGACCAGCTTCTTCTTCAAAATTCAATACTCTTGGTGTTATTACCTCTTGTCTGAAAGTTCCATCAAAAGCAGTACTTTGATGTTCAGTCCTTTCTTCAGTACTTTCAATATTAACCAGTTCTTCAGTACTTTGAGATCCATTCTCCTTGTCATCTTCTTTCTCCTTATCATCTGCTTTCTCCTTATCATCTTCTTTCAATTTCTGTTCTTTGAATTTCCTCCCCAAATGGACAGAAGATGTTTTATGAACTTTCTTACGTTTTAATTCCTTTCGAAGTTGCTTACGGCGTTTGTTTTCCTCTTTAACCCATAAGTTGTAACCTTGAATATATGGTTTAATAAAATTCCTTAACCACATATACTTACGCTTCAACTTCCTAAGCGCTTTAGCTTGCTCTCCAAAATATTTCTTCAATCTTGTCAATTCTCTAGTTAAAGCATAATTGTTGAGAACTGGACCTTCAGATTCCATAGAAACTGCATCCCCTTGAGATTGTGAGTGAACTTCTGGTTGAGATTCGTGTAGAGATGGTGAAGGTGTAACAGGAACATGTTCTGGAGCATCAGTACTTTGCTTAGAAGCAGTACCTTGTGTGTCAGCACTTGGTAATGCAGATCTGTGAGAAGCAGCACTCTGAGAAGCAATGCTTTGTGAAGCAGTACCATGTACAGAATCATTACCTTCACTCTCCTCATCCTCTCCAGCTTCATCACGTACAGCTTGAACAACTTCCATCATTGTAGGAGTCAAAGGAGTGTCTCCGCCTCTGAACAAATCACTTCGCCGAGCCATAAAGGTAAATATTTTGGCTTGTTGCACAATGACAGGTAACAAAGCAGCAGGTTTAGGAACATCAGCCAATTGCTTGTTTAAGAAAACTTGGACAAACCTCGGGTACATCAACCATTTTGACCCAGATGATATATGCGAAAGCATCCCATCCAAAATAAGCCGTGAAAAATTAAACACTCTGTTGGTAGCTAATCCAACCACTGCAGATGCTATATTTGACCCAAACTGTTCCCAAGAAGTACTTTTAGAACTTATGCAATGGAGCAGTACATGAATCAAAAACTTCCATTGAGGACAGAATAATGCTTTCTTGAATGTTTGTTCTGTCAAAGATCCTTCATAACCAAGATCCCTAAAAGTATCCCAAATCAGTTGCTTGTCAAATCGAATAGCCCCATCTTCATCATCAAATAATAAATCTGCTCGAATAGAGGCCTCTGTAATCTTGATAGTCCGTCCAGCAACTGTTGATCTAATATAATATTCATCCTCCTCCATATTATCTCTAGCATTAGCCCAAAATTCTTGAATCCAAGGTTCAATAATATCCGGCTCAACTAAAAGAGCATAACTAATAGGCGACCCAGTAAGATAATCAATGATATCATAAAAAGCCACATTCGCCTCAGTCTTGTCCAAATTGGCCACCATATTGTGCTTTGAAACAGTTAATCTATTCGCCATTGTTGAATAAGTGAGCACAATAAAGATTTTATCGAATGATAAAGAGAGGGTGATTGGGAGATAAGTATGAAAAAGATTCTAAGTAATAATATGAGAGGGAAAATCGGGAAGTAGTTATTTATAGGTGGGATTTGAAAAATCACAGCCGAAATAACAAAGTTACCGTTACTATCAATTACCCATCAATATTACCGTTGGAACAGTACTTTAATACGACAAACAGTACTTTCCACATAAGCAGTACTTTTCCAAGCAGTACTTTCCAAGCAGTACTTTCAGGAAAAACAGTACTTTGCCAAATTCCTTCATAGAAACTAAGTATTAACAAGTATTCTCCCCTTAAGCAATACACAGGACTATACTAACACCTTATAGTCCTCCCCTCAAACATAGCTTAGTAGTTAATCATTCCAATGCTCACGACCAAGTGATTAAATCGTGACACATCAAAACCTTTTGTGAGTAAATCAGCTACATTGTCATCCGTGTGAACTTTAACCACATTAATGAGCCTATGCTCATAGCAATCTCTGATAAAGTGATGCCTAATCTGAATATGCTTGGTCTTGGAATGATAAACTGGATTCTTCACAATACAGATAGTACTCTCATTATCAATATTGATAGGAGTATTTTTGAAATTGAACCCATAGTCCAAGAGTTGATTATGCATCCACAAAACTTGTCCACAACAGCTTGCAGTAGCTACATATTCAGCTTCAGTAGATGATGTTGCTGCAATTGTCTGCTTCTTGCATTGCCAGGAGACTAACCTTCTTCCAAGATATTGGCATCCACCAGTTGTTGATCTTCTATCATAATTATCACCTGCATAGTCACTATCTGAAAAAGCTTCCAAGTGAAAAGGTGACTCTTTAGGATACCACAACCCCAACTTAGGTTGTTGTTTCAAATAACAGAAAATTCTTTTTACTGCATTCATGTGAGAGATCTTTGGTGAGACTTGATATCTTGCACATAGACAAACTGCAAACATGATATCAGGCCTTGATGCAGTAAGATACATAAGAGAGCCAATCATAGATCTGTATAACTTGACTTCAACAGGCTGTCCATCTTCATCTTTGCCCAATGAATTGATAAATTTAATAGGGGTAGTAACAGCCTTCATATCATCAAAATTAAACTTCTTAAGTATGTCTGTAACATACTTGTCTTGGCTAATGAAAATTCCTTCCTTTGACTGCTTAACCTGAAGTCCTAAAAAGAAAGTTAACTCTCCCATTGAACTCATTTGAAATTCCTTCTGCATCAGCTGCTCAAACTCCTTAACCATAGACTGTTTGGCAACCCCAAATATGATATCATCAACATAAACTTGAACTAACATGATATCCTTCTTGTCTCTCTTGATAAACAAAGTCTTATCTATGGCTCCCCTCCTGTATCCATGTTGTAATAAGAATGTAGAGAGCCTCTCATACCAAGCTCTAGGTGCCTGATGAAGGCCATAAAGAGCCTTAACCACCTTATAGACTTTGTTTAGATGTTTAGGATCTTCAAAACCTGGAGGTTGTTTCACATACACCTCTTCTGTAATAGTGCCATAAAGAAAGGCACTCTTGACATCCATCTGGTAGACCTGAAAACCCATGTATGAAGCAAAAGCAAGAAATATTCTAATAGCCTCAATTCGTGCTACAGGAGCAAATACCTCATCATAATCTACCCCTTCCTCCTGTCTATAACCCTGAGCAACTAACCTTGCCTTGTTTTTGATAACATTGCCTCTTTTATCTCTTTTGACTCTAAAAACCCATCTGGTTCCAATAACTCTCTTCCCATCTGGAAGATCACATAAAACCCAAACTTCTTGAAGTTTAAATTGAAGAAGTTCTTCCTGCATAGCTTCAACCCAGCTTTCTTTAGTCAAAGCTTGAGCAATATTCTTGGGTTCCTCTTGAGAGATGAAACAGATAAATAATCAGGTTTGATGGTCCTTATGGTTTAGCCTGTTTTGTTTATACACAAAGCTAAGTAAAGCATTGTGAGGTTTTGTGAAACCCTTAGCTTTGTGTCTTGTCATAACTCCAGAAGTAGAAGGACCAATGATTTGATCAGCTGGATGATTCTTATGAATTCGTAAGATTGGTGACTGTGGAACTCCATATGTATCATCCAAGTTAGTATAATCAGCACCTTCATTAGAATCTGTAAAAATACCTTCATCTTCAAGCTCATCATCAGTTTCTTCTAACCCAGGCATGGTAGGATCATCCAAATCATCTAAGGTACTGTCAACAGGTTCAGCAGTACTTTGGTCGAAAGTACTGTCCAAAGTACTGTGAGAGTATTCTGCAGTCTTGGTCTTCTTTGCCTCTTCATAAGCTCTCCTTTGGTCATCTGTGTAAGAATGTGCTAATACATCTTGAAGAAGCATTTGATTAAGTTCCTCTTGAATAGCTTGATCCTCAGCAGATAATGAGGATTTGGGTTCATCAGTACTTTGTTTTGTTGCAGCAGCAGTACTTTGCTGTGGAGAAACAGTACTCTTCTTAGGTTCTTCATCAGTGACAGTATTAGGTCTAATATGAACTCCATGAACAACATAGTGTATATCTTCTCCATTATGCAAAGGTTGATTTTCTTCTCTAACAGGAACATAATTCATTGAAGGAGATAAAATCTCAAGATCAAACATCCAATCAGGACCTTTACCTTTCTCATTGTCTTGATCTTCTAAAAACTCAACATGAAGACAGTCTTGAATCTTCTTAGTAACTCTGTTGTATACGCGAAAGCCTTTACTGTTAGTACAATAGCCCAATAAGTAACCTTCTTCAGACTTGCCATCAAACTTCACCAGATTATCAATGGTGTTCAAAATAGTAAGAGGACATCCAAAAGGCTTCATAAAACGAATGTTGGGTTTATTGCCCATCAGCAATTCATAGGGTGTCTTCATCTGTGGTTTGGTGACAGAGACCCTGTTAAGTACATAGCATGCAGTACTTACAGCTTCTGCCCAAAATTGAATAGGTAGATGTGAATCTGCTAGCATTGTCCTTGCTGCTTCAATCAAAGTCCTATTCTTCCTCTCTGCAACACCATTTTGTTGTGGTGTTCTAGCAATACTAAACTCCCTCTTTATGCCTTTATTTGCACAAAAGTCATCCATAGGCTTGTTCTTGAATTCAGTTCCATTTTCACATCTAATACCTCTAACCTTGAGTCTTAATTGGTTTTCAAGTGCTATAATCAGTGTTTGAATAGCATCAAAGGTATCATCTTTAAAGCCCAAAAAGAAAACCCAACTGAATCTACTACAATCATCAGTAACAACCAGACAGTACTTTTCTTATTTAAACTTGCCACAGAGACAGGTCCAAATAAATCCATATGTAACAGCTCCAATGGTTCTCTAATAGTTCTTTCCTCAAGCTTCTTACAGGAAGCTTTGTGTTGTTTACCCTTCTTGCATGCCAAACATGATTGATCATTCTTGTAAGTCTTTGAAGGTAAACCTCTAACTAAATTGCCTTTGACCAGTTTGTTGATGTTCTTGAAATTAACATGGCCCAATCTTCTATGCCATTGATGTGCTTCTTCAGATGTTGCTTTAGCCACCAAACATGTGGCTCTTCCATAAGAATGTAGACTCTTCATGTCTAAACTATACACATCATTTGTCCTTGGTACTCTAAGTACTACCAAGTCATCATCAACAGGTTTAAAGTCAGAGGAAAGGATGAGACATTCTGTGTCAGTGAATAACACAGGATGCTTTTTATCACAAATTTGAGAGACTGAGAGCAAGTTGAACTTAAGCTCCTTCACATATCTAACATTCTCAAAGTCAATAAGCCTTTCTTTGATAGTTCCTTTGTCAGTAATCTTTCCTCCATTGGGATCATTCCCAAATGAAACTCTTCCTCCACTAATATTTCTAAAATCAGACAGGATCTCTTTGTCTCCTGTCATACTTCCAGAGCAACCACTATCCACAATAATATGATCTTTAAGCTCCTCTTCTGGGTTGCCCTGCACACAAAGAAAAGAGTTAGAAACTTTTAGGAACCCAAGCCATTACTGACTTGTGTTCCCCTTGTGGAGTTACAAACTCAAATTCTTTGAGTATGTAATTCCCACTATCTTTCAAATGATGATCCAAAATTATCTTATGATCTTTAACATGTGGATTTTCAAAACTTTCTGGTTTTTCAACATAAATCTCTTTTACCAGATTATTAGCATTTTCTTGTATCACAAAAACATCTAATTCACTTTTTGTTGAACGTATTGTTTGTCCCTTAGCATTACTTTCCCTTTTAACCCATTCAGTTTTAACAGGTGGTTCCTGTGATCTAGATCCCCTATGTGAATTGTGATACCTTCTAGGTTGATAGTGAGATCTTCTAGAATTCCTATTCCAAGTAGTGTGATCAGTACCTTGTTTCTGAGCAGTACTTTGGAAAGTACTGTGAGATACTGAAGGTTTTGAAAAAGGTCTTCTCTGATGTGGGTATTTGTGATCTGGTGTGAAGTTTCTGTGATTAACCCTATTTGAATTATTCCAAACTGGTTTATTCTCTCTAGGTTTCTGGTTGGTAGACTTATTCCTTGGAAACTTGCTTAGATATTCTGAGTGTTTATCACAATCTTTGATTAAGTGATGAGGACTGTAACACACAAAACACAATTTTTGACCCATATGTCCAAAGTGATTTCTTCTATGTCTATGTCCAAAATTATTTTGCCTTCTTGGTGAATGATAAAATCTGTTTTGACCAAAGTTATCCCCAAAAGGTTTAGCAGTACTGTTTTGAAAAGGTTTTGCAGAAGGTACCGCTTGTTGAGCAGTACTTTGTTTTAAAGGTACTGCATGATTTTGAACATTATTTTCAACAGCTTCTTTGGGTTTCTCAGACCTAGATTGAGCTACAAGCTTCTTCCTAAACTCTAGACTGTCTACTCCAAAACGAGAAACATCAGGCCTAGAGGGTTGATGAATGCCAGTGGGATGAGGAACAGCATGATATCCATTGTCTTTCTTATATTCAGGAGGTGGTTCACTTATTGAGCCCTCATTACTAGATGTATCTACATAGTTAATGAGCTCATCATCACTAGTGGTTATGTCCTCAAAAACACCATCATCCTGATCACTAGGTTGGTTTTCATCTATGTTACTAAAATCCATTCCAAATTCTAAGCCTGTTCTAATGTAAGCCCTTCTCTGTTTTTCAACATAAGCAACATGGGATAAGCCAGACTCTCCCCAAGCAGCAAACTTAGCTAACAAATCATCTCTTTCCTTAGTTAATTTCTCTATTTCAGCAATTTTACAGTTTAGTTTCCATTCACTAAGTTTTAACTGATAATCCTGTTGTTCATATTTTTCAGCCCAAGCCATTTCATTATTTTCATGAGTTAATATTTTGGCTTCCATAGACTCTAAAGTGATTTGATAACCTGCTACCTCAGACCTAGCCCTAATACAATTATCTCTTTCAATCACATAATTGTTAAGCAATTTTAGATAGAACTCATAACAGTTTGAGCATACCTCAGAGATAGGAGACTGAGTTGGTGAAGTAGCCACCATAGCAAGAAGAACAGGATCATCTTCACTTTCTTTGCTCCAATCAAATCCTCCAAAGCCATCATCAGATTCCAAAGCAGCATGTTCAGATTCTTCATCAAAAGCAGTGCTCCAGTCCAATGCTTCCACTGTGTCTTCAACTGTATCTTCCACTGCTACCATACAGTAAGTCACTGGTTCATCATCAAATTCTTCACTCCAGTCAACTTCTGATAACTTCTCTTGAGCAACCAAAGCCTTTTTTTCAGTTATTGGAATTTCTTTGAGCTCAAGTTTTGGCTTCTCAGATGTTATGTTTGCTTGATACTTAGCAAACCTGCACTCCCTTGCAAAGTGACCAGTCTTTTGACAATTGAAGCATTCAATTTGAGATTTGTCAAAAGTTATCCCTTGTTTTGGTTTCAAATCAATACTTTTGCCTGTCTTCTTCATGTACTTTTTGATCCTTGCAGTGATCATAGCAACTTGCCACCTGATATCAATTTCTTCAAGTGCATCTTCTTCAATTTGTGCTAGATCCTCTTCATAAGTGACAGGTAAGCTTGCTTGTTGTGCAAAGAAGGAGCACACAACTTCATCTGAGTGCAAAGTGGTAGATGGTGGGGCCTGCTGAGCATATGATGGGGGATTGTAAACAGCAGTACTTTGAGAAACAGTACTTTGAGGAGAAGCAGTACTTTTGGAAGTACTGCTCTTCTTTTCAGATGATAGAAAAGCAATACTATGAGATTTGGAATTGGGTTGACCACTCATCTCATGTTCATACACCTTCAGTTGATGATAGAGATCATCAAAGTCCATGACATCCAATCCTTGTTGTCCTCTGATCATAGTAGCAATCACATGCCATGTAGACGGCAAACTCCTTAGAAACTTCAAATTAGCATCCTCAACTGACACTTCTGCCTTGTATAACTCCAACATGTTGAGGAGATTTTGAAACCTATCATATGCAGCATCAAGACTCTCTCTTTCTCCTACTGTGAAAGTTTCAAACTGTTGTTTCAGCAAGTTTCTGTGCATCTTCTTAGAGGCTTCATTCCCTCCAAATCTGGTCTTGAGAGCAGCCCAGAGCTGCTTAGCATCTTTAGCATCATGAAATTTGAGAAGATGACCATCTGGAATGGCAGATAAGAGAATGTTTAGAGCCTTCTCTTGATTCCTTAGGGTTGCTGCTGGTAAGACTGCCTTTGGTGCTATAGGTTGTCCAGGAACATTAATGGGATCTTGAACTACTTCATTCCCATTCACAATTACATTCCATAGAGCATGGTCAGTGATGGCAATATACTGCCTCATCTTCATGCACCAGAGATCATATTCTCCCTTCTTGATTATCGGAATTCTGAGTGAGGTGATTGAGGGTGGTGGAACAGCTTCAGTCAACATCTTGAATATTGTTGAAGTAGGGTTTCTTCCTAGTCAGAGTTTCGACACAAGCTCTGATACCACTTGTTGGATCGATATACTTTAATCAAACTAACTTAACTAGCTTGTTAAGGTTTAATAACCTCAGATAAATCCTAAGTTATTAACAAAGAAACACTGAGCAATCTTTATCAAGTACGCGGAATTTACTTAACAAAGCTAAGAAGAATAAATTTTATTATAAACTCTAAATCTGCTTATTATGCAGATACTCTAATACAACTCTAAGATAATCGAACTTTTCTCTAAAACACTAATTCGTAAACTCTAAAACTCTTTTTCTGAAATCGTACCTCTAATGCCAATCTAGGAGTCCTTTTATAGGCTCAAGGATATCCTAGTCGGTTTACAATTTGTAACCTTGTACGACAAGTAATCTAAACATAGAATACAATTCTTTCCATAAACGAATATAACAGTTCTTTTGTTCTTGCAGTACTTTGACTTCATAAAGCAGTACTTTGACTTTATCTTTAGCAGTACTTTGACTCTTTGACTTCTTCCAGTACTTTGCAGTTTTCAGTACTTTCATATCTTCAGCACTTTCATATCCCAACAATTTATTTAACGGAAGTGTCAAGTTTAATATAAACTTCAACAAATTTTTCAATAACAACACAAAAACTTTATATGGAAACATCAGTCTTGGTTGGATTGTTGACTCTGGTGCAAATCAGCACATGACTGTATCTGCAAATTTTTTAATCAATGTTGTAGACATTTCAAATCTTGGTCTAACTGTTGGACATCCCAATGGCACTCAGGCCTTAATTACAAAAATTGGTGATTTAAAAGTCAATAATGACCTAACTCTTTTTGATGTTCTGGTTGTTCCTGAGTACAATGTCAGTCTGTTGTCTGTTCATAAGATTGCTAGAGACAATAAAATGTTTTTTTGGGTTTAATGAATCTAATTTCTATATACAGGATTTACATCAAAAAAGGATTGTGGGGATTGGTAAACAATGCAATGGGTTATATATGTTTGATATTGATTCTACATGTAAGATTACTTCTAATAACTGCATATCTGTTTGTCATGTTTCTAGAAATCTCTGGCATCAAAGACTTGGTCATCCTTCAGACCAAGTCCTGCATATACTTAAACCCACACTTAAACTTGATAGTTCATCTGAATCTGACCATTTTTGTGATACTTGCAATAAAGCTAAACAAACCAGGGAACCATTCCCTCTAAGTGAACATAAATCAACAAAAATTGGTCAAGTTGTTCATCTAGATGTATGGGGACCATATAAAGTCACTCGCAAAGATGGTTACAAATATTTTTTAACTATTGTTGATGAATATTCTAGGGCTGTTTGGGTTTATATGCTTAAGGGAAAGGATGATGTTTATGTTTCCATTGTTAACTTTACTCATATGCTATCTAATCAATTTGAACACAATGTTAAGATATTCAAAAGTGATAATGGGATAGAATTTGTCAATAATAAACTTCAACACTTCTTTCATGACAAAGGAATTTTACATCAAACCTCTTGTGTTTACACACCACAACAAAATGGTATTGCAGAAAGGAAACATAGGCATCTCCTTAAATGTGGCTAGATCCCTTATGTTTCAGGGGGAATTACCTCTATATCTTTGGCATGAATGTGTTCTAACTGCTGCATATGTCATAAACAGGTTACCCTCTTCAGTGTTGTCTGGCAAGTCCCCCTTCTCCCTTGTGTATGGGCATGACCCTTCACTCTCTCACCTTAGAGTCTTTGGCTACTTATGCTATGCCACCATTCTCAACATCTCTGATAAATTTACTAGTAGGTCTGAAAAAAGTGTTTTTATTGGTTATTCAAATGAAAAAAAAGGTTATAAGCTTTTAAGTTTAGAAACAAAAAATATCTTTCACTCCAGAGATGTCAAATTTAATGAAACTATTTTTCCCTTCAAAATGAAAAATGCTTTGTCAAAACCTTTTGTTGAAACTTATGTGCCTAAAGATTTAAATCACAAAAACTTTTTTGACTCGCAAACAAGTCCTAATGATGAAGGGAGAGTGACATCCTATGATGATGGCACAGTGTTGGGTCATCCTACTAGGGATGATGAACCTGTTGCAACTTCCATAGATGAAAATACACACCCTGAGGGCAATGTATCACATGAATCACATCCTGCTGATACACCTTCTGATTCTAATCAAAATTTTGAACAAGAAGAAGGCTTGCCAGCCACTACTGCTGGAAGGTCAACAAGAATTTCTAAATTTCCCAGTAATCTTAATGACTTTATTGCTGAAAGGAAAGTTAAATATGGTGTTGAAAAGGTTGTTAATTACTCTAATCTTAACAAAGATAATTACTGCTTTGCCTCTAGTCTAAATAAAAGTATTGAACCTACCTGTTATGAAGAAGCAATTCTTGACAGTAATTGGGTTGATGCTATGAATTCTGAAATTGAGGCCTTAAATGAAAATCATGCTTGGGATATAACTGATCTACCTCCTAATAGAACTCCCATTGGTTACAAATGGATCTTTAAAATCAAATATAAAGCCAATGGTGAAGTTGATAGATATAAGGCTAGATTAGTTGCTAAAGGTTATAACCAAAGGGAAGGAATAGACTATGATGAAACCTTTTCTCCTGTTGTGAAAATGTCTACTGTTAGATGTCTTATTGCCTTAGCTGTGAAAAACAAATGGCCTCTTTTCCAACTTGATGTTAATAATGCTTTTCTGTATGGAGACCTTGATGAGGATGTCAATATGACCATTCCTAAGGGGTTCTGTAATGAAAACAATAAAAACAAAGTCTGTAAACTTGTCAAGTCTCTGTATGGCCTTACACAAGCTCCCAGGAAATGGAATGAAAAACTTGTTAGTGTATTAAAAGAAAATAACTTTGTTCAATATGTCAATGATCATTCTTTGTTTACCAAAACAGAGAATAACAAGTTTATTGCTCTGCTTGTTTATGTGGATGACATTGTCCTCACTGGAAACTGCATTGATGAGATAAATCAGTTCAAAGAGTTTCTAAAATCTAAATTTCATATCAAAGACTTGGGAAACTTAAAATATTTTCTTGGCATTGAGGTTTTAAAAACTGGTAATGACATATGTCTCACCCAAAGAAAATATTGTCTTGAACTCCTCAAATAGTTTGGACTTCTTGGGTGCAAACCTGTGTCCACTCCTATGGAACCCAACTCTGTTCTTCCATACATACCCACTGATGATGATCCCTTACTTGTAAACATTACTGGTTATCAGAAGTTACTTGGGAAAATGATTTATCTCACTCATAACAGACCTGACATCTCATATTCAGTTCATTGTCTAGCACAATATATGCATTCTCCCTTGAAATCCCATTTAGAATGTGCCCTCAATGTTCTGAGATATCTGAAAGGAGCTCCATGAAAAGGTCTAAGGTATAATTTCAGTAACTCTGACAATTATCTTGAAGGGTATAGTGATGCAGACTGGGCTAAATGCAAAAAAACCAAGAAATCTGTCATAGGTTATTGTGTTTTCTTTAATGATTGTTTGATCTCATGGAAAAGTAAAAAACAAAACAAACTTTCAAAATCTTCCACAGAAGCAGAATATAGATCAATGTCTACTGCTTCCTGTGAAATTATTTGGATTCAAAAAATCTTAAAAGATCTAAAAGTTGATATCAATCTTCTTGTTAATCTTTTTTGTGACAACAAATCTACCCTGCAACTTGCTGTCAATCCTGTTTTCCATGAAAGATCAAAACACTTTGAAATTGATGTTCACTTCATCAGAGAAAAAATTGCAAGAGGTGTTATAAGTGCCAAAAAGATTGGCTCTTCAAACCAAACTGCATACATTCTTACCAAAAACCTTCCTGTTTATCAGCATAAATTCTTGTGTGAAAAATTGATATTGTTTGATATGTTTGCCCAACAGATTAAGAGGGAATGTTAGAAAATAAGTTTATAATCTGTGGTAAACATATCATTCTATCAATTGCTAATGGCTCTCAAGTTGTGTTTATTCCGGGATTAATTACAGGGGTTATTCTTGGACAAAGCATAAGTGGTTTAAAGAGTGTAGAAGTTTATTACTGATGGTGCTTATCTAAGAATAGTTGACGGGGTCTTTTTGTATCATTCTCCCCTACTTAATCCTCCCCCTAATCTAGGGTTAGAGCACAACTGTGTGTGCAGTCATTGTCTTACACTCTCTCTTTTTCTGATCATAGTACTGATCTTGTTTCTTCTTTGTATTTGTCTGGTTATTGTCTCATTGACATTAACCTAACCTTGTAACACTTTGGATATTATTGTTGGCTCAATCTATGCCAACTATTGAGGCTTTGGTTTGAATAAAGTATTGTTGTGAATCTGTTGTTACTGATACTTTCTCACAAAAGTTTTTGCTTCTTTGTTATAGATATCCTTCAATTTTGAGTTTTTGACATGCTGATATGAAGGTGTAGAGGAAATTAAAATGAAGAATGAATCCCAATATGTCAACTTTGTGTCAACCTAGGTTTGAATTAGTTTAATTCACTATCTTCACGTAAAAGATTGGTTCATTGTTTTTAAGATCTAGATTCATATTTTATATTTTAAGTTAAAATGATTGTTGAAGTTGATTATTTGAATTCTTCTATTGGCTAGATATGGTAAGTCAAGTAAATTAAGAAGTGCACCAAAGGTGTTCGATGAAATGCCTTAAACTATTTTAGTACCATTAATCTAAAAGTTTTGATTTTCAATTATGCGATGACGAGTTGGACTTGATTTTAACTAAAGTTGCAGGAGTATGTGTGTGACTCAACATGTTTTATAGACGTTTATAGCACTTTAGCCAAAATCACACCGTATTTTTGTCTATATAAAGTACCGGAAATGTATATGTAGCTTTGAGAGATCAACTGTTTTTTGCGCGTTGTCCAATTATTTGTAACAAGGGTTGCGGGTTTTGTGCTCTTTGGTGTAAAGTCATTATGCTTCAATTATATTTAATGTAAAACAAGATTTATTTCGAGACTCGAAATTTACATCCAAATGCTTACCTAGCGTAGTTGTAGGATGGGTTCTCCTATGAGTTGATCTTCAAGTGCAACATAGAGTAGTTGTGAAAAGTAGCAGTTTGTTGGATGTGGTTTGATGGTGTTGTTTTGGAGTTATATTAAGATATCTCAAAGTCGTTTTTTTGCAACGTTAGATTAATAAGTACCTTAAATAGTACTATTTGCTATAGTGATGGGGGTAAGTGTATTGTTTTGAATATTATGATTTTGCTATTTATGGATTACGAATTGTGAAAGCATAAAGGATGCTATTGGAATGTTGTGTTCATATAAGCCTAAACTGTACAAAATGGGTTGCATGTTGTGGTAATGATTTGTTTACTTTGAAATGATATACCTAGCCTGATGGATTCTTTAATTAAGAGTTCAAGTGATTCCCATAGTAAGTGTTTAATTAAATGATTGAATGCGAATCAAAGTCCAATACTTTTGTAATATCGTATATGTGTTGCGGAAATCAGAATATATTGAACACTTGAGAACAAATGTGTTCATTAAATTTGGTTCTTCTCTTCTAAATTTCTTTATGTTTCTTTTCTTATTGACTTCTTAAGTTTGGTTATTGACTTCTTATTTAACTGGATGTTGTATGCCATGATTATTGCAATCATAAATGAATGATATTTAGATCATATTGACTAAAATTGGATCTGATGTTTGTGCAGGAAAGATTCATATTATAAGTTCAAACGCTGCTTAAATGCTCATAAAGGGACAGTATGAGATTTCTTATCAACAAGGATATCATTGTAGCGTTCTATTCATCACTTTGGTTCCAGGTTGTGTAGAGGAAAAATGGAAAAGGTTCATGGTAGCATAAATCAAAATAGAATTGTGGTCAATTATCACTAAATAGCCCTCTAAGTGGATGAGAATATGATTTATTATTTTTAACATGCGGAGGTTGTGCATAAGGAACCTTTTGTTTTTCTCAATATTGTATACTTCAAAGATATATACTTTTTTTTAAATCCGAGATTTTATTAATATTAAACAACACCACCCTACCAAAAGGAGGGGTAATACACATGTATAGTCTATACTCCAAAGATATATGTAGTAATTTACTTGAACATTTCTACACATGAGCTGAAGTAACCTATGATGTGTACGAGTTTATAGGTTTTTATACATTACAATGTTTATTTCAATTATTTATAAGCCAACACATCATTTTTATGTGTTTATACGTCTATTTCAATTTTTTATAAGCCGTCCGTGATTTATCACGGGTTTATAAGCTAGTACAAATAAAAATAAAACCTTGTAAGAAGTTAGAAAAATAAAGAATTGCATGTGTTAAACTCATCAAAGTGTCTGTGGATATGCACAGGGATTTTGTGATGTGTTAGGATAGCCATCATACTTATCAATTATTTAAGATATGTGTTTAGGTCTTTAGGATAAGTATTTGTTATGTTTTAGGGTAAGTCTTGTGTTAGTGTGAGTTATCATATAACTAGCATTTAAGGTACTGTCATTAATATAAAGTAATTAATCAATCAAGTTTAAAAATCAAAATATCTCTCATTCTTCTCTTGTTTTTCGACAAAGCTCGCATCACGCTTGAAGGGGTGCTACTATAAATATACTATTTTAACGGGTCGTATCAATTGGTGCTTTTATTAAGAGTCTTCGTTGAAAGAGCAACCAAATTAGGGTTCAAAAAAAATTGTTCATTGATCACTATTCACGAGTTATTGTTCTTCGAGTTGCTGTTCATGGCATCGGGAAGCAGCGATCGGGACGCACTATCTAAGCTCTTGAAAATGAGTACGGTGGCCGAATATCATAATGAGTTTGAGGTACTTATAAATCGAGTAACGGAGATCTTTGAAAACTTACTTAAATCATTTTAAATCTCTGGCCTTAAACCGACTCTACAATATGCATTCTTAATGTCAAATCCCACAACTTTAGGTGAGACTTTTTCATTAGCCCGTGCAACAGAAGCACGTTTTGAGGATCAACGGTTGTCTTCTTTTAGCAACAAAACAAGTAGTAACAACAGCGGAGTGCAAAGCCAAACTTGACAACGTCACGTTTTAATGTATTGCGTCAGGAACATGTTGACGAGGCTGTATTTGTGATGGTGTTAGTGGATGGTAAACAAGATGACGCGAAAGTAGGGAAAGTGGTGGTTGTGGCCGATGAGCAAAAGAGTGACGCGCCAAACGTGTTGGAAGGTAAAGAGGTTATAGGTGTTGGGGTAAATGAAAATAACAAAGGGGTGGATAAAAAAGACCAATACTTTTTTGGGCAAATTGTCTGAAAAGGTATCGAAGTTGCCACCTTTTCCTTTTGTGGACAACAAACTTTTTTTTCTTCCTAAAGTAGTCCTAAACTTACCTGATTTTCCTATTGTAACACAAAATCACACTTAGAGTGTAATTATCATTCTTAATCACCCAATTTAAGTTTTAAGCTGATTTGGTGATTGTTGGGCTGTTTTTTTTGACAAAAAGTGTAACTTGAAGGATGTCTTTTAAACTTTTTACAAACCTTATTAACCTTCCCCCAAGTTCCCAAATTCTTCATAACCCGTAAATATCCCAAGCCCTAATTTCACCTACGTAAAAAATTGAACGTTGTGGATAGCCATAATTGATGTTTGTTTCGTTATTTCAAGTATACATTTGTATGATTTCTTTGATTATGATCTGTTTTGATCAAAGTTTTAACCACGTTAAACCCCTAATTAATTTTTTTTCTCAATTATGTGACAGAATGATACCAGGTACGAATTTGCAACAATTTGATGTACACAATGACGAATATTTTAAGCATTTGCCTTTAAGGTACTCGGATGGGGTGATTCTTAACATGTGTGCTCCAAGGATGCCCTACCTTACCTTTGCTGAATTCCTTGAAGAACAAGCTGGTAATTACTTTCAAGGTTTGTATTATAAGGTGCCTCATGCTCGGTTGTTTGGTAGGCTTGAACTATATCTTGATCACAATGATATGAATCTGTCAGAGTATTTAGGCCAAGCAGATACCACTTTTATGGATGAGTCTGTTGCTAAAGCAAAAGGCTCTCCCAAAAAGAGGTATTGCAATGAATTTTCAATAGATGAGATGGTTAATTGGGCTGAGATGGAGGTTGATCATACTAGGAAGGTTAATGAATCAGAGGGTGATACATCTAGGACTAGTGTAGAGGGTGAGAATACTAGGACTAGTGTAGAGGGTGATGATAGTAGGCCTAGTGTAGAGGGTGAGGATTTGCAGACTATTCTAGATGGTGATGATACTAGGTCTAGATCAGGTGTGGATAAGGGCAAAGGGAAGGTTAGTGCAGTTGATAACATTAATGCTGAAGATCCAACTGTTGCACATGAAGTGCAATTACAAGATGAGATAGTACAAGTTAGATTGTGGAGGCCTAGTGAAGAGGGTGATGATAGTAGGCCTAGTGTAGAGGGTGAGGATTTGCAGACTAGTCTAGATGGTGATGATACTAGGTCTAGATCAGGTGTGGATAAGGGAAAAAGAAGGTTAGAGAGGATGAACTAGATGGTGAGTTTGATAGTAACTTTGATAGTGACAATGACAATGGATATGGTTTAGATAAATCAATTGACTATCTAAGTCCTAGTGAAGAGGAGGTTATAGAACTTAGGAAAAGGATCAAAGCCAATAGAGAGAAGGAAAGTGAGACATTGCCAGAAATGAGTGAACCAACTCCAGCAAATAATGTACCTGCTAATAACCATAGAAGTGAGACTATGATGGAACATGATATGTTCATGAACAATTTGATGAGAAGGTTACACCCATCTGAAGGCAGTGTATATGAAGATCCATTTATTTGTGTGGAGAAAGCTGTTGACAGGTATCCAGTCTATGATGAAACTAGTCACTGGAGACTGAGGCATCCAAAGGTATTATCCTACTTAACAATTCAAATACAGATATTGTGTTAATACAAATAAACCGTAAAACCGTTTATTAATATTTTGCGATCTCTTTGTGTTTTGTTGATAACAAATATAATGTTATCTTAAGTATAATTATAAAGGATACATGTAAGTTTTGTAAAGCATTTACATATAGCCATTTAAATACAAAAATGTAGTAATTAAGCATTTGTTGTAATAATTTATTAGGATGGGTAAAAATCATAGCCCATGGACCATAACCCATGGATCTTAACCCATACCCAAAGAGACTTGATACAATGTATACTTAGATACATTGAATCTAAAGATAACCCATGGACCAACCCATAACCAAAAAACCCATGGGCAAAGAGGAGCGTTCCACGGATCCCTAGGATTACACTAGACGGATCCCTTGTGGAAGGGATCCGTGGGATCCGGGGGAACAGTGAAGGAATTTGCCTATAAATAAAGAGCCATTTCTTCATTCTAACTTACCCCTCTTCTTACTAAATCTCTCAAACACTCTCATTCTCTTCTAACATATAGATCACTTGATCTAGAGAGTTGTTCTTCTTTCTTTCTTTCTAGTGTGATCCTCATATAGGTCCTTCTCTAAGGCGAGATCACGATCATTATACAAGTCATCCAAGCAAGGGGTCCTTGATTGATTTGTCACTCCGCAAGATTTCTGTAGCGAAGATCTTGTATTTGATAATTCACATATTTGTTGTGTAATAGTCGTGTTGGTTTGGTCCACCGTGTTACGGACTCGGTATCTAGCTTTGTACCGGAAAAAGTGTAAGCAACGTTGTGAAGGCTTCTCCGCCAAGTGAAGGAGTTTGTTGACATAGTGCTTGAACTCTCGAGTAGGTGACTCGGGGAGTGGAGTAGGGCAAGGAAGGTGTCCTTGTAGCCGAACCACTATACATCGGTTGTGTCTTTTCTTTCCCTTCGCTTTACTTTATTTACTTACTTTATCATTAGATCTATACTTTCTCTACATCCACAAGATCTCACATATCAACGAATCTAAAATTTTTCGAAACTAACTTAAAATCGGCAAAACTATTCAACCCCCCTTCTAGTTTTCCACAATTGGCATCAAGAGCTAAGTTTATAAAAGTTTTAAAATAAAATTGTATTTTAAAAACTTTTCGATCACTATGGGTTCTAAAAATTATAAGGAAGGGCAATCTATGCAACGACCACCACTACTTGAAACTAATGGTTTTATATATTGGAAAAATAGATTCAAAACATATGTGAAGTCTAAAGATATTGATCTTTGGTACATTATTGTTGAAGGTGATTTTGAGGCTACCTCAAATGATGATAAAGGAAATTTAGTTCACATACCTCATGATAAACTAAATGATGAAATGAAGAAAAAAGCTTTCTAAAAATAGTGAAGCAAAAATGGATTTATATAATGCTTTACCGAAAAAGGAATTCGAAAGAATTTCTATGCTTAAAACCTCTAAAGAAATTTGGAATTCTTTAGTTGTAACTCATCAAGGCAACCAACAAGTTAAAAATAATAAAACTGATTTATTTGTTCAACAATATGAACAATTTCAATATCGGATGAGGAAACTATAGATCATTCATTTGCTAACTTTAATACTATTATTACATCTTTACAAGCACTTGATGAATCTTTTTCTAGCCGTAATCATGTTAGGAGATATCTAAGGGCACTTCCATAGAAGTGGAGATCCAAGGTGACGGCGATCGAAGAGTCAAAAGATTTGACAATTCTCACCCTCGATGAACTCATAGGCAACCTGAAAGTCTACGAGCTTGTCCTTACTAAAGATTCCGAAGCTTCAAAGGTGAAAGAGAAACACAAATCTCTTCCCCTTAATGCCAAAAAGGCTACGAGCGATGAGGAGAACTCCTCTTCGAGTAGTGACGACGAAGAGTACGCGATGGTGGTAAGGGACTTTAAAAAGTTCTTTAGAAGAAAGGGAAGATACGTCAAACAACCGTATGACGATAAGAAAGGCTTTCGGAAAAGCAAAGAGGACGAGAAGCCAAAGGATGATCGTACTTGCTTTAAATGTGGGGACCCAAACCACTTTATTAGTAAGTGTCCCAAACGGGATGATCAAAAGGCGTTCGTGAGCGGCACATGGGGAATGAGCGACGAGGAGGATGAAGAAATTTGTCTCATGGCAAATGATGAGGTATGTCACGAATACTATAGTAGTTCATCACTCGATGACGACTCATTGCATAATGAATATGACAAACTATGCAATATTAGCTTAAAACTAATTAACAAAAACAAACTTTTAAAGATTCAAAATCAACGTTTAGATAAAGAAGTCATAGAATTAAAAGCAAAACTAAAACGTTTAGAAAAGGGTAAAATAGCAAGTGGTGAATGTGAACTTTGCGTTCAACTTCAAACACTAGTGGATAACTTAGATTCTAAAATTGATAGAATGAGTACGAACACTTTAGATACAATACTCGAAGGTGTTAAAACCGGTAACAATCAAAAGGGTCTAGGTAGTCAACAACTTGATCCATCAACTAGTGAAAGTAAAGAAACAAAATTTGTTAAGGAACTAGAAAAACCAGCCACTGTTGTGGCGGATCCCACGGATCCCCTAAAAAGGGAAACGGCTAGTGTGCAGAAAGGGATCCGTGGATCTGCTGTAGCAAACAGTAGCAATAACGTAGCTTCCTCATCTAGAACTGAGTTTGTTATAGTTAATAGGAAGAAACCAACTCATGTCACCACTAGACAACCATCTCCAAAATATAATCCTACTTTTGCAAGAAACAAAGCTCCATCTTTTTCAGAACCTAATTCATTTAGGAGACCTAATAACGTTTACCCGGAAAGTAACCATCAAATGGGATGGAATCCAAACATGCAAAACGGTTTTCATTTTCAAAACTTTGCTCCATGGAATGCATACTCATCTTATCCATACATGTCTAATATGAATGGAATGTTTAACACTAATGGACCCATGAACAAATGGGGACCAAAATTTTTAGTTTATTATTGTTTTAGGTGTGCTTTAAGGTCGACCTAGACCCCGATGAATGGTTCAAGGATAGCGGGTGCACGAGGCACATGACCGGCAATAGGGATCTATTCTCCACATATGAATCCTTGAATGTAGGTAATGTGGTGTTTGGAAATAGCAAAAGTAGAATCATCGGTAAAGGTACGATTTCTAACAAATCTCTAACCATTAACGATGTGTGTCACGTAGAAAACCTAAACTTTAACCTCTTAAGTATAGGACAAATATGTGATAAAAGGTGCAATGTACTTTTTACTGAAACTAGTAGTAAGATACTTAAAAATGGCATAACCATAGGAAGAGGAATTAGGAAACATGGAGTCTATGTCATTAAAATCGGTAATGAACCTAAAGACAAACTATGTCTTACCTCTATGGATGATACTTCGACCTTATGGCATCGAAGATTGGGTCACGCCAACATGCGACTTCTTCAATCGCTATCATCCAAAGATCTAGTAAGAGACCTACCTAAGTTAAAATATGAACATCATTTTTGTGATGCTTGTAATGTAGGAAAACAAGCTCATTCGAGTCATAAAGCTAAAAACATGGTGTCCACAACTAGGTGTCTAGAATTACTACATATGGATTTATTTGGTCCATCCGCTATCCAAAGTTATGGAGGCAACTACTACACTTTGGTAATAGTGGATGACTACTCTAGGTATACATGGACAAAATTTTTAAAGAACAAAACGGAAACCTTTAACTATTTTGAAATATTAAGCAAAAAGATCCAAAGACAACTAGGAAGTCCCATAGTGTCTATTAGGACGGATCATGGTAGGGAATTCGATAATGAAGTGCAATTTGGAGCTTTTTGTGACGCTAATGGTATTACTCACAACTTCTCGGCTCCACGCACTCCACAATCGAATGGGGTAGTAGAAAGAAAGAATAGAACCCTACAAGAAATGAGTAGAACCATGCTTAATGAACAATCCATACCTCAAAAGTTTTGGTGTAATGCCGTTGATACTTCAACGTACATACTCAATCGAGTCTTAATTAGACCAATCTTAGGAAAAACTCCATATGAGTTACTTCGAGGCAAAAAGCCTACGTTAAATCACTTTAGAGTCTTTGGTAGTAAATGTTTTATTCTTAACACTAAAGATTACCTTACAAAATTTGATCCTAAATCAACCGAAGGTATCTTTTTAGGTTACTCACCAAATAGCAAAGCTTACGTCATATTAAACAAAGAAACAATGAAGGTAGAAGAGTCATTAAATATAAAATTTGATGAAAGTCCACCCAAATCTTCTCCACCTCTTATAGATGACGAGATTATAGAAAGTGAAGCTATAGTAATAAAGAAAAAGATAAGTGAAGAAGAAGAACCTCTAAGTGATGAAATAATAAACATTAAAGAGTCCAAAGATCACCCCGTAGATAAAGTCATAGGAAAACTAAACGAACGAACATTAAGGTCTCAAGTTCAAAACCAAAGTAACTTGTTTTGTTTTGTCTCAACCTTAGAACCTAAGAATAAATAAGAAGCCATAAAAGATGAGAGTTGGGTAATGGCTATGCAAGAAGAACTAAATCAATTTGTTTCTAATGATGTTTGGACACTTGTCCCTCTACCTAGTAATCAAACCATAATAGGAACCAAATGGGTTTATAAAAACAAATTAGATGAAAACGGAGTCGTGTCTAGGAACAAGGCTAGACTCGTTGCTCAAGGGTATAACCAACAAGAAGGAATAGACTTTGATGAGACCTACGCCCCCGTGGCTAGATTAGAGTCTATAAGAATACTTCTTGCGTATGCTTGTGCTAATGATCTAAAGCTTTATCAAATGGATGTCAAAAACGCTTTTCTAAATGGTTTCATAAATGAAGAAGTATATGTAGCTCAACCTCCGGGCTTCATTGATTATGAAAAACCCAAACATGTTTATAAATTAAAGAAAGCCCTTTACGGTCTTAAACAAGCTCCAAAAGCTTGGTATGATAGACTCAAGTCATTTCTAGTTAAACACAACTACACCATGGGGTTAGTTGACAACACACTTTTTACTAAGAAAAGAGAGTCACATATAATCATATAGTACAAATATATGTAGATGATATTATATTCGGATCTACTTGTCAAGACATGTGTGATGATTTCTCTAAAATCATGCATGACGAGTTCGAGATGAGTATGATGGGAGAACTTAGTTTCTTTCTTGGTCTACAAATAAAACAAGTAGAAGATGGTATCTTCTTCAATCAATCTAAATACATCAAGGAGATATTAAAGAAATTCGGTCTAGAAGAGTCAAAACCAATTAGGACTCCAATGTCATCCGACACCAAACTCACAAAAGATGAAGACGGAGAATCCGTAGATAATACTAAATATCGTGGCATGATAGGTAGCCTTCTCTACCTCACGGCAAGTAGGCCGGATATCATGTTTAGTGTTTGCTTATGTGCTAGGTTTCAAGAAGACCCTAAAACTTCACACCTAGAAGCCGTAAAAAGGATATTTAGATACATTAAGGGTACAACACAATTAGGATTATGGTATCCTAAGGGCACGGGAGTAGAAACAATTGTATATGCAGATTCTGACCATGCAGGTGATTACGTCGATAGAAAAAGTACAAGTGGGGTATGTACTTTCATGGGATGTTGTTTAACGTCTTGGTTTTCTAAGAAACAAACGGCACTAGCTATGTCAACAACTGAAGCCGAGTACGTCTCCTCCGGCAAAGCATGCCAACAAGCACTATGGATGAAACAAGCGTTAGTCGACTACGACATTCATCTAAGCGACATAGCCATCCTATGTGACAACAAAGGTGCCATCGACTTAAGCAAGAATCCGGTATTGCATTCTTGCACAAAGCATATAGAGATTCGACATCACTTCTTAAGAGACAATGTTCAAAAGGGGAACATCTCTATTGAGAAGGTAGCATCTGAAGACAACATAGCCGACGTCCTCACCAAACCGTTGAAGCGGGAACAATTCAACCTACTTCGTCTTGGTCTTGGTCTAATGGAACAAACGTCGTAACTTATTTGACTCTACAAGGTATGTAAACACTAGCCTTCTTCTTTCTGAGTCTAGGATTTCTATTTCACGCACAACTCACAAACAATACGGGAATTTTCAAAACCCAAGATAAGTCTTCCATTTATAATTTTTTTTGCAAACACATAACTACATACACATTTTTAAAGAAAATCTCTTTTCAAAATGTTTTCTAAAAAGAATGATACCTTCCCGTATCAATTTCACAAAAGCAATTGCTCACGTCTAGGACAAATCGCTTTTTCATTATTAATACAAATTAAAAACACGTTTTCATTGCATCTCATGTCTTTTGAATGCTAAAGGGAACACATAACTAATATGTGTTTTCGGGTACATTTATTTAAGCAAAAATGAATTAGGAGCGTTGATAACACAATATTACGTACTTATGTACTAAATGTGTGTTTTTGGGTTATCTCAATAGGATTTTTTTTCCTCTAGCTATTTTCCTTTTCTTTTTAGAGGTCGAGAAAACCGCAACTCCAAATAGTTTGCATATAGGCACACAATAGGCAAAAATGTTTCCAAAAAGAAAATTTTGTGATGCCTGAATCACCTGACCCACGGATCCCAGCCTTCATGCTGGACGGATCCCTCAAAGGAAGGATCCGTGGGATCCGTGAAGACAGAAGCTGTTTTTAACTTCTATTCTTTTCACTTTGGATGAAAAACCCACATTTGTTTCATTTTTGGGAGTATGCTATTTAATACTTGTGTTCTCATGATCACATGCCTTGAATTCATATCTAATCATTAGATTTTAATCCACATTTTGTTTCAAGCATTCATTACAATGCTTTGTTTTTCTATATATAGAACTCCCAAAATGCTTGCATACTCCATCTCCTCCTTACAAACACATTACATCATGTCATCCAAAAATCCTTTAGGAGAATCATCTAGTACAAACAATCATGATATCCAAACCTTTGTACTTCCACCATCCAAAATACCACAATCAAACTCTAGGATATCCGCAGGGATTAGTATCCGATCTTGTTGCTTAGCAAAACAACCTCAAATGGTTCATCCTCAGCAAATAACTCACCACAAGATGCTTCCATAATAGCACCTCCCTCATCTCCAACAAGTACACCAACCTCATCACACCCAAAGTCACTCTTTTGGAACTCCTTAAGACTCTAACAAGATCTAAACAATCTAAACAAAAAGAAATAGTCTTTTCAACACCACCCACATCTCTAAATAATATCTTTCAAGATCTTGAAACATCACCACCATTAGCTCCCATCACATTACAAGAACATCTAGGTTCTTTTCCACCACCACTTACAAATATTCCGGATGTTGATCCATATTTTCCTATTTTTCCACCACATCTTCCGCATAACTCAAATCAAAACAACCCGGAAAACTTTCGAACTCATTACCCACATCACCTACATTGTGAACATTGCCAATCCACTAGGGAAATCGCAATAGAAGTTAGGAAAGAAATGCGATTCATACTCAACCTCATACTTGATCGCATCAATACCATCTCTCATCAAAACCTCCATCCATAAACCTTATGCAAGCATGGACGGAATCATTACTACTATTTTCTATTTTTTGTACTTTTTCATTTGAGTCATTTTCAAGAACAAGTATTGTTCTTATTTTTACATGCTTGTAGGTGGCATAAATACCACTACAATTTGTTGTTTTATTACAAGGCCTTGTTTACATACCTTGGCTCCCAATATTGATTCTCGACAATCACAAGATTATTTAAGCATGTTACTAACCTTTCTTTTTGTAGGATTTCTATTTTTCTTCACTTGACGCCCCAAACAAGGGGGAGCTACCGTCAAGGGGGAGTTAGTAATACGTGGACTATTTTTTTTCCACACTTTTATGATTATTTCTTCCAAGGGTTAACTTTTTGTTTCGACAAAAAGGAGGAGAAGAAGTAAAACTTAGGGGCTTTCGGCTTTCAAAACTTACATCTATTCTTAAGTTTTACTCATCATAACATTATGTTTTGTCATCAACAAAAAGGGGGAGATTGTTAATACAAATAAACCGTAAAACCGTTTATTAATATTTTGCGATCTCTTTGTGTTTTGTTGATAAAAAATATAATGTTATCTTAAGTATAATTATAAAGGATACATGTTAGTTTTGTAAAGCATTTACATATAGCCTTTTAAATACAAAAATATAGTAATTAAGCATTTGTTGTAATAGTTTATTAGGATGGGTAAAAATCATAACCCATGGACCATAACCCATGGATCTTAACCCATACCCAAAGAGACTTGATATAATGTATACTTAGATACATTGAATCTAAAGATAACCCATGGACCAACCCATAACCCATGACCCATAACCAAAAAACCCATGGGCAAAGAGGAGCGTTCCACGGATCCCTAGGATTACACTAGACGGATCCCTTGTGGAAGGGATCCGTGGGATCCGGGGGAACAGTGAAGGAATTTGCCTATAAATAGAGAGCCATTTCTTCATTCTAACTTACCCCTCTTCTTACTAAATCTCTCAAACACTCTCATTCTCTTATAACATATAGATCACTTGATCTAGAGAGTTGTTCTTCTTTCTTTCTTTCTAGTGTGATCCTCATATAGGTCCTTCTCTAAGGCGAGATCACGAGCATTCTACAAGTCATCCAAGCAAGGGGTCCTTGATTGATTTGTCACTCCGCAAGATTTCTGTAGCGAAGATCTTGTATTTGATATTTCACATATTTGTTGTGTAATAGTCGTGTTGGTTTGGTCCACCGTGTTACGGACTCGGTATCTAGCTTTGTACCGGAGAAAGTGTAAGCAACGTTGTGAAGGCTTCTCCGCCAAGTGGAGGAGTTTGTTGACATAGTGCTTGAACTCTCGAGTAGGTGACTCGGGGAGTGGAGTAGGGCAAGGAAGGTGTCCTTGTAGCCGAACCACTATACATCGGTTGTGTCTTTTCTTTCCCTTCGCTTTACTTTATTTACTTACTTTATCATTAGATTTATACTTTCTCTACATCCACAAGATCTCACATATCAACGAATCTAAAAGTTTTCGAAACTAACTTAAAATCGGCAAAACTACTCAACCCCCCCCCCCCTTCTAGTTTTCCACATATTGTTTATGAATTTTGGTTATAAACATTTGTTGTATTTGTAATGCAGGTTGGTGAAAAGTATGCTAGTATTGTTAAGTTTAAAGAGTGTCTTACCTACTACGCTTTGGCAAATGGCTTTTCTTTGTGGTATGAGAGGAGTAACAGTAAGAAGGTTGTGGCAAAATGTGGACAGAGACCACCAAAGTTGATTGATCCTGACAAAGGTAAACAAAGGAAGAAAATTAAATATCCTTGTGTTAGTTCAGATGAATTACCTGCCTGTCCTTGGAGATGTTATGCTAGGTGGATGAATAATGAGGAAACATTTCAGATACAGTCTTTAAATGATGAACACACATGTGTTAGGAACTTCCAATTTGGTTCGTTAGTAAACTATAAGTGGATAGGAACAGTATTTGGTAATAAGATGTAGATGAGGAAAAAATGTAGATGAGCATGTGTCTGTGTCAAAAAATAGTGGGAATGTGTCTGGGTCAAAGAAGAAGACTTGTGGGTCAATGAGGAAAAATGATGGGTCAAAGGAAAGTGGTAGGTCAAAGAAGAAGACTTGTGGGATGGAAGCAACTGGTGGGTCTAGTAGACTTGGTGGGTCAAGGGGAACTGGTGGGTTAAAGAAAAAGACTGGTGGCTCAAGTGGCTCAAAGGTATTCTCCTAATTTTATTTCAACTGGAGATATTGTTTCAAACTTTTGGTTATAAACATTTGTTGTATTTGTAATGCAGGTTGGTGGGTCAAGTGGGTCAAGTAGGAAGGGCTTGAAAAGAGGTTGCACATCAGCTTATGCAAGATGGTTTGGTGACCAAGATGCAACTGAAGAACAACCTCAAGTGCAAACAGAGGAACAACCTCAAGCTCAAACAGAGGAACAACCTCAAGTTCACCATGAAGAAGACCCTCAAGTTGACCATGAGGAACAACCTCAAGTTGACCATGAAGAACACCCTCAAGATGACCCTGAAGAACAACCTGAAGTTCAAACAGAGATTGACATGACAACTACTCAAGTTGAACACATGCATGCTGAAGAAGATCAGAGTCAAGAACAAGTTCAAGAACAACCTCAGTAGCAACATTTGCAAAAAAGGATGACTAAACTGAAAGTAAGAAGGCCAAGTGAAAGGATCATCAAATTGAAGTTGGCTAAACAGTTGGATGGCCAGGGCAGCACTACAGAGTCTGCACTGGAAATAGATGATGCTTGAACAACAAGAAATTCCATGTGCCCTTTTTGTATATCTTTTGTGGGCAACTGATGTAAACTATGATAACTTAATTTGGGTCTGTAATATGTCTAGATAACTAATGTTAATAGGTAATGTAATGACCATCAAACAATAGCCCATTTTGTACATCCTTTGAGGCCACTAACTGATGGTCATTTTGGTATGTAATATGGCTAGAACATATACACTCATGATAGCAACCAGTTATGTTACAAGTTTATGTAATGACCATCTTACAATAGCCCATTTTGTACATCCTTTGAGGGCAGTAAAAAGATGGTCATTGTTAAACTACTAAGATTAATGAAATATGCAGTTTGTAAATATGTTTTGTTATTACTTTCCAATTTTTTTACATCTTATGAGTAAATGAATTTGTCATTGTTTACAGTCATCACTATTTGCAGTAAATGCACTTGTCATCCTTTATGCAGACTTCCTTTATGCAGTAATTGACATTGTTTACAGATTTCATTTATGCAGATTCCCTTTATGAGAATCTATATTATTTGCAGATTTGCTTTATGCAGTCTATAACCACATTGATAAGGCAGTCATGTAAACTAAATGAACCATAAGTGAGCATCTAAACTATTTGAGAATCTCAACTTTTTTTATGCAGTCATTGCCTTTATGCAGTAAATGTTAACAGAGCATCTAAACTATTTGAGAATCTCAACTGTTTTTGAGACTTGTTATAAAACCAAATGAAGCAATACCATATCCCACACATCTTCTACTCATATCTGTTTATCTAAACATACTTTTCAAAACATGAGTTCAAGCAAGAGGATTGTTTCCAGCCATACACCAGGTATCTAACAACTTAATAATAACCATTTCTAGAAATAATAACCATACAACACCACATATTTCCTTTATGCAGTCACTGACATTGTTTTTTGTTTTCAGAAACAATAACCATTTCCAGCACCATAGAAGAGACTGTTGAACAAGATCAGACTGAAGAAGTATCATGGGGAACTTATTTTCCACCATTGCAGACCATGGAAGAGCCACTACCTATTGATTGGAAATTTGGTTCCAGCTCAAGGCAAGTTGAAACTGATGATGAGGAGGTGCCACTAACCTCAAAGCAGATTGCCAAGCTAGCTTTTGATGCTAGGCGCAAAGTTCTGGGATTGCCAAACAAGGCAACTTGTGCTGATCTAGGCATCAAAGACTTTGTGGCCAAATCTGTGGTTGATGAAGCTGAGACAACTAAGGGGAAGTGGAAGGGGAAGAGGAAGGGGAGGAAATGAGTGGTTTGGAACCACTACAAGTTAGTAATGGTAGTGGTAGCAGTCTCATCAGTGGTTTTATGGCTTTAGTAATGTTAGTGGTATGGCTTTAGTAAGCCCTAGAATAATCCTATGTAATGCTATGACTGTAGTAAGCCCTTTTATGTAATCCTATGGTTGCAGTCCTATATAATCCTATGACTATCATATCTGTGTGCATACCATACTAACACTTAACAATTCAAAACATTTACCAAACTAAAACATTGACATTCATTTTCCAAAGTTAACAGTTAACAATTCAAAAGACTACATCAGTTGGATAGTTTCATACCAAACCAAACACAAATGAAACATAACAATCCTAACATCATCATAAACAACCTATCATACAATTCCAGTTTAGACTTTCCAGGCTTCACCTCATCCTCCAATCTTGTCTTTGTAGCCTTCAACTCCTCTTCCAACCTTGCCTTATCCAAAGCTAGAGCTTCAATCATGGGTGCAGTTTCAACACCTCTCTGCCTTTGAAAGAACCCATATACCAAGTCCTTGTAGTATTCACTAGGAAGGTCTTCATCCAGAAACTCATAGACGCGTCATTGACAACATTTTACAAATCTCTTTCCTGGATTCGTCCTTGTGGTTGATGTTTGGACTCTCAATTATCGATTACACTTACAAAAACGTTCAAGTTTACCTCCAACTAAACGTGATTCTGCTGAAGAAGAACTACTCATGATTAGAGTTCTTGATTTTGAAAGGATTGGGGAAAATATTCTGGAAGGGGTGTAGGGTTGGGAATTAAGGAAGGGAAGGTTAATAAGGTTTGTAAAAACTTTAGAAGACATCCTTCAAGTTACATTTTTTGTTCAAAAACAGCCCAAGATTCACAGATTCATCTAAAACCGAGATTGGGGTGATTAACAATGCTAATTACACTCTAAGTGTGATTTTGTATTACAATAGGAAAATCAGGTAAGTTTAGGACTACTTTAGGAAAAAAAAAGTTCAATGCTCACAAAAGGAAAATGTGGCAACTTCGATGTCTTTTTAGACAATTTGCCCTACTTTTTTTATACCCTACATGTTCTTATTCCGTTCTTAAATCGTTTTAATGACAAGTACATAAAGAAGAAAAAGATAAAGGCTGCAATTTAAAGAAGATTATGTAATCCCAGAATTAAAAGTGCTTTTCAAGACAACACCTTGAGGAGAAGGTGGTTTTGAAGGAGTGAGGAATGATATGCTTGTCGATATGCACATGGACTTCATGATGGGTTGAGATAGCCATTATACTTATCAATTGTTTAGGGTATGTGTTTAGGATAAGTATTTTTTTATGTTTTAGGATAAGTATTGTGTTTGTATGAATGATCACATAACTAGTATTTAAGGTTCTGTCACTAATGAAAGTAATCAATCAATCATGTTTAAAAATCAAAATATCTCTCATTCTTCTTTTCTTTTCTAAGAAAACTCGCATCACGCTTAAAGGAATGCTATTATCAATACTACCTTAACTGGTCGTATCACTATGCGTGATGGCTTAGTTACACATTTGAAGTGCCCAGAAAAGTGCTAAAAACGATAACGAAGATAACCCAGTTAAACAGCATATCTGCATATACATATCTGAATTAATTAAGAACTGTCGTTCTCAACAAATAACTTTTTTTTAACGACTATAAATAACCTCAACTTATTGGTTTCGCTTGTGCGTACGACAATACATATATGATGTCTAATACAAACATTATTTCTAGATTTGCTACTTATCCATTGGTGCATGCATCTGTTTCTGCCGCAAATAATTTTCACATGCAACATAAAAACTTTCGATTTATCCCCATGCACGTGCAAGTATCTATATCACCGTTTACCTCGACCAAATGAATCTCATCACAAATCTTTTATTAATATATTAATTGATAATTATTTATTCAAAGTGTATATTTATTTGTATGAATGTATTGTGGAAGCTTCATGGCGACAAACTTAGTGAATCTAGTTGTTGCCAATTTGTCATGAACGTACGGATCAAAAGTTGCACTTTCCTATCACTTTCCCAATTTTATAGTGAAATAAAATCCAATTTAATACTAACAAAACATGATATTATTCCAACTAATCCTATATATACATGCATATGAAAAGATGGATTCATATAATACTTCAAGCATTATCCTATCAAGTTTACTACAAGAACTCAAGACCATTGTTAGAAAAAAGCTCTTACTATCAACCATGGCAATCTTGAATTTCTATTCCCTTAGAAACTTGCACGACTCTGCTAACGATTTGCTTCGTTCGCCTAGTCTTAAACGAGCACTTTCTCACGACCAAGAAGACGATACTGCTGTTCAAAAGCTCTCTGAATCGTCTTTGAAGATGTTGGATTCATGTGGAAGAACCAAGGATATATTGTTTCTTGTGAAAACTCACATCCAAGAACTCCAATCCACCTTTCACCGAATTACTCTTGGTGAAAAGTCTTCTGCTGAAAAGAAATTTTCGGAATACCACGTTCATAGGAAGGATTTGAAGAAACAAATGTTTAAACGGCTAAAATCACTGAAAATGTCCAAGAATACGACTACAAGCAATGGGTATGATGATGATAACCTAATGGTTGTTGCAAATGTTTTGGGTGAAGTTAGGGAAACGATAACTTCGCTTGTAGAGTCACTTATGTTACTCATGGCTATGCCAAGCCCTAACCCTAAGGCTAGAAAATCAATGAATTGTAAAGGGCTTGTTGCAGCGAAGGCGAAGTTAATGAGAGTAAATAGTTTGAGCCCATGGGAGAAATGTGATGTGCATGCAGTTCGACAAGCGATGGAGAGATTGGAAGCTGTGGAGAGTGCTGTGGAAGACTTGGAGATTGAACTTGAGTGTATCTTCAAAAGATTGATAAGAACTAGGGTTTTGCTACTCAACATAATCTCCAATTAGAGATATGTAGTTTCATAGTATAGTATGTATTCTTTGATTGATCATTTAGTTTGTTGATAAACAGAGATCATGATTCGATCATTAGTCGTTATGGTCTAAGTTTTACTTCTAGTTTTGTTAAGTAACTTATTACTGATGCATCAATGAAAAAATGACTGAAGTTTTCACGATGGTATAAAAAACAATGAGCAACAATGAGCGCACAAACAAAATTATAAACTCGATTTAAGATATGTACAACTAGCGCAAATTCTATTCGGATATAAGAATTTCAATACTCTTACATCAAAAAGAATTATAGATATTAAAACTTTGAAAATTTAATGACAAGGGAAGTATATATATGACATCAAATAAATCTAGCGAACAAATCAAACAGTTCTTTAGGACAAGCTAAATTAGTTGTAAATATTTTGGACTTGGGACGGATGAAGTATATAATATGCCATCAAAGCCTGTGGCTCCGTTATGCAAAACTTCAATATATTTTTCAAGTTCTCTTGATCTTTGAGGTTCGATAGACAGAATAGGGTAGTACGTTTGCGAGTTTCTGAAAAGACTCATGGTCCTGAGTTTGCTTATGTTCAACTGAGTATATATTCTTTACATGTTAAGCAAAAGGTAGCTAACATCGACATCATGTGAGTCTTTTGATTCTTCACTCCTTTTCCCTAGTTGGATTATTGCATGTTGGCAATTAATCTTCACAGCGAAAAATCATCAATCAGTCTTGACTTCGACTATAGTTTGCTTCCTTCACCATCAACTTGTTCTCCACTTGCATTTTGGAAAGCTCGGATTTCGCTTCATTTTCAAATTGCGTCTTTCCCGTTTTCTGTATATTATTTCATAAGATGGTTGGTTGAGTGGTAATCGTTACCATAAGGTTATAGGATTAAAGTCATGTATAGGCTTGACTTACAAAATAGCATAATATTCTATAAATATTTGTTTCATTTAATTTATTTTCCCCATTGATTAATTTGTCTGCATTTTTGCAACATCAAGCAGCCTAGTTGGTGACGCATAATATTACATTATGGGTACGGATGAAGGAAAACAAATATATATACTAATAATATCGATCTGGATTTTGAAATTCGAAAATACATATCGCATATACATGATGCGTTCATATATGTTTGTCTATAATTCATTCATATAATTCAGATTTAGTTTTAAATTTTAATATATGCATGGAACAAAATGGAAAAACAAACGTAAATTAAAACCTATGTTCATCATTCTGCTTTTACTTGGTAATCTGTCGATCTTCATTCCGAACTACTAAAAATTTATTTAGTCATCTCATTTTTCTTACGTTATCACTGGATCTTAGCCAGGGAAGACACTGTATTACAAAGTAAGTTTTTATCATTTTATCTAATGAACTTCTATATTTTTATTAAGGTTAATTACATGAAAATGTATTATCCCTAGCAACTTTTTGTTATTATATGTACTTAATTTTTTTTACTGTGTGTACTGAACTTTCAAATTTCGATTATGATGTGTACTTTGTGACTATTCAGCCATGTAAAATGATCATTTTACCCTTCAAAATTTAAAAAAAAGTAAGGGTAATTAATGATCACAAAATACACACAATAATCTAATTTGAAAGTTCAGTACACACAATAAGAAAAAAATTCAGTACACACAATGACAAAATATGACAGGTATGATACATTTTCAAGCATTAACGTTTTTAGTATTTCTAAAACACTTTTTTATGTTGTTACCATTAATTGACTTGTAAGTTGTGTTAGAGAATTACGTCTTATTGATCAACAATTTATAATGTTGACTACATATAAAACCTTAGATCCAATCTCCATGATGAAGGTAACTGGTCGAGGCCTCGTTTTTAGAGTAATCAGTTTCAACAGATTACAGAAGAAGAATCACAGTTACTTGATCGTCCTTTCACCCTAGATGAAATAAAAGAGGTAGTTTGGAGTTGTGGAAGTTCTAAAGCACCGGGTCCCGATGGCTACACGTTTAAATTCTTCAAAAAACATTGGAGCATTTGTGAACATGATGTAGTTTCGTATGTTAAAGATTTTGAAACTTCGGGTTATATATTATTACACTTGTCCCTAAGGTTGACGACCCTTTAGTTATTGGAGATTTTAGGTCGATTAGTCTCATTGGATGCCAACATAAAATAATTGCCAAAATCCTTGCTAATCGACTCTCTAATGTAGTCACCTCGGTTGTTGGAGATGTTCAAATGGCTTACAATAAGGGTCGACAAATCATTGATGGCCCTCTCATGGTAGAAGAGATTATTGCTTGGGCCAAGAAAGCTAAAAAGCGCCTCATGATTCTTAAAGTCGACTTTGAGAAGCTTTTGACTCGTTAAACTGGTCTTTCTTATTTTCTATTCTAGAGCAAATGGGATTTAGTGCTAAATGAAGAAATTGGATTCATTCTTGCTTAAACTCAGCATATGCTTCAGTTCTTGTCAATGGATCACCAACAAAAGAATTCAAAATGGAAAGAGGACTTAGCCAAGGAGAACCTCTCTCCCCCTTTCTCTTTATTTTGGTGGTTAAGCCACTTAATGTGGCGCTTCTTGAAGCTACAAATAACAACTTCTTTCATGGCATTCATATAGGAAAAGATAAGGTACATATTTCTCACCTCCAGTTTGCGAATGATGCATTAATCATGGGAGTGTGGTCTTACTCCAATGTTAAGAATTTGTCTAGAATTCTTACATGCTTTCACCTTGCTTCTGGTTTGAAAGTGAAGTTTAATAAAAGAAAGCTTTATGAAGTTGGGGTAAGGAGTGACGATTTAAGTTCGCTTGCTTCAACTATTAGCTTCCTTGCATCACAACTTCCTTGCGTCTACTTGGGCCTTCCTATTGGTGCTAAAATGTCAAGGTGTGATCATTGGAATAAACTTGTGGAAAGGTTTCGAAAACGCCTCTCAAAGTGGAAGTCCAAGTCACCTTCTCTCGGTGGGCATCTCACCCTTATGAAATATGTTCTTTGTAGCTTAGGTGTTTACTATTTTTCCACCTTCAAGGAACCTAAAAAGATCATTAGTAATCTTGAAATCATTAGAAGAAAATTCTTTTGGGGTGGTTGTTCTCAGGACCACAAAATTTCATGAGTCGCATGGGACAAAGTTATTGCACCTTGTGATAGAGGTGGGCTTGGCATTGGTAGTTTGAGGACGTGCAACCAAGTTATGTTGGCAAAATGGTGGTAGAGGTTTCAAACCAAAAATCAATCCTTGTGGTGCAAAGTTATCCGATCTATTCATGGACCAACAGCTGGTCTTCATAACAACTCCTCTATAAATTCAAATTATGGCCCATGGTACCATATTATGAAGCTTAAGGATGATCTATTAGGCTTGGGGATTAACTTACCATCTCTTTTTAAAATAAAATTAGGAATGGTCAAAAGATTAGTTTTAGGCATGACACTTGGTTAGGGGGACTACCTTTATGCAATTTGTTTCCGCGTCTGTACCGTTTGGAGACCAATCAAAATTGTTCGGTGTAAGAAAGAAAACCAACTGCTACACAACCAAGTTCATCATAATCTCATGTTTCAGCCCCCATCTCTTCATCCATGCTATCGACAACTATTGGTTCTATGGGCCTTGTCACTCCTCCTGGGCTTAACTTCCAGTGGGTCTGGCGTAGGGAAGTTCGCACTAGCCCTGAGATTGAAGAAATCAACAAGCTGGTAAGTCTTATATCCAAATTAAACCTCACTAACGATGAAGATTCATGGGACTGTACAATTAATCCGACCAGAAAATCTCAGTTAAAGCAATGAGAGCCCATATCACATACATGTCTCATACTATGGTGTCTCAGCCAACTAGATGGAACAAAGTTGTCGCGTTGAAGATAAATATCAATACTTGGCGGGTATCAAATCGGAGATTGCCTACAAAAATTAATCTTGACCATAGGGGTGTTGAACATGATTATGTGAGATGTCCGATGTGTGATGAAGATCTTAAAATGGAAGATCACATATTTGTGTATTGTAATATTGCTACTGAGACTTTGAAACTAATCTTCAATTGGTGGTACATCACCAATATTTTTAGTCAATAACCTCCATGATGCTATTCACCTGGCGGACCAGACTTATTTTGCAACAAAGCAAAAAAGGCTCTTTGATGCTGTTGTTCAAATCACAGTTTGGTGATTATGGAGATTCAAGAATAACATTGTATTTTCCAACAAGCGGCCTAGCAAAGATCTCCTACTCAATGACATTAAGCTCTTGTCTTTCAATTAAATTACTTATAAACTGGAAAAATTCTTGTTTAAACCGAATAGAGTAGTTTAATAACCAGTGTATATCCTATCTTTTGTAACTTCTCTTCTAGCCACTTGCTAGTTTCTAATACAATTTTCGTTCTAAAAAAACATATGAAACCTTAGAAACTCTAAACCTACAAATAGCTTGGGCCTATTTATCTTCTAATACTCCTCTGCAATACGAGTGACGAAATCGTGAAAGCTCGGATTAGATGAGAAAACTATATAAACATTACATCAATAAAAGTTTTGTTGACGAAGACGTTCGACAGCAAACAAAGACAAATCTTTATATGCATCAGCAAAGGCAAATGAAGCGGTAGCAAAGCAAAAATGCTAAAGCAAAAAAATAATTTTGATGACGACTTTCGATAATCTTCATCATGCATGAATATCAAAAGCAAAAAATAAAAAATAAAAAATAATTAAAAAACAAAAAATCATGGACGACTTTTATTTTTTATTTTTTTTTCTTTCTATAACTTGGGTCGGAGAAGGGGATAGGGATATTTGGTGACGACTAATGTTTGATGGGGTGTCATAAAAGAGGAGACTCAACAGAGCCGCCTAGGTCTACGAATTAAACTCGTTCTGATACCATGTAAGATAGCAAATAAAGATATTATTGATTGTATTTTGTGTGATTAAATAATGAGATCTCATGACTATTTATAATAGAACATGACTTGGAGAATGATATAACTTAACCCTAAACCTAATGGACTGTAAGCCTTTAGGCTTGGTCCTTAACTGATAAGGACTTAAAAGGTACACTTTTGAGGGGTTATTTAAGCCCTTAATTAATCACTTTTGTATCCGTTACTACTCAATTTCGTTCCTTTTCACTTTTTAGGTCTCTTGAAGGCAAATTGCTGGAATGACACTTATTCGGACGAAAAGGCGCGAATATATGAAGAAAATGGCGAAAGTCAAGAATCGAGACACTCAAGCTGCTGGAACTGAAGGGGACGACGTCACAGCTTAATAGCAACGTCGTCGCGACACACCTTGAGACGACTCAGAGAGCAAATTGCTATTTTACAAGTGACGACATCAGGTTTAAAAGAGTAGGGCGTCACAACTCAGACGGCCTAGATTTGGATCCCAACGGCGTCAGAAGTTGAAGCCGAGGGCGTCATAAGCATAAGGTGACGCCATCACAGAGTTGACGTGGCCAAGACGAAAACCTAATGGCAGCGACCCGACGGCGTCACAATTAAAGAGTGACGCCATCGCATATTGTAACTCTATATATAGAATTCGAATTTTCAGTATTTTAGGGAGGTAGTTTTGTGGAGTAAAACCTAAACCGAACATAGGCTATCTTGGGCAGTATCTTAGGGTTCCATACCCTATTTTACAACAAGATAAGTGATTTACTTCATTAATTCAATTATGTCTTCAATTTTTTATGTGTATGCTTGCATGTTTTCCATGTCAGGCTAATTTACTTGTGTGTATGCTTGGATCTATGAAACCTAGGTATTGAATATTGATTGGTTGTCTCTTATCTTAATTGTGATTAACCTAGTATTGCGATAGGTCATTCGTTGTGTTTTTAATGCTTGAGTAATCTTTGTGAACATTAGTTTATAATCACCTAGAGTTATTGTAGTCTAAACATCTAAAGATAACCTTAGAGTTAGTTTACGAATCCTAGAGATTTCGTAGGCAATAACCTTAAGGTAGAATCAAAGAGTTAGGGAAAAACGCATACCCTACGACTTTAGAAGACACAACGCGTTAAGAATAAGGAAGTGACAATTCAACCATCCATAGGAGATAACCAGGGAGTAATAGCATCTAAGTAAACACATTTTTAATCACCATAAGAACACACAACAATAGTCGTAGACTACACTCACATTAGCTTAGATAATTAGATAAGTAGAGTAATCGGTAGAAATACCACCCCCTAAATCCAATACCCCGAGATTCGTACCTTTCCATTTTCTAAAAAAAATATATAAAAAATAAAAAAATAATCTTCCTCAACCCCCAACCTTAGCGTAGTAATTTCTCACTAGCATTCCTATTCCCCTAGAGAACGATATCAATTCCCGAGGCTTACCCTAAAACTACACTACAACGATTAGGTTCACTGCCTAGGGTGTTGAAAAACTTGCTCGACGAAAAGGAAGTTCTTTTGACCCCGAACGCGCGTTGTACGCGTATCAAGTTTTTGACGCCGCTGCCGGGGAATAGAATAGCTAGTTAGATTTTCACCTCGTTTAGGTTTCCTTGCTTGATTCCTATCGAGTAAGATTTTTTCCATTTTTTAGCTTCCTCGTAGTCTATCCCCCTTTTTTGTGACATTTGTTAGTAATCCCATCACTTTTCATCATGGAAGGTGATAATTAACCACCACTCATCAACCCATCACCAAATGACCCGCCAAGAGGCCGTACTCTTGGTGAATACTCAAGACCAAGCTACCTAGGCTATAGAAACACCATTGAGCTTCCCGACCAAGCCCAAACTATGGCCCTTCGATCCGACACCATCCGGTTGGTGCAAAACGGATGTGCATTCCATGGACTTCGTTCCGAAGATCCTAATCAGCATCTTAAGGATTTCCTTAAAATCGTCGATTCCATCGACCTCGATGCTACTACTTGGGAGACCACGCGCTTGCGTCTCTTCCAATTCTCTCTACGGAAACAAGCTAGTAAATGGCTTTGGCGTCTTCCCACGGGATCTATTTCAAGTTGGGAAGATCTCACTACCCGTTTTCTTGCTAAGTTTTGCCCACCTACTCCAAGTCAACCACTTGACCATCATTCTTTCAACCTTCTTCGCAATCAAATCATTTGTGAAATCAATGAGCCTAAAGGATTGCATAGGATAAATGAGAATATGGAAGATAGTGCTTACTTCAATCTTTACCCCACTAAGGAAGAAGTTGCTTACCATCAATACATAATAGACAATCCCCGATCACCTATCATTAGGATATGTCCAAAGATTAGGAGAGGAAATGCTTGGAACCTAAAAATCCCTTGTATGATTGGATATAGGAATGTCGAGCATGCTTACATAGATACGGAATCTCCCATTAATGTGATGTCATCAGCTATTTACAATGACATTATGAATGAGCGACTAAAGATTAGGAGAGACCCTAAGTATCCGGGTGGGGTTTGAAACTTTGTGGGAAGAGTCAAAGATGTACACGTCTTTATAGGGAATTTCACCTACCTAGTTGATTTTGTGGTCCTTGAAGACATCGGATGTGTCATTGACTATAGCTTATCCCAAGTAGTGCTAGGAAAACCGTTTGTTGAAAAGTCTAAAATGAGCCATAACAAGTTTGAAGGAATGGTTAGGTTTAAGGAAGGAAACGATGAGATCACTTATAGGATGCCTTGGAAGACGAATGGATATGGTCCTTTATCCCTTTTCAAACGAGACAACATTAGAGCTTTTGACGAAAAAATCGAAGAAGATGTTGAAAAAGGTTTGAACTTCATGTGGGAGAAAAGGAGACTTTATTATAAGGATTGCTTGACCCTAGGGCCTAGGTATAGAGTCGATGAAAGTTTTGTCAATATGATAGAGTTTTCATTGAGAATGAAAAACGAGACCACGTAGGGGCACGACTTCGAGTCTAGCTACAAGACTCATAAATAAAGAAAAGCGCTTCGTGGGAGGCAACCCATGCTTAATTGTTTGCTTGTTTGTGTGTTGTATATCTTTTTTTTTATTGTTTATTCTCATGTTTGAATTTGTAAAAATGCTTTATTTTGTCTTTAACCTCGTCTTAATTACATATAAAGGTATTTTACAAAAGGGATAAGTGTAGGGAGGATTACACACGTTTTCAAAAAGAACGTAATATGAGAATTGCAATTATTAAAAAAGATATACATGTGTGTTTGTTCGAGTCAAATGCTTGTATCGAGTCATAATGGATGTTTTGCAGGAAATTTTTCCAGATTCTAAAGATATAAATTTTCCAGAATTCTTTTCCAGAAAATCGCAGACCAGTTTCTGTCAGGATAACCTGACGGCGTCAGGAGGAGTAGAAACAGCTTACTACTTTTTCTCGTTTTCTGAGCTACTTATATATATATATATATATATATATATATATATATATATATATATATATATATATATATATATATTGTTACCGCCGATTTTACGCGAAGGTTTCGTTTTTTTCTTCAAGTGTGCAGGTTTTATTTATCAAGAAGAAGATACATAAGATTGGAAGGAGCTTTTCACGCATACATTCTTCTTGAAGAAAGATTTAACCACTACTTCATACGGATCCTACCGAGCTAATCAGGGGAGTACTAGTTTCTTTCGTTTTTAATTACCTTCCATTATCATAACTTTGATACTTTTGGGGAACACTGGGGACAATTTTCAGTTTAAGTGTAGGGAGGGAAAATAAAACGGGAACTTTGAAACTATGCTTATCCTTGACTATTTGCCTTGTCCTATTTCATTTGTGCAATAAACCATGAGAAATATCGGTTAGAGTAATTTTGGCAGCAAATTTAAAATTTTTCATGATATGTAGGAGTGGGTCATTAGTCTTAATAAAGCGTCTCATGGATAGGAAGTTATATGACTAGCACAAAACCCTTTACCACTTAAATTCCACCCAAAATGTGAGGATCGCCTTTAGATTTGTAGGAATTAAAGCATTCCACTTTAATGCTTCGAGTGTGTACTGGTAGTATAATAGATTTTAGAACTTGTTTTGTGATGCATTCTGAGATCGCTAGTGAGACTACACTTGTGTAGTTATGAATAACTGAATGATAAGAGGCATTAGGATAACCCTTGTTTGATACCCGTATTATAATTACTTCTTCCGCATCGGTTGAGTAATTCCCCCACACCCTTGCGTTGTACTCATCTTTAGTACACGATACCCCAAGTTAACCCCTCAGAGCCTATCCTTTTCGCAGTTCTCGTGATGTTTCAGTTTTTCGGAATATCAATGAAGAGCATTGTTTACAATCCACCCCCAAATGTACACCCAAATCGCCTTAGCCTACCTTGTATGCACTCACTTTTAGTGCATTATTGTTATCATACTAAACACTTAGTTCAATTATCTAGTTGCTTGCGTAAGTTGCTAAGTTGAGTCATATCCTTTGTACACAGTTTTGGGACGATTGGGACTCATGGGAAAAGTTAAATTTTATGAAATGACGAGAAGGAACATTAAATTCAAATTCCCTTTATTTGCGTAATAATGTACTCTAAGTGTTTTGATCTTTTCAATTGGGTCAAATTAGTGTTAGAGTAATAAAACTCAAGTGTAGGGATGTGCCTATATATCCCTATTATTTTGATGTTATCATAGAGGATGGTAGAGTAAAAGTGTATGAAAAAAATCGAAAAAAAAAGAAAAAAAAGAGAAAAAAAAAGAGTGATTAAAAAAAATGAAAAAAAGAACATACGGGCTACCATCCTACATCTATCTTTAAATTCATGTTTGTTTATTTCAAAGTTATCTAGAGTTTAGAGTGTCGAGTCTTGGCTTAGCAACGTCATTCTTCTCATGCTTGTAACATAAAGATTTTTGACTTGCCACCATTAAACCGCCTATCCCACCAAACCCTTTTGTTTCCCTACCGTAAGCCTAACGTTACAACCCTTTAAAAGACCTCTTGGATAGTTTTTTTTCCTAGGTGCTTACGCCAAAAGCGATGGAGGTTTGATCTAGTCTCAAACCTATGGTAATCTATGTACTAGGACCGGTTAATGAGTGTTTATCTTCCATTTCCAACTTGATATATTTCATATACACCCGAGAGATGAGAGTATCTAAAAACCATTTGTGAGGTGCTAGTATGTAATTTCCGTGCTTGTTATGACTTTTGCTGGGCTTATATGTGTTGTGAATTGCTCTAAACTAATGCTTCATGACCCATAACTTATAAATTAATTGGCTAAAAGCACATTTGCTTAAGGACAAACAAATACCAAGTGTAAGGATATTTGATAAGGATTTAAAAGGTACACTTTTGAGGGGTCATTTAAGCCCTTAATTGATCATTTTTGTATCCATTACTACTTAATTTCGTTTCTTTTTCACTTTTTAGGTCTCTTAAAGGCAAATTGATGGAATGACACTTATTCGGACGAAAAGGCGCGAATATATGAAGAAAATGGCCAAAGTCAAGAATCGAGACACTCAAGCTGTTGGAACTGAAGGGGACGGCGTCACAGCTTAATAGCGACGCCGTCGCGACACACCTTGAGACGACTCAGAGAACAAATTGTTATTTTACAAGTGACGGCATCAGGTTTAAAAGAGTAGGGCGTCACAACTCAGACGGCCTAGATTTGGATCCCAACGACGTCAGAAGTTGAAGCCGACGGCGTCATAAGCATAAGGTGACGCCATCACAGAGTTGACGTGGCCAAGACGAAAACCTAATGGCAGCGACCCGACGGCGTCACAATTAAAGAGTGACGCCATCGCATATTGTAACTCTATATATAGAATTCGAATTTTCAGTATTTTAGGGAGGTAGTTTTGTGGAGTAAAACCTAAACCGAACATAGGCTGTCTTGGGCAGTATCTTAGGGTTCCATACCCTATTTTACAACAAGATAAGTGATTTACTTCATTAATTCAATTATGTCTTCAATTTTTTATGTGTATGCTTGCATGTTTTCCATGTCAGGCTAATTTACTTGTATGTATGCTTGGATCTATGAAACCTAGGTATTGAATATTGATTGGTTGTCTCTTATCTTAATTGTGATTAACCTAGTATTGCGATAGGTCATTCGTTGTGTTTTTAATGCTTGAGTAATCTTTGTGAACATTAGTTTATAATCACCTAGAGTTATTGTAGTCTAAACATCTAAAGATAACCTTAGAGTTAGTTTACGAATCCTAGAGATTTCGTAGGCAATAACCTTAAGGTAGAATCAAAGAGTTAGGGAAAAACGCATACCCTACGACTTTAGAAAACACAACGCGTTAAGAATAAGGACGTGACAATTCAACCATCCATAGGAGATAACCAGGGAGTAATAGCATCTAAGTAAACACATTTTTAATCACCATAAGAACACACAACAATAGCCGTAGACTACACTCACATTAGCTTAGATAATTAGATAAGTAGAGTAATCGGTAGAAATACCACCCCCTAAATCCAATACCCCGAGATTCGTACCTTTCCATTTTCTAAAAAAAATATATAAAAAATAAAAAAATAATCTTCCTCAACCCCCCAACCTTAGCGTAGTAATTTCTCACTAGCATTCCTATTCCCCTAGAGAACGATATCAATTCCCGAGGCTTACCCTAAAACTACACTACAACGATTAGGTTCACTGCCTAGGGTGTTGAAAAACTTGCTCGACGAAAAGGAAGTTCTTTTGACCCCGAACGCGCGTTGTACGCGTATCAAGTTTTTGGCGCCGCTGCCGGGGAATAGAATAGCTAGTTAGATTTTCACCTCGTTTAGGTTTCCTTGCTTGATTCCTATCGAGTAAGATTTTTTCCATTTTTTAGCTTCCTCGTAGTCTATCCCCCTTTTTTGTGACATTTGTTAGTAATCCCATCACTTTTCATCATGGAAGGTGATAATTAACCACCACTCATCAACCCATCACCAAATGACCCACCAAGAGGCCGTACTCTTGGTGAATACTCAAGACCAAGCTACCTAGGCTATAGAAACACCATTGAGCTTCCCGACCAAGCCCAAACTACGGCCCTTCGATCCGACACCATCCGGTTGGTGCAAAACGGATGTGCATTCCATGGACTTCGTTCCGAAGATCCTAATCAGCATCTTAAGGATTTCCTTAAAATCGTCGATTCCATCGACCTCGATGCTACTACTTGGGAGACCACGCGCTTGCGTCTCTTCCAATTCTCTCTACGGAAACAAGCTAGTAAATGGCTTTGGCGTCTTCCCACGGGATCTATTTCAAGTTGGGAAGATCTCACTACCCGTTTTCTTGCTAAGTTTTGCCCACCTACTCCAAGTCAACCACTTGACCATCATTCTTTCAACCTTCTTCGCAATCAAATCATTTGTGAAATCAATGAGCCTAAAGGATTGCATAGGATAAATGAGAATATGGAAGATAGTGCTTACTTCAATCTTTACCCCACTAAGGAAGAAGTTGCTTACCATCAATACATAATAGACAATCCCCGATCACCTATCATTAGGATATGTCCAAAGATTAGGAGAGGAAATGCTTGGAACCTAAAAATCCCTTGTATGATTGGATATAGGAATGTCGAGCATGCTTACATAGATACGGAATCTCCCATTAATGTGATGTCATCAGCTATTTACAATGACATTATGAATGAGCGACTAAAGATTAGGAGAGACCCTAAGTATCCGGGTGGGGTTTGAAACTTTGTGGGAAGAGTCAAAGATGTACACGTCTTTATAGGGAATTTCACCTACCTAGTTGATTTTGTGGTCCTTGAAGACATCGGATGTGTCATTGACTATAGCTTATCCCAAGTAGTGCTAGGAAAACCGTTTGTTGAAAAGTATAAAATGAGCCATAACAAGTTTGAAGGAATGGTTAGGTTTAAGAAAGGAAACGATGAGATCACTTATAGGATGCCTTGGAAGACGAATGGATATGGTCCTTTATCCCTTTTCAAACGAGACAACATTAGAGCTTTTGAGGAAAAAATCGAAGAAGATGTTGAAAAAGGTTTGAACTTCATGTGGGAGAAAAGGAGACTTTATTATAAGGATTGCTTGACCCTAGGGCCTAGGTATAGAGTCGATGAAAGTTTTGTCAATATGATAGAGTTTTCATTGAGAATGAAAAACGAGACCACGTAGGGGCACGACTTCGAGTCTAGCTACAAGACTCATAAATAAAGAAAAGCGCTTCGTGGGAGGCAACCCATGCTTAATTGTTTGCTTGTTTGTGTGTTGTATATCTTTTTTTTTTATTGTTTATTCTCATGTTTGAATTTGTAAAAATGCTTTATTTTGTCTTTAACCTCGTCTTAATTACATATAAAGGTATTTTACAAAAGGGATAAGTGTAGGGAGGATTACACACGTTTTCAAAAAGAACGTAATATGAGAATTGCAATTATTAAAAAAGATATACATGTGTGTTTGTTCGAGTCAAATGCTTGTATCGAGTCATAATGGATGTTTTGCAGGAAATTTTTCCAGATTCTAAAGATATAAATTTTCCAGAATTCTTTTCCAGAAAATCGCAGACCAGTTTCTGTCAGGATAACCTGACGGCGTCAGGAGGAGTAGAAACAGCTTACTACTTTTTCTCGTTTTCTGAGCTACTTATAAATTTTTGGAATTTTCCAGGTCTTAATTTTCTAGAAAATTTGTAAACATCCATTCCACAAGCATTATATCCTAGTTTAGTAGAGTTATATATATATATATATATATATATATATATATATATATATATATATATATATATATATATATATATATATAGGGGAGGGTTAATGTGAGATCAAACTTAAAGTTGTAAAAATAAGATCAAATCTAAAAAACTACTAAAACATTTATAAATAAGAATTTTAGCAATCATACACAAAAAAATAATATTTTAATACGAATTAACATGTTAGCAACTAATAACCAAATGATACATGAGTTTGGATTAGTGATACACCTGATACACATTACACTAATAAATATTCCAAAACCTGATACACATATAAAAACCTGATACACATTAAACTTCTAATCAAAGTGTATCACCTAGGTTTCGTAAATTTTAAAAAGAAATCTATCGAAACTTTAACAATTTTAGTTGTAGTAAATAAAAAAATTATTTTTATTGTAAGGAGAGTATCTCTTGTCAAATTTTAGTTCGATCTCATTTTAACAACTTTAAGTTTGATCTTATTTGATCTAGATTCTATATATATATATATATATATATATATATACTAGGCGAGTACCCGTGCCTAGCGGCATCGGTTTCTAGCCGAGTGTTCGCGCGTAGCGGCAACGATGTCTAGCAGAGTAGCCATGTCTTGCGGCAGTGGTATCTAGCAGAGTACCCGCGCCTAGCGGCAGCTGTGTTTAGTTTTCGACAAAATTCCTGCGGCGAATAAATTGACTAAATTGGCATTCGATTATTGTGTTTTTCTGAAGCTATAGTGGTGGCGACGTTTATTTCCCGGCAAACAACTTATTCAACATGTAATTTTTTTTTATAGATTGTTGTGATTTATTAGGTAACAACCGAGTACCCTCGCCTAGCGGCAGCGGTGTCTAGCGTTTGATAAATTTTCAGCGGCAAATAGTTTCGTACGACAATCTGTATTTTTAGCGTTAAAAATTTCTTTTCAAATAATTGTTTTTTCGATGACAATGTATACTTTTCAGCAAATTGGATAGACGAGTTGTGTGTGAGAGTGTTCATTTCGATGGCATTGTTTTTAGCTGCATTAGCTAATAAAAGCTTGAACCGCAAATAATAATTACCACAATAATTGGTAATCAGTGGTTCAATGATGTTTTAAGGTAATAGTCATTTGTATGCGCCTTTGTTGTTAACAAATATCTTTTCATGTTTATGTTTTTCATATTACACGTAGACATATGTTGTTTATATGATTTTTTATTTGGGTAATCATGGTTTGTCCATGATTATATGGTTTGTATGATAAAAAATTCTTTTTAGCAATCGTATAGCTTGTTTTAAGACATATTCTGTAACAAAGTAACAATTTTTTTCCAACATGATTGTGTTCGCTACTATGTAAAAGAATTTTTAGATATTATTAATTTTCCTGAAAACTAATATTTACTCAAAGCTATTTCTTTACTTTAGTGTTTCACCATATATTTTATTCTAGTTTTAGTGTGGAATCACATCGAATAATTGGTCCAAGGCTAGTAGGCTATAGAGGTTACATGTCTAAAAAATATGAAATGGTTACAGCTTGTCTAGGATAATCAGAGTTTTAAAAGGCGTGTTATGACGACGTTAAAACGCGAGACGTGATTTCTACGTTACTTGATAGACCAAGGCATTGGCTCTATACATGATTTGAGATGATGCTTGAAAAGGCGTGAGACATGACGCCTCTTTTGAATTGAACTCAGGTTAAATAAGGTTTTTTTTTTAAGAAATGAAAAAAATTACATGCAATAATAGTTTGTTGACATAATTCTTTATGTATAACATTTTTAAACTCGATATATAAAAAATATGATATGATGTATAAATCTATAAATATTTTCATATTATGTGCAAATTTTGAGTCACGCCTTAAAAACATTATATCCTCATCATAGCTCCTAAGACGTGAGGCTTGGCAATGTGACCACGTCAGGCCTCACGCTATTTATAACATTGAGTTTAGAAAGCAACCATTTATAAGTGAAGCACCCAGTACCACTTTACATTATATTTACTCACTATAGAAGCAATGTGTGGTCACATGAAAGCTTTCACAAAAGTGGGTTAAAAAAAGTGGCTTTAAATTTACGGTAAGTACAATAGAGCGAATATTAACAAATGCTTCTCACACATTAGTCATTACAACTTTTTTTAGAAAAGCTTCAATATTTTAAAAAGTAAATATACTTTTTAATTGAAAACATTCAAAGTCTACACGTTTACGACTTATAGAAAGCAACCATCTATAACTCTATAAGTGAATCACACCACTTTACAAAATAGAAGACGATACGGTTTGAATTATGAATATGATTGTCTTTTTGGGAACACACTTGTCGAGAAATATATCAATTACATATTACCTGTAGCTTTTCATTTGCCGAGTTGCCGGCTGCTGATGCACTAAAACAGTGTCCACCATCTGACCACTCTACACGTTGTGCGCAACAACTGGTGCGCAGAAGAAATAGTAGCATCCGAAGAACCTGATGGTGTGCTCCGAACAATGGCAGCAGCAAAGTCTAGAATTTGTGGGCCAGAACTACATTCTCCAACAATAGTAGAGAAAGTATAAAGACTGACACTTCCGTGAAAACACGAAAACCAGTGTAGGCAGTATGCTACTGACCCGGAAACTGGTTTTTTCAGGCACGCTAAGGGCGAAAGATCCTGCTGGCACAGCTGTGATGATACACCTGCATAAATAGTCATCCCTTAATAACATGAGATGTGTGATAACAAAATAACAAAGGCAAGATGGAGGTATGTAGTAACAGATAAGCATATGATGATACACCTGCATAAATAGCCATCCCTTACACTACATCCACTACCCAAAAGAGTCACTTACATTTCTTGATACTTAAACGCTTTCATATTTTACATTATATATTGGTAAAACACATGAAGACATGACTGATTACGTTGAACTTTGGGTTGATGATTCATGGGATATTAATCCATTACCCATTTCCACCTTATTATATGTACGTTAACATTAACATATATATTAACAACTATTGATCAATTACCCATTTCAGATACCTATGCAGCCATTTTTAAACAATTAATAAATTTGGCATCATTTATATTATAACTTTCCATGTTAAACGTACCGTTTAAGCTTGCTTTATGAGTACGACACACATTTGACCGACTTCCATGAATCTGTTTAAGAAACGTCTACCTACATTCATTCTTCGCCTCTGCTATTCATGAAATTGTCATGTTTGAATACTTCCAGCGCTAGCCATTTTGCCATCTGTGTTGTTACTTTTGTAATAACGCTGTTGCCCTTGTGGATGTATGTAGCTATTGTAGTCTATATGTATTCTATGTTAGCATAATGTATTTTCTTCTATATAATTCATATAGTACATTGCAATCAGTGGTCAATTACTAAACTCAGTAGCAAACAACCAAAGATAATTTCTTTTGCCTTGGCTGTAAATCTTGTATTCTGCATAACCCATTTTCAAAAATAAACCCATTATGCAGATCAGATTTCAGTTCAGATCATACACTTACAAACTACCAATAAACTTACACATGGCCAAGAAACATAAAAAAGAAACATATATTTACCGGCGACAACGGTGTGCTCCGGTGGCGGCAGCGGCAAGAATTACGGCGAGGGAAATCGATTTCGACGACAACGGTGGCAACAACCGCAAACCTTAAAAATATAAAAATGTTATAAAACTCCAAACAAATAATTTTTTTTAATGTTAACTTTGCAGATCTATAAAAATAAATCTTCAAAACATGAAATACATATAAATCTAACAAAAAAAACTACAAAAAACCTCAAAAATCAGCTGGTGGTGGTCCGCTCGTGGCTCGTAGTGGATTGGTGGTGGTCGGATGGTGAGGGTACGTTATCTGATGGCGGCTGGGAGGATTCCGTCGGTGTGGCAGATCTACAAAGATTTCTAGTCAAAATCACCTTCAAAACTTACAAAATAAATAGATCTATCTATAAAGAATATGATTTATAAAAAAACACATTCGAAACTTTAAATAATAAATGTAGATCTAAGACTGAAGCTTTAACATGTCACTTTTCATTATAAATTGTACTTAAAAAATGTCAAGATACAAGCAACATTTGTCTCAACAAATTTTAACGAAGAGTCAAGGCTAACTTACTTCTACTGCATCAGTACCCTTGTCCATAAGATCGATCTTTGTCAAAACACCAAAAGTCCTCTCCCCTGTGCATTTTACATTTAACCAATCAGAAAAACCAAACATATGAAAAATATCATAGGAAATTAACATATGCATAAAATAATTGACTGGAGTACTACAACGGCGGAGAAGGCAGCGGACAGATACTTCCGGCGACCACAACGGCGGAGAAGGCAGCGGACAAGCGACGGCTGTAAAAAATACCAAGAATATTGTAAAAACTGAGATCTATAAAATAAAACTTCCAAAACTTGATTAATATACGCAGATCTATTAAAATACTCAAAAACATACCTAAAAACTTAATATACTTCCATTAATCGAGAGTTTTGATGGTTGTAGGCTTTTCGGTTAGTATACATTTTGGGTGGTGGCTACTGAGAGGTGCGGATGTTTGGCGGCAGTGAGGTGGTCGTGGTTGGCTGCTATGTGGTGATGGTTGTGGTGGTGATAGATGAGATGAGAGAGAGAGATTTGCCTGGTGAAAATAAAAGCAACTGGGGTGAGAGAGGTATGTTTGATGCTATTTGTTTGGTCGAGTTATGTGTTTTTAGTGGTTTGAAATTTTGTAGGCAAGGATGTTGGTTTGGAGTGTGTAAATTTAGGCTCGTGTTTCGGATTGGGTGGCTGAATCTTAAAAAGGGAGGGTTGGATTTTGGTTGGGGATATTGGTGTATTTTAAAGGAGTAAGATATATATATATATATATATATATATATATATATATATATATATATATATATATATATATATATTGTCACCGCCGATTTTACGCGAAGGTTTCGTTTTTTTCTTCAAGTGTCCAGGTTTTATTTATCAAGAAGAAGATACATAAGATTGGAAGGAGCTTTTCACGCATACATTCTTCTTGAAGAAAGATTTAACCACTACTTCATACGGATCCTACCGAGCTAATCAGGGGAGTACTAGTTTCTTTCGTTTTTAATTACCTTCCATTATCATAACTTTGATACTTTTGGGGAACACTGGGGACAATTTTCAGTTTAAGTGTAGGGAGGGAAAATAAAACGGGAACTTTGAAACTATGCTTATCCTTGACTATTTGCCTTGTCCTATTTCATTTGTGCAATAAACCATGAGAAATATCGGTTAGGGTAATTTTGGCAGCAAATTTAAAATTTTTCATGATATGTAGGAGTGGGTCATTAGTCTTAATAAAGCGTCTCATGGATAGGAAGTTATATGACTAGCACAAAACCCTTTACCACTTAAATTCCACCCAAAATGTGAGGATCGCCTTTAGATTTGTAGGAATTAAAGCATTCCACTTTAATGCTTCGAGTGTGTACTGGTAGTATAATAGATTCTAGAACTTGTTTTGTGATGCATTCTGAGATCGCTAGTGAGACTACACTTGTGTAGTTATGAATAACTGAATGATAAGAGGCATTAGGATAACCCTTGTTTGATACCCGTATTATAATTACTTCTTCCGCATCGGTTGAGTAATTCCCCCACACCCTTGCGTTGTACTCATCTTTAGTACACGATACCCCTAGTTAACCCCTCAGAGCCTATCCTTTTCGCAGTTCTCGTGATGTTTCAGTTTTTCGGAATATCAATGAAGAGCATTGTTTACAATCCACCCCCAAATGTACACCCAAATCGCCTTAGCCTACCTTGTATGCACTCACTTTTAGTGCATTATTGTTATCATACTAAACACTTAGTTCAATTATCTAGTTGCTTGCGTAAGTTGCTAAGTTGAGTCATATCCTTTGTACACAGTTTTGGGACGATTGGGACTCATGGGAAAAGTTAAATTTTATGAAATGACGAGAAGGAACATTAAATTCAAATTCCCTTTATTTGCGTAATAATGTACTCTAAGTGTTTTGATCTTTTCAATTGGGTCAAATTAGTGTTAGAGTAATAAAACTCAAGTGTAGGGATGTGCCTATATCCCTATTATTTTGATGTTATCATAGAGGATGGTAGAGTAAAAGTGTATGAAAAAAATCGAAAAAAAAAGAAAAAAAAGAGAAAAAAAAAGAGTGATTAAAAAAAATGAAAAATAGAACATACGGGCTACCATCCTACATCTATCTTTAAATTCATGTTTGTTTATTTCAAAGTTATCTAGAGTTTAGAGTGTCGAGTCTTGGCTTAGCAACGTCATTCTTCTCATGCTTGTAACATAAAGATTTTTGACTTGCCACCATTAAACTGCCTATCCCACCAAACCCTTTTGTTTCCCTACCGTAAGCCTAACGTTACAACCCTTTAAAAGACCTCTTGGATAGTTTTTTTTCCTAGGTGCTTACGCCAAAAGCGATGGAGGTTTGATCTAGTCTCAAACCTATGGTAATCTATGTACTAGGACCGGTTAATGAGTGTTTATCTTCCATTTCTAACTTGATATATTTCATATACACCCGAGAGATGAGAGTATCCAAAAACCATTTGTGAGGTGCTAGTATGTAATTTCCGTGCTTGTTATGACTTTTGCTGGGCTTATATGTGTTGTGAATTGCTCTAAACTAATGCTTCATGACCCATAACTTATAAATTAATTGGCTAAAAGCACATTTGCTTAAGGACAAACAAATACCAAGTGTAAGGATATTTGATAAGTATTTAAAAGGTACACTTTTGAGGGGTCATTTAAGCCCTTAATTGATCATTTTTGTATCCATTACTACTTAATTTCGTTTCTTTTTCACTTTTTAGGTCTCTTAAAGGCAAATTGATGGAATGACACTTATTCGGACGAAAAGGCGCGAATATATGAAGAAAATGGCCAAAGTCAAGAATCGAGACACTCAAGCTGTTGGAACTGAAGGGGACGGCGTCACAGCTTAATAGCGACGCCGTCGCGACACACCTTGAGACGACTCAGAGAACAAATTGTTATTTTACAAGTGACGGCATCAGGTTTAAAAGAGTAGGGCGTCACAACTCAGACGGCCTAGATTTGGATCCCGACGGCGTTAGAGGTTGAAGCCGATGGCGTCACAAGCATAAGGTGACGCCGTCACAGAGTTGACGTGGCCAAGACGAAAACCTAATGGCGGCGACCCGACAACGTCACAATTAAAGAGTGACGCCGTCGCGTATTGTAACTCTATATATAGAATTCGAATTTTCAGTATTTTAGGGAGGTAGTTGATAAGGTTTTAAAAGGTACCATTTTGAGGGGTCGTTTAAGTCCTTATTTGATCACTTTTGTATCCGTTATTGCTTAATATCGTTCCTTTTCACTTTTTAGGTCTCGTGAAGGCAAAATGCTGGAATGGCACTTATTTGGACGGAAAGGCGCGAATATATGAAGAAAATGGCCAAAGTCGAAATCGAGACACTCACAGTTGCTGAATGTAGAAGGCGACGGCGTCAGGTGCTATTTGCGACGCCGTCCCAGAATTATTGTGACGGGACAGAACTCAAAACTCGTATTTTCAAGAGACGGCGTCTAGTGGTGAAAGAATAGGCCGTCGCTACTCAGACGGCCTAGATGCAATCCAGACGACGTCAGAAGCTGAAGAGGACGGCGTCACGGACATAAGGTGACGCCGTCGCAAGGTTAACGTGGCCAAGACGAAACCCTAATGGCGGCGACACGACGGCGTCACTAAACATAAGGTGACGCCGTCGCAATTGTAATCTTATATATAGAATCCGAATTTTTCAGTCTTTGTGTGGAGAGTCTTTGGAGTAAAAACCTAAAACCGAACCTAAGGTGTCTTGTACAGTATTTTAGGGTTTTTAACCCTATCTTACATCAAGATAAGTTTTTGCTTCATTAATTCAATTATGTCTTTGATTATTTGTGTGTATGCTTGCATGTTCTCCATGTCCGGCTAATTTATTTGTGTGTTTGCTTAGGAAGTATGAAACTTAATTATTGAATATTGATTGGTTGTTTCTTATCTTAGTTGATCTATGATCTAGTAATGCGATAGGTCATCCGTTGTGCACTTAATGCTTGATTCATCTTTGTGAACCTTAGAGTATAATTACCTGAGTGATTGTAGGCTAAACCATCCGAAGAGCGCCTTAGAGTAGGAGTCTATAATCTCTAGTGGGTTTGTAGACAAGACCATTTGGTAAGTTCAAAGAGTTAGGGAGAAACGCATACCCTACAACTTTAGACACACAACGCAACTAGGAATAAGACGTGACACTCAACCATCAATAGGAGATAATTAAGGAGTAATACAAACTAAGTAAACACATCTTTAAACTATCATACGAGCACACATTAATTAGACATAGACTCCCACAACCTTAGTTTAGATAATTAGATAATAGTAGAGTAATCGGTAGAAATACCAACCCCCCAAATCCAATACCCGAGATTCGTACCTTTCCATTTTCATAAAATATAAAAAGATAAAAAATAATCTTCCTCAACCTTAACCTTAGCGTAGTAACTCCCTACTAGCATTCCTATTCCCCTAGAGAACGATATCAATACCCGTGGCTTACCCTAATTACTACACTACAACGATTAGGTTCACTGCCTAGGGTGTTATAAAACTTGCTCGAAGAAAAGGAAGTTCCTTTGACCCCGAACGACGCGTGTAGCGTTATCAAGTTTTTGGCGCCGCTGCCGGGGAATAGAATAGCTAGTTAGTAGTCCACCTCGTTTAGGTTTCTTTGCTTGATTCCTATCAAGTAAATTTTTCTTATTTTTTTTAGATTTCTCTTAGTCTATCCCCCTTCTTCGTAACCTTTGTTAGTAATTCCATCACTTTTCATCATGGAAGGTGATAACCCACTACCATTCATCAACATACCACCAAATGACCCGCCAAGAGCCCGTACTCTTGGTGAATACTCGAGACCAAGCCACCTAGGCTATAGGAACACCATTGAGCTTCCCGACCAAGCCCAAACTACGACCCTGCGATCCGACACCATCCGGTTGGTGCAAAACGGATGTGCATTCCATGGACTTCGTTCCGAAGATCCAAATCAGCATCTGAGGGATTTCCTCAAAATCGTCGATTCCATTGACCTTAATGCTACTACTCGGGAGACCACGCGCCTGCGTCTCTTCCAATTCTCTCTACGGGACCAAGCTAGTAATTGGCTTGAGCGACTTCCCGCCGGCTCCATCTCAAGTTGGGATGATCTTACTTCTCGCTTCCTTGCTCAATTTTTCCCACCGGGGAGAACCACTAAGCTTAGGAATGACGTCTTGATGTTCCAACAACGTCAAGGTGAATCTCTCTACGAAGCATGGACCCGATTCAAGGACTTACTTCATAAAGTCCCTCATCACGGCATTGATCTTTGGCTCCAAGTCCAAATCTTTTATGATCATGTCAACTTTCCCACTAAGCGATCCATTGACCAAGCGGCCGGTGGAAAACTTAGTGATCTCACCGCAGAAGAATCATGGGAAATAATAGAGGACCTCGCCCTCTATGACAACGAAAGTTGGGATGACCCCCGTGAGCTGCCCAAAACCGTCAAGGCAATCTCCTTGCCTCCTCCTGACCGTAGGATAATCGAACTTGAAGATCAAGTTAAATTCCTCATGAGCTCCTACAAAAATCCTAAGTCCTCACGACAAGTGAATCAAATCACTCTACCTTGTGAGTTATGCAGTGGTCCCCATGACACTCGTGATTGCACAAGGCTCTCCGAACAAGCTTTTGCGGACTACGCCTCCATACGTACCGACGGAGCGGGAGAGAAGTGGTACACTTTCAAACCCGAACAAAACAACTTAGGAAACTCATACAACCCCTCATGGAGAAATCACCCTAATCTTAAGTGGAACCAAAACTCAAGCACACCCCAAAGCTCATCTAGTTCGCCTAATAGGTTCAATTCTTCTAATACCGGGAACCCTACTAATCTTGAGGCAATTGCATCTAGATTTTTGTCATCTCAAGAAACTCGATTGAATAAGCTTGAAGCCGATTTTAAGCAAAAACAAAGCGAGATGACAACCAAGCTTGATGCCCTCTTAAAAGCCTTCAATGAGCGGGAAGTTGGAGCACTCCCAAGTGATACCATAAAGAACCCAAAAGTGAATTCGATTGCATCGACTTCATGTTCTCGTTCACCATGGGAGAATGCACATCCATGCCCCTCTCATCCAACGATTCACTCGGTAAATGCTATCAAAAAGGGTTCCAAGCCATCCAAGAGATACCAAGGCCCGGCACCTTTGGAAAAGCCTACTCTTGAGAAACCCGTCAGCCAAGAATCCAAACCTAGTTTAGAGGAGGAGTACAAGGAACTCCATCAAGAAAAACCGATTCTTGAAGTCTTAGCTCATGCACCTTATTATAATGCTTTAAAAGAAAAATATGAGTAAGAACTTAGGCTTGGAAAACATGGGTCCGCCTTTGTGCGAAACAACTTACCTAAGAAGTTAGACGATCCCGGGCTATTCACCCTTCCGTGTAGACTTGGGACTTCCAAGCCACTCGATGCTCTAGCCGATTTAGGATCATGCATCAATCTCGTTCCGTTGTCCCTTCATAGAAGCCTCAACCTAGGTAAAATTGAACCAACGGAAACTATCTTAGGATTAGCGGACGGTAGTATAGCACGTCCGGTAGGAATAATAAAGGACATGGTAGTACATGTAGGAGAGTTGACTCTTTTGGCCGACTTTCATGTACTCGACATGAATAAGGACCCGACATGCCCATTACTAGTTGGAAGAGGATTTTTAGCTACCGCTAGTGCCATCATCGATTGTAAGATGTCCAAAATAGTGGTAGGAGAGGGGAGTGCTAGATCTGTTTACGATGTTAAAAAGCATACATACTATAAGGATGAGGAAATCCCACAAGAGATAGGGTTGGATAGAGAGCCTTCTCGATATGGACCTTGGATTGATAAGAAAATCATAGGCCCCCAAAGACCTTTTTACCTAGATAAGGCCTTTGCTAGTGCAGCAACTTTCCAAGAACAAGAAATGGCTAGGGACATAGAAGTGAACCCGTTCGAGGACGCCTTAGTATTTAGGAAGATGACCGAGTTCCTAGGAAGCTTGCCTGTTAACCTTGTCATGAATAAATGGATAGTTGAGAAATCCGAACACATGTGGAATTGGAATAGACCGCCTAGTGATGGTAATGGAAGGTGGCACATTAGGATACAAATCTATGACCCCGATGGTGAGATGTTTGAAAAGGCATATTTAACCGAACGTACTACTAGGAACTTGAATGATAAGTTTGATCCTTACGACATTGTTGAGGATAGACTTACGTATATCGGTACGTAGAAGCACGACTATGAGTCTAGCTACAAGACTCTTAAATAAAGAAAAGCGCTTCGTGGGAGGCAACCCATGCTTAATTATTTGCTTGTTAGTGTCATATATCTTTTATTAATTGTTTATCCTCATGTTTAAATTTGTAAAAATGCTTTATTTTGTTTTTAACCTCGTCTTAATTGCATATAAAGGTATTTTACATAAGGGATAAGTGTAGGGAGGATTACACACGTTTTCAAAAGAAACGTAAACATGATAATAACAATTAACTAAAAGATATATATGTTTGTTTATTCGAGTCAAATGCTTGTATCGAGTCATAATGGATGTTTTGCAGAAATTTTTCCAGATTCTAAAGATGTTAATTTTCCAGGATTTTTTTTCAGAAAATCGCAGACCAGTTTTTGTCAGGATAACCTGACGGCGTCAGGATTGCAACCTGACGGCGTCAGGAAGGAGTAAAAATATCAGATTACTTTTTCTCGTTTTCTGAGCTACTTATAAATTTTTGGAATTTTCCAGGTCTTAATTTTCTTAGAAATTCTGTAAACATCCATTCCACAAGCATTATATCCTAGTTTAAATCGAGTCTTATATATTATTACCGCCAATTTTACGCGAAGGTTTCGTTTGTTTTCTTCAAGTGTGCAGGTTTAGTTTGTCAAGAAGAAGTTACATAAGATTGGAAGGAGCTTTTCACGCAATAATTCTTCTTGAAAAGAATTTAACCACCACTTTACACGGATCCTACCGAGCTAATCAGGGGAGTATTAGTTTCTTTCGTTTTTAATTACCTTCTTTTATCATATCTTTGATACTTTCGGGGAACATTGGGGACAATGTTCAGTTTAAGTGTAGGGAGGGAAAATAAAACGGGAACTTTGAAACTATGCTTATCCTTGATTATTTGCTTTGTCCAATTGTGATTGTGTAATAAACCATGAGAAAATGTCGGTTAGGGTAATTTTGGCACCAAATTTAAATTTTTTCATGACATATAGGAGTGGGCCATTAGTCTTAACAAAAGCGTCTCACGGATAGGAAGTTGCATGACTAGCACAAAAACCCTTACCACCCAAATTCCACCCAAAATGTGAGGATCGCCCTTAGATTAGTAGGAATAAAAGCATTCATCTTTAATGCTTAGAGTGTGAACCGGTAGTATAATAGATTCTAGAACTTGTTTTGTGATGCATTCCGAGATCGCAAGTGAGGCTACACTTGTGTAGTTAGGAATAACTAAATGATAAGAGGCATTAGGATAAACCCTTGTTTGATACCTGTAATATAATTACTTCTTCCACATCGGTTGAGTAATTCCCCCACACCCTTTGCGTTGTACTCATCTTTAGTACACGATACCCCTAGTTAACCCCTCAGAGCCTATCCTTTTCGCGGTTCTCGTGATATTTCGGTTTTTCCGGAATATCAATGAAGAGCATTGTTTACACCCCACCCCCAAATATACACCCAAATCGCCTTAGCCTACCCTATATGCACTCACTTTTAGTGCATTATTGTTATCACCCAAAACCCTTAGTTTAATTATCTGGTTGCTTGCATAAGTTTCTAAGTCGAGTCATATCCTTTGTATACAGTTTTGGGATGATTGGGATTCACGGGAAAAGTTAAAGTTTATGAAATGACGGGAAGGGAACGTTAAATTCAAATTCCCTTTGTTTGCGTAATAATGTACCCCAAGTGTTTTGATCTTTTCAATTCGGGTCAAATTAGTGTTAGAGTAATAAAAACTCAAGTGTAGGGATATGCTTATAAATCCCTAGTATTTTGATGTTATCTTAGAGGATGGTAGAGTAAAAGTGTATGATATAAAAAAAAAAAAAAGAAAAAAAAAAAGAAAAAGAGAGAAAAAAAAAGAAAAAAAAAAAAAAAAAAAAACATACGGGCTACCATCCTACATCTATCCTTTAAATTTATGTTTGTTTATTTCAGTTATCTAAAGTTTAGAGTGTCGAGTCTTGGCTTAGCAACGCCATTCTTCATATGCATTTAACATAGAGATTTTTGACTTACCACCACTAAATAGCCTATCCCACCAAACCCTTATTTCCCTACCGTAAGCCTAACATTACAACCCTTTAAAGACCTCTTTGATAGTCTTTCCTAGGTGCTTACGCCAAAGCGATGGAGGTTTGATCTATTCTCAAGCCTATGGTAATCTATGTACTAGGACCGGTTAATGAGTGTTTATCTTCCATTTCCTATATTGTTATATTTCATTTATACACCTGAGAGAGATGTGAGTATCCAAACACCCCATGTGAGGTGCTAGTATGTAATTTCCGTGCTTGTTATGACTTTTGCGGGGCTTATATGTGTTGTGGACCGTTTTGAATTAATGCTGAATGACCCCTAACTTATAATATAATTGGCTAAAAGCACATTTGCTTGAGGACAAGCAAATAACAAGTGTAGGGATATTTGATAAGGTTTTAAAAGGTACCATTTTGAGGGGTCGTTTAAGTCCTTATTTGATCACTTTTGTATCCGTTATTGCTTAATATCGTTCCTTTTCACTTTTTAGGTCTCGTGAAGGAAAAATGCTGGAATGGCACTTATTTGGACGGAAAGGCGCGAATATATGAAGAAAATGGCCAAAGTCGAAATCGAGACACTCACAGTTGCTGAATGTAGAAGGCGACGGCGTCAGGTGCTATTTGCGACGCCGTCCCAGAATTATTGTGACGGGACAGAACTCAAAACTCGTATTTTCAAGAGACGGCGTCTAGTGGTGAAAGAATAGGCCGTCGCTACTCAGACGGCCTAGATGCAATCCAGACGACGTCAGAAGCTGAAGAGGACGGCGTCACGGACATAAGGTGACGCCGTCGCAAGGTTAACGTGGCCAAGACGAAACTCTAATGGCGGCGACACGACGGCGTCACTAAACATAAGGTGACACCGTCGCAATTGTAATCTTATATATAGAATCCGAATTTTTCAGTCTTTGTGTGGAGAGTCTTTGGAGTAAAAACCTAAAACCGAACCTAAGGTGTCTTGTACAGTATTTTAGGGTTTTTAACCCTATCTTACATCAAGATAAGTTTTTGCTTCATTAATTCAATTATGTCTTTGATTATTTGTGTGTATGCTTGCATGTTCTCCATGTCCGGCTAATTTATTTGTGTGTTTGCTTAGGAAGTATGAAACTTAATTATTGAATATTGATTGGTTGTTTCTTATCTTAGTTGATCTATGATCTAGTAATGCGATAGGTCATCCGTTGTGCACTTAATGCTTGATTCATCTTTGTGAACCTTAGAGTATAATTACCTGAGTGATTGTAGGCTAAACCATCCGAAGAGCGCCTTAGAGTAGGAGTCTATAATCTCTAGTGGGTTTGTAGACAAGACCCTTTGGTAAGTTCAAAGAGTTAGGGAGAAACGCATACCCTACAACTTTAGACACACAACGCAACTAGGAATAAGACGTGACACTCAACCATCAATAGGAGATAATTAAGGAGTAATACAAACTAAGTAAACACATCTTTAAACTATCATACGAGCACACATTAATTAGACATAGACTCCCACAACCTTAGTTTAGATAATTAGATAATAGTAGAGTAATCGGTAGAAATACCAACCCCCCAAATCCAATACCCGAGATTCGTACCTTTCCATTTTCATAAAATATAAAAAGATAAAAAATAATCTTCCTCAACCTTAACCTTAGCGTAGTAACTCCCTACTAGCATTCCTATTCCCCTAGAGAACGATATCAATACCCGTGGCTTACCCTAATTACTACACTACAACGATTAGGTTCACTGCCTAGGGTGTTATAAAACTTGCTCGAAGAAAAGGAAGTTCCTTTGACCCCGAACGACGCGTGTAGCGTTATCAGTAGTTTTGTGGAGTAAAACCTAAACCGAACATAGGCAGTCTTGGGCAGTATCTTAGGGTTCCATACCCTATTTTACAACAAGATAAGTGATTTACTTCATTAATTCAATTATGTCTTCAATTGTTTGTGTGTATGCTTGCATGTTTTCCATGTCCGGCTAATTTACTTGTGTGTTTGCTTAGATCTATGAAACCTAGGTATTGAATATTGATTGGTTGTCTCTTATCTTAATTGTAATTAACCTAGTATTGCGATAGGTCATTCGTTGTGTTTTTAATGCTTGAGTAATCTTTGTGAACATTAGTTTATAATCACCTAGAGTTATTGTAGTCTAAACATCCAAAGATAACCTTATAGTTAGTTTATGAATCCTAGAGATTTCGTAGGCAATAACCTTAAGGTAGACTTAAAGAGTTAGGGAAAAACGCATACCCTACGACCTTAGAAGACACAACGCGTTAAGAATAAGGACGTGACAATTCAACCATCAATAGGAGATAACCAGGGAGTAATAGCATCTAAGTAAACACATTTTTAATCATCATAAGAGCACACAACAATAGACATAGACTACACTCACCTTAGCTTAGATAGATAGATAAGTAGAGTAATCGGTAGAAATACCACCCCCCAAATCCAATACCCCGAGATTCGTACCTTTCCATTTTCTAAAAAAATATAAAAAACCTTAGCGTAGTAATTTCTCACTAGCATTCTTATTCCCCTAGAGAACGATTTCAATTCCCGAGGCTTACCCTAATACTACACTACAACTATTAGGTTCACTGCCTAGGGTGTTGAAAAACTTGCTCGACGAAAAGGAAGTTCCTTTGACCACGAACGCGCGTTGTACGCGTATCATTAACCTATCATCTAACACTCCTCGCAGTTTGAACGGGAGGTTTTTGGACATACAAACTGGATAAAATGTTGAAATCACCTTCTTCTTTTCTAATTGTCTTTTTCTCCTCTTATTTGTTGTTCGTTTGCATGGAGATGGACTTGGATTAGACGACATAACTGTATACTGCTTCACGGTTTCTTCCATTTTTATGATGTTTGCTATTTTTATTATGTTATGGCTTGATTTGCCTTTAAGAGGGAGCGGCAATTTGGTGGTCAACTTTTGTTGTCAATGACAACGATCTTCAACAAAGAAAATAATTTGACGAGGAAGGAAAAAATTATGATTGATTGAAGGCGACTCAACATATTTTGTGTGTTTTGACAGCTAGAGTTTAGGGTTTATGAATTGAATAAGAAAATTAAAATCCTATAAATAAAAAGGGTTAATAACCTATTAAAGTATCATACTTGTCACAAAAAGCAGTTCGACGTAGCGAATAAAAAAAATACCCCTTTTGGCTATTTGACCTGACTATTTTGTCCTTTATATGCATTTTATGACTTTTTAATCCGGTATCTGGTAAAATTGTTTCTCTCACATCAAACAAGCCTTCCACGCTGGAAACCTAGGACCACACACGCTGGAAAAACACACACTCGCATCCAAGTTCATAATTGTCAAAACAATTCATCTGCATGATAAACTTCTGGCCATCGGATACAAGACTTCATTTTTCAACGGCGAGCATGATAAACTTCCGGCCATCGGATACAAGACCACCGCCGTCGCCAGGGAGCACCGCCGTGACGGCGGAGAAAGCGTTCTCGTTCATCTAGATGAACGTTAACTGAAAACATCCCTCCATCCTCTAAACCCTCCATCCTCCAAACGTTAACTGCGTGAGAAGCATAAACAAGAGCTCGAGAATTTGACGCTATTTTTACAGCCTTTTAAAACGTTGAAGCTTTTTATTGTGGCTGTTGCTCAATATTTGAGAAGGTCACTGGTGTACCTTTTGATAAATCCAAAACACATCTAGATGCCATGGCAAAGGAAAGAAGGCATCCACCATTACAAAAACATAGTCGGATATGAAACATATGAAAGATAAAAGGAAGGCAACTTGCATATTTAACACATTTTCAAATAACGAGAGTCAAAATACAGCCGAAGGAAATCAAAGAGGTCGCAGACATTAGAGTGGATTGGGTTTCAGTTTGAGATTTAGAGTCAATTGAAATTTTTAGGGTTGATGAGATGTTAAATGAATTTGGGAAAGGTGTAAAAGGGTAAAGTTGTATGTGAAAAGAGAAAAAAAGAATAAAAATGGTTGAGGTGGAAAAAAGTAAATAAATGTTGAGGGGGGTGTGGACTTTTAACCGGTTACGTGGACTATACTTGCAGTTGGGGGTACTAAATGTATCATAGAGACAAAATAGACAAGATTAGTGGCCAAAAGGGCTATTTTTTTTGTTCGCTACGTCGAACTGACATTTGTGACAAGTATGATGCTTTAATAGGTTATTAAGCCAAATAAAAACAATAAAGCAAAAATAACTTGTATTCCTTTGGATCACCAGCGAGTAGCAGATGACCGGATGACAACAAATTATGTAGGTGGATCTTATATAAAGCTCGGATATCATGTTAGACAATGAAAAAATCTTATGTGGTTGTATGTCTTATTGATTCACAATTTATAATAATGAATACATATGAAACCTTAAAAGTCATAAACCCACAAACGATTTTGGGCCTATTTATGTTCTAATAAGTTGTAACTAGTGAAGGTATATTATAGAACAGAATCCTACAAATTCGTTACATTATTGTTAGCTTTATTTGTCTAATACTAGTAGTTTAATAATAATAGTCCACTTGATTTAGTTGCACCATATTTCAATTCTCCACTACCATGCACATAACCAAAACAGCCTGGTTGTTGAGGTCTTATATATCACATGGATACGATATGCATGTACGTAATTAATAATGCCAAATTTGTAGATATAGTTTGTCTCAGCTAATCTTTAGTCTACCATAGGTCATGCCCTCGTGCATTTATGATGTACAATGTGTCTGTTTGTGTTGGATGCTTTCAAGTAGACAAATTAACATATATAGCTGTAGCCTATTTGTCACGATCGTACAGTTCATAATCGTACAATTCCAATAATCGAGAATATAAACAACTTGAGGCTAATCAAACTACTATATATACATATACGAAACGGGTATACAGTAAGCAACATTAAGTCTCAAACGATCATCATCATTCGTTGTCAACCATGTCAATCTTAAACGCCTATTCTCTAAAACACTTGCATAATTCAGTAAATGATTTGCTCCGTTCGCCAAGCCTCAAATTCACTCTCTCCGATCACCGGCTAGACCAAACGTACGTTCAAATGGTCTCGGACTTGTCACTGAAGATGTTAGATTCTTGCGGGAGAACCAAGGACATACTATTTCTTGTCAAAAGTCACATCCAAGACCTCCAATCCACCTTTCACCGAGTCACTCTTGGTGAAACATCTTCAGCTGAAAAGAAATTTTCAGCGTATCGATCATCTCCATAGAAAGGATTTGAAGAAACAAATGATTCAGCGGCTAAAATCGCTGAAAATGACTAAGAACACGGCTACAAGCAATGAGTATATGACGATAAGTTAATGCTTGTAGCAAAGGTGTTGGAGGAAGTTAGGGAAACCATAATTTCACTTGTAGAGTCACTTATGTTACTTATGTCCATGCCCAACCCTAACCCTAAGGCAGGAAAGTCAACAAATCCTTATGGACTTATCACGGTGAAGGCAAAGTTTATGAGGGTAAATAGTTTGGGCCCGTGGGAGAAATGCGACGTGCGTGCGATTCAGAGAGGGCTAGAGAGACAAGAGGCTGTGGAGAGTGCTGTTGAAGACTTGGAGGTTGAACTAGAGTGTATCTTCAAAAGATTGATAAGAACTAGGGTTTTGCTACTCAATATTCCTTCAAATTAGAGGTGCATAATTTTAGTATATGAATTCTTATATGGATTGTTTCAATTATGTGCATTAGTAGAGTATTTGGAAAGTCCTTGATACGTGCAAATTTCCACGATCCTATTAAAACAGCAAAATAACATGGCATTTATATCCGACGATCAAGAAATTTTCATGAAAGTCTTTCGTAGAAGTGAACCTTGTTTTTTCTTACGATGCAAATTACATCTCCTATTAATTTGTCCCTTGGACCTATTCTGATACTGAATTATCTGTGGCTACGTTGTTCCCAAGGACTAGCAGAATCGTTGGTTATCAACACTCTATTGATCAGAATTGTTCAATTCAGTAATAAAACTATAAAAGCCGATGATTTGACCATAATACACTTTCATTTCTACATTGATAAAGGAAGCATCAACCTTCGCTTTGTTTTCTGATTCAGTTTTACTTGCTTGGTTACCTTCATACATAATAGTAGCAACCATGATAAGGTAGCTAAGATTAAAGCTAGCCTCAAGTGGGTGAAATACAACGAGACGGCTGAGGAAACGATAAAAGCTAGAATCACAAGTTCCCATATTACAAACATCAACATATCCATCCTGCATCCAGATGAACCAAATCAACTCTTAAACATACTAATAAGATGGACGTATAAGTATATAACGCATATATCAAGACATAGCTAGCAAAACATTGTCACCTCCACTTTTCGGTTTGTAGAATCTAAGCGATGTAGTCATGAATTTGTGACAAAGCAGTTAATTACTAGTGGCGAAACTTGAAGAATTATCTTGTTTGTAAACACATTTATTTTCTTCTATAAAGGTTATCCTAATCCTTATGGTATGTATGTCGCTGATTATTTTGGTAACAACATTATTCTGTGGCACTAAAGATATGTGTGTATATAGTATATATCTCATGGAGATATATAGATCAATTCGGAAAAAAAGATGACGAGCTACCCATATACGTTAGGTGAGCACAGATGATACCTGGATGAAGAAGAACTTTCAGCATTTGAGGAGAAGAAGGAGACAGAGGCCAAATTAAGTTTCGATCGAATTTGATATTCTTGTAGATGGTACACCAGATCTGATCGTTTAATCTTATTTTGTTTATGCATTGAGTTTGATTGCAATGACATTTAAACGTATCTGGATTCTCCCTTTCGTCTCTATATAATATTAACCTGAGTATACAGAAAGTACCTCGAATTGATATGTGTGTTATGGAGATGATGATGTAGAATAAGAAACATACACCACAGATCATCCCAGATAATCTATGGCGTCCAAGGCATGATTAAAACATACCAGCGCGCTGGGATGCTAAAGACGAACGCACAAGAGAGAAAGAACGTAGATCACCAACGTTCGTTTCTCTCTGCGTTCCTTGGATTCATGATAAATAATATGCATGCATGTGTTAAGCGTATTTACGTCTTAAAAAATTTACAAATATTCCCCCTTTTACATACATAAACTTCGTATTAATTTTTATTAGATACGTACGTAGATAAATAAATCTACTTAAGAAAGAAAATCAAGTTAAACCTCATTTTAATTTGAGGAAATTACCAAATGGCGTTTAAGACATTTTACAAAAAGGTCATGTTTAACAAAAGCTTCAAATCAAATGACCCATTTGATAATTATTCTAGTCGCAAACTGGTGAGTAAGTGCTACGCGTGACAAAACTTTTTTTTAACTTCTAGTAAAAACATAGTTATTGTGAAGTGACCGTTTATTTTAGCTTCTAGCAATTATGGAAAAATCGTTAGGCGGTAGGTGAGTGGCCGGATACCGTCTATTGATTAATCAGTTAGGCGTGAATTAATCGGATTGGATCTCTAATACATAAAATTATAAAATTTTGAAACTATATGCCCGATTTAGCCGATCTAGCCGTTTTTTTCGATTTGGCCAATTTATGCTTGATTTGGCCAATTTCTATCCTTAAACGAGTTGGCTGAATTATCCGACTTTTGTCCGATTTGGCCGATTTATGCCCGATGTGGCCAATTTTTATCCGATTAATCGATAGGTAGACTGATTTTTGACCAAACCGATTAATAAGGCCGGTTAGTGAAAATCGTACCGGTTAATCCACACCTAGTGATTAATCGGCCGCCTAGGCCAATTTTAGCAACACTGACTTCTAGTTAAGCGTAAAGGAATTGTCTAACGGGTTTTCTGAAGGTAATTGTTAAGGATAGCATATAAGGAAACATTGGGTTTATTTAATTTTAAATTATATTTAATTAAAGTAGTTTATAAATTTAACTAATGTGTATCAAGTGAAATATTTAATTTAAAAAGGAAAGTTTGAGATTAATAAATGCACGTTAACCATTGCCCTCAGTTAATCAATAGTCTATTGGTGAGACATTTTAATTTCTTTTTTCGAGGGTGGTCAAGTGAAATGTTGAAAGTTCAAAGACGAAACAAAGAAATAAATAGATAAATGATACGGAAGCTTTATTCAAATTTATCAAATCAAATACAAAACCAAATTCAAATGTACCAAAGACAAATTTTAATTCAAAGGTATCAATAAAAAAATTTAATTTAAAGGTACAAAGAAAACTAATATCATTGATCTTTATTTACAAGAAAACAATGACTAAATTGTCAAATTGTAAAATGACTCAAATTAGAAAACGCACCAAAAAATAAATACTAAATTTACCAAAGGCCCTTAATGTTTAAGTCACTTTTTAACAATCTCCACAGTAACTTTAACCTTTAACTTCTCCATATATTCCAAACCAAATTCAAAATTCAAATGCTATAGATACTAGCGTAATTCGAAAAAAAGGAAAAAAAATATCAATTTCCAAAAAACAATCTGAAACAAAATCGGTCCAAAACATATGCACACAAACAATCAACCGTTAACCGAAAAAATTCAAAATGGTCAACCAAATAAACAAATCGGATCAACGATCTTCAACAACGACAATCAAATTCAAGAAACCAAGTTCAAAATCCCAATAAGACGAGATCCAAAATTTTCCAAATTAAAAAATTTCCAATGACCGAACAAAATCCGAATGACTTGATTATAACCAAGTCCTTAAACACCAAATAATCTTCAAGTTCCAAATACAAAATTATTCTAATGACCTACTTATTTGATAAATATTACGGTACAACTTCACACTTACTATCAAAGTATCATATGAATTCAAGTTAAAAAGATACCTTAACGAATGGACTCTTATTATTCAAACACCCCATACGGATAATAATTCTAGTAACCCACTCGTATCATAAGAATTACGATCAAATTCAAAAAAATAAAATCCAAAACAAAACAAATACCAAAATCCCAAATTGCAAAACCATGCGATCCCCAAAGGCTTTATTTGATCTTGTAGCCCAAATCAAACTATAAAAACCTAAAAACCCAAATAATAAGCAAATCTACAAACGTGTCAGTTTGTGTATGGTACGTAAAGCGGGTATATGTCGGATGTTGATGGCCAGATGCTTGGTTTCTCGTGTTGAACGGTAAGGACCCTGTAATATATGATTAAGAATCAAGAGCCTGGATAACACTAGCAAAAATGAGAAGTGGAGAGAAAATTGAACAATAATCAGGTTCCCGGTAATTTTTTGAAGAGTAGAGAAGATATTAGGGAAGGAAATTATGCCAAATTCTCCCTCCTAATCTTATTTCCAAATTGGGATGGTTTTGAAAGAAGTGGAATTTTAGGCTTAATTCGGCTCCATCTTTTATCTTTTCTTTCCAACTCGGGAACACAAAACTAAAAGTTTATTTTTTCCCTCTCGTCTTCTTTTCTCTCTTATTTATCCTCCCAATTTCTCTTCTTTCCATTTTACACTCGCCGCCACCAACCCACACGACGGCACCCACCACCACCACCACCCCCTTGCGACAAGGGGGTGGCGGTTGTGCGGGGTGGTGGTGGCGAAAAATGATAGTGGCGGCAAGTGATGGCAGCTGGGGGTGATGGCGGTGGCATGTGGTAGTTGGTGGCAGTGATGGTTGTGGTGGGTGGTGTAGTATAACTATTAAAAAAAATGTATTGTTCAACTACACAAAAGTCGCCAAAAGTAAAAGCATCAGATATTGGTCAACATTTTAAGATGAATGACTCGTCGCCCTGGTGTATATTAGGAAGTCAATTTCTATTTATTTTGTGTAAATGTAGACGGGGGGGGGGGGGGGGGTGAGTACGTTACCATTTTAAAAACTTTAAGTCTTTTGTATCAAATAGCTTATCAGGCTTGTTGTAATATGAAAAGTGCCAATTATTGTCTGTGACTAATATAGATCATAGATAAGACAAGTTGTCACACAAGCATAAACATCAAGCCATATCACAAGAAATAACATAGTACAAGTATAAAAGTAAAGTAATAAATAAGGAAAGTGCAAACCAGACACGAGGATTTATAGTGGTTCGGTCACGGATCTCCTCTCCGCCACACTCCACTCCCGAGTACCCAACTCAAGAGTTACTTCACTAGATCAACAAGCTCTCTTCTCGGCGGAGAAAACCTTTACAAACGTCGCTTACACTTTTTCTGGTACAAAGCTAAATACCGGGTTCTAGTTCGAGGTAGAACCAACTGACGTCGCCTATACAATATTTTCGACACTAAGGTAGATGTCGAGTTCTTTCCCCGGGTACAACCACTCCCGTTATGTTGTATGGCCCAACATAACAAACCTTGTATTTTATGGCATAAACACATAAACCATCTAATCTAGTTGTGAAATAGAATGAGTGTTACAAATGTACAGTGATGATCCAAGACATAAATATCTAATGGATATAAATTCCTAATCTAAATGATCTTCTTAAATAATAAGTCTTCAATCAATGAGGATGACAAGTGCTCTTGAATATTCATATGTTGATATGCTTTGGTGAATGAGGATGGCAAGATCTCCAAGCTTTCTTTGGTGGATAAGGATGTAAAGTATGCTTACAACAAAGATGAATGTTAGAAGCATTAGGATCATGTGATGGTGAGGGTGATTAATGTATGTTACTACATTGTTATCTACTGATCTAAATGATGCATATCTTCCAAAGATTTACCATATCTTTTCAAAGATTCTGGAGTGATATTTAACCAAAATGTTTACAATATCTTCCAAAGATTTACCAATAATCTAACCAAGATATTTACCACATCTTCCAAAGATCCTAAAGAGATATGCAATCTTAGATTAGAGTAGGATGATCCATGAAATGATGTAAAAATGCCTTTTCATTTTGATTAAGATGTTTATTATGTAATTATGTGTTAGTCATTTGTGAAAATGAAAGTGATGTATTTTATAAAAATACTTGTATATGAAAAATATAAACTGAGGTTCGAAATAGAATGGTTAAACTTTTAAAATACTTAAAGACTAAAAGTATTTTCAACATTCTAAATGGTTTGTTAAGAAGTTTGATCATAATGCCACATAACAAACATGTACGAACCTGTGTTGTAACATACGAGGACTTGAGACATCGAGCGGTGTTGAATGTATGTTGAGACAAAATGTGATTACGAGTAACTTGTACATTTTACGTTATGTATTACAAGTTACATGTTTGTCATCATCAAAACAAACGAGACTGTATAAATTAAATATCGTAATATTTGCACTAACATATTTTTTTTCTCTAGTAAAGGTGAACTCAGGTGATGATGAAGATAATGAAGACATGTAATGCTAGTTGTTGAGAATCAAGTTTTGGTATTTGCACGAAAAAGGGCTTACATTCTAATTTTTAAAGTGAAAGTGATGAAAATTAATAGTGGAGCATAGGGGTGTCATAAATCCCGACCCGACCTGAACACGAATAAGGATATTCGGGTTGGGTTAATCGGGTTCAAAATCTAACTCGGGTCAACCCAATTAACCCGACTACGAAATTGGGTCGGGTCTCGGGTTCAAAATACTTTTCTTATTCGCGTTCGGGTCAACTCGACTGACCCGAGTTTTTTTTTTTTTTTTTTTTTTTTTTTTTTTTTTTTTTCATATTAACTTTGCCTAAGTGCCCAAGTTAAATGGTCTATGTACTTTGGCTCATTTCCCATCTAATTTTTGGTGTCTGACATATCACAAATAATTATACACGCACGAGAGTACATAATTATAGTTACATACGTGGAATCTAACTCGGGTCAATCGGTTCAACCTGATTAACCCGACTACGAAATAGGGGCGGGTCTCGGGTTCAAAATACTTTGCTTATTCGGGTTCGTCAACTCGGCTAACCCGAGGTGTTTTTTTTTTTTTTTTTTTTTTTTTTTTTTTTTTTTTTCATATAAACTTTGCCTAAATGCCCAAATTAAATGGTCTATGTACTTTGGCTCATTTCCCGTCTAATTTTTGTTGATGCTTTTATAATTATAATCATGCATTTTATAAACAAGGAGACAACATCGTCTAGAAACATGTGAAAACCTTGGTTTGATGAGTTTTTAAAAGAAGTCATGTTGTGAAATATTGTTATAACAATGGTTGAATTTAATGCAAAAACTATTTTAAGCATTTGAACTTTAGTCCTGAAACATTATTTGTTCGTCTTTAAATTCATTGTCTATATATTTATTATTAATAAATGTTTCATTTTTTTGTCACGTTTCATTTTCAGTTTGAATTATTGTATACATAAACTTTACCTAAACACTTAACCCAAATATCTCAACTATAATTATTTGACACTATAAAGTCCCGCTGTCTTTATACACGGGTACTCGTCTATCATAAAAAAAATAGTTAATACCAACTTTGACAGAATTGTTGGCTTAAATTTGTCAGCTCAATGTGGCACAATCAATACGCAATAGTCAAACTTTATAAATAAAACAACTGAACTCAAGGCTTTTGTTGGTCTAGTGGTATGTGAGCAATTCACAAATCTAGAGGTTGTGATTTCAAGCTTCGCTTAAGGCATTAGTGAGATAAATGGTATAAAGGTGTAAAAGGAGTTGCGTTAAAAAGAAAATAAATAAATAATAAAAAAAATACCGAATTCAAAGTGCTTGTTAAAAAATATGTTGTACCCTTGTCAATAGATTTTAGTATTTTTAGAAAACATTTATGAAGAGTTATGAAAACATTTATGTGGCAGAATCAATATGCAATAGTCAAACTTTATAAATAAAACAATCGAATTCAAAATGCTGAAAAATATGTTGTACACTTGTCATAGACTTTAGTATTTTTAAAAAGGGGATATGTTGGTTACAATTATTGTAGTCAATAGGCTACAATCCTTCACTAAAATCACACAAGAAAGATTGGACCCACAAAATAATTCAGGGACCAGCAAATTGTAATACAAAATTGTAGGGAGTTGGCTACACTAAATTGTAGCTAATATATTCCCTTTTAGAAAACATTTATGAAGAGTTATGAAAAAAGTGTGCTATATGATGTAGTATAAATAAGGGTTAATGGTCTAGAAAATATACAAACTTTCCACTTTTTACTATTGTGACAATAAACTTTTTTTTTTCCTATTGTAACAAAATAACTTCTTAATGACTACTATTGTAACCAAATGACACAGTTAATTACCACTTAAGTTGGCAGTTAATTACCACAGTTAATTACCATTTGGTTACAATAGTAGTCATTAAGAAGTTATTTTGTTACAATAGGAAAAAAAAAAAGTTTATTGTCACAATAGTAAAAAGTGGAAAGTTTGTATATTTTTCTGACCATTAACCCTATAAATAAATAGATGTAGATAGATATTGTTTAATCCAAGTTGTCTTAAGTATGAATAGGGTATGTGTAACAGGAGCAGGAGGTTATGTTGCTTCATGGGTTGTTAAGCTTTTGCTCTCCAAAGGTTATACGGTTCATGGAACTGTTAGAGACCCATGTATGTTTTTACTTTTTACTAATTATCTAGTTACAGTAGACTTTGTTTTAGTACACATAATTAGCAAGGTTAAAATAACCAAAGGAAATTTCCTTGATACTTTGTATTTATACTTCTGTTCATCACTTTGATTCTAGTAAAACGTTGACATAGTATTAGTTTTTACAACTTAGTATTATCATTTATCAGTTTAATCAAGTTATGTTCTTGCACCTTTGTATCCATGATTATGTTTGGAAGTAAATATTACTTCATAGTCTGTGTGTAAGACATGACAGTAATTGTTGTGAAGGTAATGAGGAAAAGAATGGTCATTTGAAGAAATTGAAGAATGCTGAAGAGAGGTTACATCTTTTCAAGGCGGACTTGCTCGATTATGAAGGCCTTTGTGATGCGTTTAGCGGCTGCAATGGGGTTCTTCATGTCGCATCCCCTGTTCCTGCTAGACATGTATCTAATCCACAGGTAACCGATTCGTTTTCAAGGCATGCTAATTACTAAGAGTATTAGACCATATGTGGTAAGTCAGGCCCCATTCAATAGGTGTTCGGGTCAAAATAGATCAGGTTGGGTCGACCCTCAAATTCATGTCATAACCATCAACGGTATTATGCATAATTAGTATGTTTACATACATATATATGATTACAAAACTTATTTATATTATGATTTAGGAGGTTCATTGCATCACACATATCACACCTGTATACTTTAGGCACCTTTCGACCTGTTCAACCAACTTAAACCGTTTCTATAAAGCTATTTTTTTTTGGGTTAATGGTCCAGAAAATATACAAACTTGCCACTTTTTACTATTGTGACGATAAACTTTTTTTTTTCCTATTAAAACAAAAAAACTTGTTAATGACTATTATTGTAACCAAAAATGCCACGTGGCAAAGTTAATTATCACTTCTTAATAAACTTTAAGTATGCTTAACGTGGCATTTTTGGTTACAATAATAGTCATTAAGAAGTTTTTTTGTTTTAATAGGAAAAAAAAAGTTTATTGTCACAATAGTAAAAAGTGGCAAGTTTGTATATTTTCTGGACCATTAACCCTTTTTTTTTTTAATGTTATTCGAATCGTACCCCGCTTTACCTGTAATTGTCGAAGACTCAAAACATAAGCCAAATCTACCCATTCAAATTAATGAGAGAATAAAATTGTGTTTTAACTAACATTTTACAGTTGGAGCTACTCGATCCGGCTATATTAGGAACACAAAGTGTATTAAATGCATGTTTGAAGGCTAAAGTGGAGAAGGTTGTGGTTGTGTCTTCTGGATCTGCTATTTTATGGAATCCGGAGTGGCCCTCGGAGAAGGAAATGGATGAAAGCTGCTGGACGGATATAGAATACGCCAAATCACTAGATGTATCCCGTTAATATATTATCTAATATTCATTTTCCTTGTCAGCATCTTAGATAAAATGTGTAAGAAAACAGTTTGTTATTTTGGTTTTTAGCAATGGTATGCTGTATCCAAGACACTAGCAGAGATTGAAACTTTGGAATTTGCAAAGCAAGATGACCTGACAGTGGTAACAATTTGTCCATCTCTAGTCATTGGGCCAATGTTGCAGTCCACCATAAATGCTACTAGCTTACTACTTTTGAGCTATATAAAAGGTAAGCAACAAATTTCTGTTCACCATTCATCTGGCTTCAAGAAATACCTATTTTTTCTCAAAAGTGTTATTATTACATTGAAATGTACTCGAACTTTAGTTTATACATTCTTTAGATTAGGAGAAATGATGTGTACCTAACATTTTCCATTTGTTTAAAGAGGAAGGTAGAAGTGGAGGGGTTACAATGGAGAATACTGAACGTGCATATGTAGATGTCCGCGACTTGTCTGAGGCAATTTTACTACTCTTTGAAAATCCAAAGTCTGATGGGAGATATATATGCTCTGCTTACTCGTTTACGACCAAGGAGTTTGTTGCTAAAATGGAGACCATGTTTCCAGAATACAATTATCCCAAAATGTAAGTTCATCTCGTAATAACTTCCAGATTCCTGGCAATGAACCATTGCCATTAGCTAAGTTGAAATTTTTTACCCATTGATATACTACTGGGTTGAAATGGGTTTGGTCCAATCTCTAACGGTTCAAACAGAGAGTCATCCGAAATATATTGAACAATTTTGACCAAGTACTAGAAATTACTTTTTGGTCCCAAATTTGTTTTAAGTCGTTGCCCGTTTTAATACCCTGCTTGTACTAATAGATTTTGATCAACATCTAAGAATCTGTTGGTGTCTGAATCTCTTTAGTTTTACCAATGTTGCTTGTACTAATAGATTTTGATCATGTGTTTTGTAACAGATTTTCAGAGAAAAGTGGCCGTGCACTACTCAACTCGAAGAAGTTGTTAAATTTAGGATGGAATTATAGGCCAGTGGAAGAGACCATAGTTGACACGGTCAAGAATTACGAAGAAGCTGGTTTTTTGGATAAAGGGAAGCCATTTCCATCTAAAAGAAGGTTCTAATATGAATCCGTAAGTGCATAACGAGAAGGTGATGCCTCCTGTATTTCCTCTTTTAAAAATATTAACCTAGATGGGTGGCTGATTGCGACAGTTTTACTCAGGTGGAGATGAAGCAGCATAAGTTGATGCAATGTAGTTTGTTTTCCAATATGAATGTTTTGGACTTCTTTTCAAAATGCTTTTGTTCCACCTCAGCCCAATCTATGTCCACCTCAGCCCCACATGGCACTCATGTTAAAAATAAATTCCACCTCAGCCCCACATGGCACTCATGTTAAAAATAAATTCCACCTTGTATACTGATACTAGGTACTGTTTTGGAAAATAAATTCCAATCTATGTCCACGAAAAATTTATTTAGGCATCTATTCAATTCATATGAGATACACAAAGATTTCATGTCACAAACCAGATATAAATGGAGACCTATTACTTGAATTTCAACTAGTAACTAGAACTTAAACATTATAGGTTGTGCGTCCACTCTTTCTATGATCACGAAACAACTTAGAGACCCGGCAGTAACTGGTTGCTTTCGCGGTTTCTTGTGTTTGCATGGCCGTACACAGTCTAATAAAAAGAAGGTTGTTCTTTAGAACCCTTGTATTAGAAAATTTGTTGTTATTGTTGTCCCGTTTGAGCCTTGGGGTTTACAAAGTGAGTATGGTTTCGGGTTTGTCCGGTCACTAGGATTACTAAATATGGATGAAACATGTTGGATGGTCGAAGTTTTTACAATGAACTCGGGGGTTGGGAATATGCTTCCATGGAGAAATATGCCTCGTGGATCAATTAGACCTGACTCGTCGCAGGTTGTTATAGATAGATTTATTTGTTGGGTTGCTTATAAAAGGATTGATGATATGCATGGTCATTCTCGCTATAACCATATGATATCATGTCATTTGATTTTTTTATTTATTTTTTTAGAACGGCACCACACTTAAAATTCGACCCTCGAGTTAAACCATCCAAACGGCAGACCCCCGGGACCCGAACCACTAGGAGAGACCCGCCCTATATGTCATTTGATTTAATTGCTAAACAATTTAGAGTCATAGACATACCAGATAGTTTAAAGTTTGGTGACCCATTGTTTTCCATATCTAAGCTAATGGAGTCTCTTGTTCTGTTTGTATGCGGTGAAGGAGTGTGTGATGTATGGAAGATGGAGCATGACGGTTCTTTTACTAAGCTATTCACTATTAACACACCTGAGAATTCGATACGCAATATATTGGGATTTAGGAAGAATGGTGAACTTGTAAAGGAAACTCAAAAGGAGGGTGCACAGTTTGAAATTGGTAGAGGAAACTGTTCTGCACTTGAAGTTTATGAGTCATGCTCAAAACGCATCAAAAATCTTGGGATTCATGGAAAAGAAGCTTCATTTTTCATGAGCTCTTACATGGTCACATTGCAAGGTGTGGAGTTAAAAAGTGATATGTTGCCTCATGAGGGAGGGGCCTAGTATGTATAACGCTTGGAAAAATCACTTTTCTGTACACAGGGGTTTATGTATTTCAAGCAAGTATTGCTAATGAAAAGAATCCATCTGTAGATCTCAGTTATCTCTTTCTAATATATGCTATTGCATCTGGTCATTGTCTATAATGCATTTTTTAGAACGAAGGATGTCCTTCATACATGCCTTCAACTATGTATACTTTAAACCAAGGCTGTCAAGATCGCGTGTAAACTCGTAGGATCGTACGAGTTTACGTGTTTACTAGCTAAAAGCCTAAAACCGTGTAGGATCGTGGTAGGATCGCATATGTGGTAGGATCGTAAGTAAGATCGTAGGATCGCACGTAAGATCGTAAGATCGTCACGCGATCCGAGTTCACCTTTTTTTTTTTTTTTTTTTTTTTTTTTTTTTTTTTTTTTTTTTTAATCTTTTAAGTCCATCTCACTTGCTTAGGCCAAAAAACAAACGTGTGTTTTACTAATGTATAATAAGTAAATCACTGTTGTTTCATTTTCTAAATAGATTATAGTTTATACCTAGTTTTCTATTTTCTAAATATATTATAGTCTAAAAGTGTTCAATAATTCAATTACTTTACTTCATTGCGATTAAACTAATCAAAGTGTATGTTTTGGAATACCACTAATGACGTGTTTGTTTCCTTGAAATCATGTAGATAGCTCGTATATTTTGAGACATTTAGGACTCATGTTATGTTATATTATTTCGCTAAATCGTTAATTTAACGATTAAAACTTGATTTTTTTGTGTTTTATTATTACTTTGGTGTTTTCTTTGTCATTTTCAAGAGAATATTATATGAATTTATCTTTGACGTTGAGTATAAATGTAAAATATTTTGACTCATTTATCATTTGTTTACAAGCTATGACAAATTGGTAGGATCGTAGGATCGCGATCCGATCCTACGATCTCGATCTTGTAAAGACAAAAACGATCTCACGTAGGATCGCGATCTTGACAGCCTTGCTTTAAACAACTTCCAAACCGTTCAACCCATTTAAACCATATCTTTTTAAGCAAGTTTCCAAAGTTACCAAATCGTTTCTAGTTTAAGGCTTGATTGTTTGTACTCTTGTTTTTAAAGTTGACCTTATTAGACACGAAGGTACAAAGATGCTTCTTTATCTCTGAATGATTAAATTACATACATTGCGTCATGGAGTGCTATCCTATATAGACATGTACTAATAGTTTAATCACTTAAGTTTAATATTGTATTAACACTTGACCCAACTTTGATTAATTAAAATAATAAGACCAAAACACCATTTATATATAATGTATATGATATATCCTTGAATCCAAGTTGTCTAAGTATGAATAAGGTATGTGTAACAGGAGCAGGAGGTTATGTTGCTTCATGGGTTGTGAACCTTTTGCTCTCCAAAGGTTATATGGTTCATGGAACTCTTAGAGACCTATGTATGTTTTTACTTTTTAATAATAATCTAGTACTTTATCCGTCTCAATTTATAAGTCCAAGTCTCTATTTTGGTTTGTTCAACTTTCTTATGTTAACCAATCAAAAGTGTTTCTAGTCGGTAGAGATGGTATTTGATTGGTGAAAAGTGTAGTTAGTGGGAATTTCTTAAACTGTGTGCAATTTGAAAGTGAACTTATAATTTGGGACGAAGGGATATTTCCTTATACTTGTTTTCTCGACTTTTGGTCATCACCGTGCTCTAGTAAAAATTTGACTCGGTTATTACTTCTTAGTATTGTCAGTTTAATCTGTCCCGTTAGTTATGTCTTGCACCTTGGATACATGATTATGTAAAGACATGAAAGTAATTGTTGTGAAGGTAATGAGGAAAAGAATGGTCATTTGAATAAATTTAAGAATGCTGAAGAGAGGTTACATCTTTTCAAGGTAGACTTGCTCGATTACGAAGGCCTTTGTGATGCGTTTAGCGGTTACATTGGGGTTCTTCATGTCACATCCCTTGTGCCTGGTAGACATGTACCTAATCCACATGTAACCGATTCGTTTTCATGGCACGCTTATTACTAAAGAATGATTTTGGGATATCAATAAGAGTATTAGACCGCATGTGTTAAGTCAATACTCCATTCACAAGGTGTTCGGGTCAAAGCAGCTCAGGTTGGGTTGACCCTCAAATTCTTGTCCATAACCATAAAGAACTATGTGTGTGAGAGTGATGTGATGAGGAGCCTTGGGCTTGTATTTAAATTTGAAATTTGAATGTTGGGAGAGAGTGTGAGTTGGCAAAGTGTGTAAGGGAAGCTTGGTTGTGTGTCTGTGAGATTTGAATTAGAGCGAGAGTGTGTGACTGAGAGTGAGAAGGAAGTGTGTAGAGTAAGCTTTGTGTGTGGGGGGGGGATTTGAATTCAAATGGAGAGAGAGAGAGAGAGAGAGAGAGAGAGAGAGAGAGAGAGAGAGAGAGAGAGAGAGAGAGAGAGGGAGGGAGGGAGAGAGGGAGAGGGAGAGAGAGAGAGAGAGAGAGAGAGAGAGAGAGAGAGAGAGAGAGAGAGAGAGAGAGAATGATGTGATGGGGAGCATAAGAATGAAATTCAAATTTGAATTGTTAGGATAAGGTTATGCGAGGGAGAAATGTATAAGAGAAGGTTTGAGTGTGTGTGTGTGTTAATTTGAATTTCAAGAGATAAGAAAAAGAGAATGTGATGATATGGTTGAATATTAATGGTTGGATGAGAATGTAAGAAATAGAATGTGGGAATATGGGGAACATAAAGTACAATCAAGTACAATATGTAACGGAAGATTAAAAGAATGTTGGGGATAAGATTTGTAAGGATTTGAGATGGTTGAAGGTTTATTTGGTAAAAAGATTAATCAAATAATTGATTAAGGTTTAATCACATCGTCATTAAGAAAAAAATATTGGACAATGGTGATTATGGGATATGTTCGGAAAATGTAAAGGATAATAAACTTTCAAATAACCCAATGTCAAGTTATCACAATATCGTAACTCGTGATCAACCAACACTTGATGAAATCAATAATCATCTTGATTAAAACAATCTAAGTGTTTTGCATCATCATTAAAGCATATCCCATAGGAGAAAGGATGCGTTTACACAAATAAACCTTTGACTTTGTTTGACCAATAAGGGAGTAAACCCGTTACGTGATTAGAGAAGACGTACTAACGGATTATAGTTATATGAACACTTTCACTTGGTTTTATATAAACGGTATGAGTCTCCTAGGTTTAGAAAAGCCTTGGCTAGAGGTGTTTTATAAAATACTTGAGTTGGCGTTTTGTCATAAACGAGATATTTTGATTTTGAGTCCCTCTAAGTCTAAAATCCGTTTCGAATGTTCCTAATGAGGCACTTATCATATACATAGCTGTAATGAAAGATCCACATTTGTCAGGTAAGGGAAAAGCCGACTTTCAAAAATCGAGACGCCCAAATTCAGCGTCTGGCACGCTGGCCACGCGCTGGAGCGCCTGCAGCCCGCCAGACCTAGTTCTTGGGTTGTTTTGGTTTTTGGCTGACGTTTGTGATTTTATGTGTTGCGAAGGTTTATTTGTCATCATTAAAACATAAAGGAGACCTAATAAATGTTTTCCCAACAAAACTATTGAAAACGTGTAAAAACAAATGAAAATGTGTAAAAACGGACGAGAACGTTTAAAACGGATGAAAACATATAAAAACAAACGAAAACATATAAAATTGGACGAAAATGTATAGAAATGGATGAACACGTATAAAATCAGACGAAAACCTATAAAAATGGATGAAAACGTAAGAAAAACGGACGAAAACGTATAAAAACGAATGAAATCATATGAAAACGTAAGAATACGTATAAAAACAAACGAAAATGTATAAAAAGAGACGTAAACGTAAGAAAACACGTGAAAACATATAAAAACAGGCGAAACATACAAAAACGGATAAAAATGTAAGAAAACGTATGCAAACGTATAAAAATGTAAGAAAACGTACAAAAACATACAAAAATGGATGCAAACCTATAAAAATGGATGAAAACGTATAAAATTAGACGAAAACATATCAAACGGATAAAAAACGTATGAAAATGGACGAAAACGTATGCAAACGTATAAAAATGTAAGAAAACGTACAAAAACGAATGCAAATGTATAAAAGCGGACGAAAACGTATAAAAACGGATGAAAACGTATAACACGGACGAGAATGGATAAAAACGGACGAAAACGTATAAAAACGGATGAAAACGTAAGAAAACCAAAGTTTAAGTTATTTACTAACGGTCGTTTGTATACAGGTCTAACGATGCAAGTTTAGCAAGTAACGGGTACACACTATGGTCGAAATTCGAAAGGTTTGTGTTACAATGACAAAAAATAGGCTACATACTATTAACGCTACACGCGTCGTTCGGGGTCAAAGGAACTTCCTTTTCGTCGAGCAAGTTTTTCAACACCCTAGGCAGTGAACCTAATCGTTGTAGTGTAGTATTAGGGTAAGCCACGGGAATTGATATCGTTCTCTAGGGGAATAGGAATGCTAGTGAGAAGTTACTACGCTAAGGTTAGGGTTGAGGAAGATTATTTTTTTATCTTTTTATGTTTTTTTAGGAAATGGAAAGGTACGAATCTCGGGGTTTGGATTTGGGGGGTTGGTATTTCTACCGATTACTCTACTTATCTAATTATCTAATCTAGTGGGTAGTCTATGTCTAATTATTGTGTGCTCGTATGATGATTTAAAGATGTGTTTACTTAGGTTTTATTACTCCTTAATTATCTCCTATTGATGGTTGAATTGTCACGTCCTTATTCTTAATCGCGTTGTGTGTCTAAGGTCGTAGGGTATGCGTTTATCCCTAACTCTTTGAAACTACCAAAGGTTAATGCCTACAAAATCTTTAGGATTTATAAACTTAACACTAAGGTACTCTTCGGATGGTGACTCTAGGTACTATAAGATAAGGTTCACAAAGATTAATCAAGCATTAACTACACAACGGATGACCTATCGCAATACTAGATCATTAACAATTAAGATAAGAGACAACCAATCAATATTCAATAATTAAGTTTCATATTCCCTAAGCAAACACACAAGTAAATTAGCCGGGCATGGGAAACATGCAAGCATACACACAATTAATTGAAGACATAATTAATATAATGAAGTAAAACACTTATCTTGATGTAAGATAGGGTATGGAACCCTAAAATACTGTACAAGACAGCTTTGGTTCGGTTTAGGTTTTTACTCCAAAGACTACACTCTGAAAACTAAAAAATACGGATTCTACATATAAGATTACAAATGCGACGGCGTCACCCTTTGATTTGTAACGCCGTCGGGTCGCCGTCATTAGGGTTTCGTCTTGGTCACGTTAGTCTTGCGACGGCGTCACCTTAAGCTTGTGACGCCGTCCCCTTCAGTCTCTGACGTCGTCTGGATCAAATCTAGGCCGTCTGAGTTGCGACGCCCTACTCTTTTAAAACCTGAAGCCGTCACTTGTAAATGGGCAATTTGGCTACTGAGTCGTCACAAAAGTTGTCCGACGGCGTCGCTGGTTTGTGCCTGACGCCGTCCCCTTCAGTTCCAGCAGCCTGAGTGTCTCGATTCTTGACTTTGGCCATTTTCTTCGTATATTCGCGCCTTTTCGTCCGAATAAGTGTCATTCCAGCATTTTGCCTTCAAGATACCTAAAAAGTGAAAAGGAACGATATTAAGTAATAACGGATACAAAAGTGATCAACTAAGGGCTTAAATGACCCCTTAAAAAGGTACATTTTAAAACCTTATCAAATATCCCTACACTTGGTATTTGCTTGTCCTCAAGCAAATGTGCTTTTAGCCAATCAATTTATAAGTTAGAGGTCATGAAGCATTAGTTTAGAACGATTCACAACACATATAAGCCCCGCAAAAGTCATAACAAGCACGGAAATTACATACTAGCACCTCACATGGGGTGTTTGGATACTCACATCTCTCGGGTGTATATGAAATATAACAAGTTGGAAATGAAAGATAAACACTCATTTACCGGTCCTAGTACATAGATTACCATAGGCTTGAGACTAGATCAAACCTCCATCGCTTTGGTGTAAGCACCTAGGAAAGACTATCCAAGAGGTCTTTTAAAGGGTTGTAATGATAGGCTTACGGTAGGGAAACAAAAGGTTTGGTGGGATAGGCTATTTAGTGGTGGCAAGTCAAAAATCTTTATGTTACAAGCATGCGAAGAATGGCGTTGCTAAGCCAAGACTCGCCACTCTAGACTCTAGATAACTGAAATAAACAAACATAAATTTAAAGATTGATGTAGGATGGTAGCCCGTATTTTTTTCAACACTCTATTTTTTTTCTTTTTCTCTTTTTTCTATTTTTTTCGATATATATATATATATATATATATATATATATATATATATATATATATATATATATATATATATATATATATTTCATGCACTTTTACTCTACCATCCTCTACGATAACATCAAAATGATAGGGATTTATAGGCACATCCCTACACTTGAGTTTTTATTACTCTAACACTAATATGACTCGAATTGAAAAGATCAAAACACTTGGAGTACATTATTATGCAAATAAAGGGAATTTGAATTTAACGTTCCCTTCCCGTCATCTCATAAAATTTAACTTTTCCCATGAGTCCCAATCGTCCCAAAACTGTGTACAAAGGATATGACTCGACTTAGCAACTTATGCAAGCAACTAGATAATTGAACTAAGGGTTTAGTGTGATAACAATAATGCACTAAAAGTGAGTGCATACAAGGTAGGCTAAGGCGATTTGGGTGTACATTTGGGGGTGGGGTGTAAACAATGCTCTTCATTGATATTCCGGAAAACCGAAACATCACGAGAACCGCGAAAAGGATAGGCTCTGAGGGGTTAACTAGGGGTATCGTGTACTAAAGATGAGTACAACGCAAGGGTGTGGGGGAATTACTCAACCGATGTGGAAGAAGTAATTATATTACAGGTATCAAACAAGGGTTATCCTAATGCCTCTTATCATTTAGTTATTCCTAACTACACAAGTGTAGTCTTACTAGCGATCTCGGGATGCATCACAAAACAAGTTCTAGAATCTATTATACTATCGGTTCACACTCTAAGCATTAAAGATGAATGCTTCAATTCCTACTAATCTAAGGGCGATCCTCACATTCTGGGTGGAATTTAAGTGGTAAAGGGTTTTTTTGTGCTAGTCATATAATTTCCTATCCATGAGACGCTTTATTAAGACTAATGGCCCACTCCTATATGTCATGAAAAATTTTAAATTTGGTGCCAAAATTACCCTAACCGACATTTTCTCATGGTTTATTACACAAATGCAATTGGACAAAGCAAATATTCAAGGATAAGCATAGTTTCAAAGTTCCCGTTTTATTTTCCCTCCTTACACTTAAACTGAACATTGTCCCCAATGTTCCCTGAAAGTATCAAAGTTATGATAACGGAAGGTAATAAAAGATGAAAGAAACTAATACTCCCCTGATTAGCTCGGTAGGATCCGTGTAAAGTGGTGGTTACATCTTTCTTCAAGAAGAACGTTTGCGTGAAAAGCTCCTTCTCATCTTATGTATCTTCTTCTTGGTAAATTAAACCTGCACATTTGAAGAAATCAAACGAAACCTTCGCGTAAAATCAGCAGTAATAATATATATAGGACTCTACTAAACTAGGATATAATGCTTGCGGAATGGATGTTTACAGAATTTCTGGAAAATTAAGACTTGGAAAATTCCAAAAATTTATAAGTAGCTCAGAAAACGAGAAAAAGTAATCAGTTGTTTCTGCTCCTTCCTGACGCCGTCAGGTTGCGATCCTGACGTCGTCCGGTTATCCTGACAAAAACTGGTCTGCGATTTTCTGGAAAAAATTCTGGAAAATTTACATCTTTAGAATCTGGAAAAATTTCCTGCAAAACATCCATTATGACTCGATACAAGCATTTGACTCGAACAAACACACATGCATATCTTTTAATTAATTGAAATTCTCATGTTTACGTTTCTTTTGAAAACGTGTGTAATCCTCCCTACACTTATCCCTTATGTAAAATACCTTTATATGTAATTAAGACGAGGTTAAAGACAAAATAAAGCATTTTTACAAATTTTTAACATGAGAATAAACAATCAATAAAAGATACACGACACACAAATAAAAATGAAAAGCAAATACACATGGGTTGCCTCCCAAGAAGTGCTTGTTTTTTTTCGAGTCACGAGCTTGACTCTACCCTTATTTAACGGATAAAGGGGAATTTTTTTCTACACTTAAGCTTAAGTGCGGGTTATAGTAGCGATACACACCCTTAGGGTGGAAATTTGCTACGTGAGGAGAGGGTGATGGGTGATTTATATGCTCAAATGAGTGTGCTCCATTCATTATAACCTTACCTAATTCTATTGGTGTAGCGGGTGAATCAAATCTCTCTCTTAAAAATGGATCATCTTCTATCAACTTCAAAAGATTCTTAGTTAAGTATCCATCTTGACCTAACAAACCCGGTTTAAACCCATAATGTTTCTTGTTATCAACCATGAATGGGTGATATAAGTGTGTAAGGTCATGGGTTACTCCTATATTAGCTTCCACTCTACATGGCCTAGAGTCTACCACCTTTATCAAGCAACTACCGGATTATTTATTTTGATGGGTGGATTGGGGCCTAATTTAATTCCAAGATTCACATCTAAAGACGGAAAATTGGGTAAGGTTTTTGGTTGAGGCTCCGATTCATCAAAATTAGGAACTTCCCTAGGACTAAGAGAGAGGTCATGACAACATGAATCTAAACCTACATTTTCTAGTGGCGTTTGGTCCAAAGGTTCTATATCAATCGGGGTTCCTATAGTCTCTTTTACTTCTTCCGGGTAAGTTATAGGCGATGTGTGTTCCTCAAGTGATGGTAGGGCTTGTGGGCTTGGAGTTTCCACCTCATTCTCCATTATATCTAGATCTCCTAAAAGTTCATCATGTGTTTTAGTATGATCTAACCCAAATACACTCCTAAGTATCTCAAATCCTTCTTTAGCCATTTCAAATTCTTGGTCCGATTCATAAGAATTATCCTCAAAAAATTGATCACTATGTTCTATTTGCCTAAAGGATTCCTCAGGCGTGTCATATGTTTTGAAATCTATCCCACGCATGCAACTAGGCAGTTCAACTATAACCATCTCACAATCTTGTTCGGGTTTAGGTTCCATGTTCTTAAAAACTAGACCTTTTTGATCATGATGCCTAAGGTTGGATAAATCCTCCTTATCCATTTCCTCAAGTTGTGACAACTGATGGTTTATGCTTAGGAGGCTTTTCTCAAAAATTTTCCAGAGGGTCTCACTAAAAGGAGTCGATTCTAACAATGATCGTTGAATAGAAGCCACACAAGCACAAAATTTATCAAATCCATCCAACCTTACACCCGTCTCCTTTTGGATATCTCTAAGACCACTCACAAATTCATTAGAACAATAAAAAGCAATCCAATCTGCGAAATTCAATTGTTCCTCATTTTTTAATGATTCAAATGCAACTTCACTTGCCATAGCGATAAATGAAAAGGGTTTTACGAACACAAACACAAAGAAGGGGGATAGACTACAAGGAAGCTAAAAATGAGAAAAAAGCTTACTTGATAGGAATCAAGCAAGGGAACCTAAATGAGGTGGAAATCTAACTAGCTATTCTATTCCCCTGCAGCGGCGCCAAAAACTTGATAACGCTACACGCGTCGTTCGGGGTCAAAGGAACTTCCTTTTCGTCGAGCAAGTTTTCCAACACCCTAGGCAGTGAACCTAATCGTTGTAGTGTAGTATTAGGGTAAGCCACGGGAATTGATATCGTTCTCTAGGGGAATAGGAATGCTAGTGAGAAGTTACTACGCTAAGGTTGAGGTTGAGGAAGATTATTATTTATCTTTTTATGTTTTTTAAGAAATGGAAAGGTACGAATCTCGATGTTTGGATTTGGGGGGTTGGTATTTCTACCGATTACTCTACTTATCTAATTATCTAATCTAGTGGGTAGTCTATGTCTAATTATTGTGTGCTCGTATGATGATTTAAATATGTGTTTACTTAGGTTTTATTACTCCTTAATTATCTCCTATTGATGGTTGAATTGTCACGTCCTTATTCTTAATCGCATTGTGTGTCTAAGGTCATAGGGTATGCGTTTATCCCTAACTCTTTGAAACTACCAAAGGTTAATGCCTACAAAATCTCTAGGATTTATAAAATTAACACTAAGGTACTCTTCAGATGGTTTAGCCTACAATGACTCTAGGTACTATAAGCTAAGGTTCACAAAGATTAATCAAGCATTAACTACACAACGGATGACCTATCGCAATACTAGATCATTAACAATTAAGATAAGAGACAACCGATCAATATTCAATAATCAAGTTTCATATTCCCTAAGCAAACACACAAGTAAATTAGCCGGACATGGGAAACATGCAAGCATACACACAATTAATTGAAGACATAATTAAATTAATGAAGTAAAACACTTATCTTGATGTAAGATAGGGTATGGAACCCTAAAATATTGTACAAGACAGATTTGGTTCGGTTTAGGTTTTTACTCCAAAGACTACACTCTGAAAACTAAAAAATTCGGATTCTATATATAAGATTACAAATGCGACGGCGTCACCCTTTGATTTGTGACGCCGTCGGGTCGCCGTCATTAGGGTTTCGTCTTGGCCACATTAGTCTTGCGATGGCGTCACCTTAAGCTTGTGACGCTGTCCCCTTCAGTCTCTGACGTCGTCTGGATCAAATCTAGGCCGTCTGAGTTGCGACGCCTTACTCTTTTAAAACCTAAAGCTGTCACTTGTAAATGGGCAATTTGGCTACTGACCCGTCACAAAAGTTGTCCGACGGCGTCGTTGGTTTGTGCCTGACGCCGTCCCCTTCAGTTCCAACAGCCTGAGTGTCTCGATTCTTGACTTTGGCCATTTTCTTCGTATATTCGCGCCTTTTCGTCCGAATAAGTGTCATTCCAGCATTTTGCCTTCAAGATACCTAAATAGTGAAAAGGAACGATATTAAGTAATAATGGATACAAAAGTGATCAAATAAGGGCTTAAACGACCCCTAAAAAAGGTACATTTTAAAACCTTATCACATACAATAACAAAAATGGGCAAGTTTGATGCGTTTTTTTGTGATTATCCCATTAATACTTAAAAAAAGATAATTAAAACCATTCAGAAAATTATAAAAAAACAAACAACATTATTCATTCAGATTCAGACTTTAAAACCACCACTTAATAATAAGATGTGTTAGTTAGATTCAGACCCAAAACATCTTAATGAAACAAACACACCCTAAGAATCTGTTGGTGTCTGAATTTCTTCATCTTTGCCAATGTTGCTAGTAGTAATAGATTTTGATAAGTGTTTTGTAACAACTTTCCAGAGAAAAGTGGTCGTGCACTACTCAACTCGAAGAAGTTGCTAAACTTAGGATGGAATTATAGGCCAGTGGAAGAGACCATAGTCGACACAGTCAAGAATTACGAAGAAGCTGGATATTTGGATAAAGGGAAGCCATTTCCATCAACAATAAGGTTCTAATATGAATTAATAACTGCAAAACGGCAAGGCGATGTCTCCTGCACTTCCTCTTTTGAAGATATTAACCTAGATGGGTGGCTAATTGCAATAGTTTTACTCAGGAGGAGATGGATCATCATAAGTTGTGTTGTTATTTGTTTTGTTATTTCCATCTCTTCAGAAACAACTTAGACGCAATGTAATTTGTTTTCCAAAATTGAATGTTTTGGGACTTCTTTTTAAAATGATTTTATATTTCATTCTCTTAGATAGTGGTCCTTTACATAGTTTTTATGAGGTTATAATTATGTCGTAGATCCAACTAGAATTCATTGAACGAGTTCCCGATGTCAAGTCATTGGCTCGATTCAGATCCGTTTCAAAACCATGGAAGTATTTTATTGACAACTCTTAATTCATTGCTAGTTAAGGTGCCCGACACACTCACCCACGTCGCTTTCTTATATTTTACAAACAAGTTTGTGGTCGTAATGACACTTTTACACAAAAATAAGGTTTTTCTGTAATTGTTTATACGGTCATGAAACAACTTTATCATCCAACACTAATTGGTAGCTCTTGCGGTTTGTTGTGCATGCATAATTACAACATGGACATGGTTGTTCGTTGTAACCCTTTTATCAGAAAATATGTTTATATTGTTATTCCTTCTATGCATTATACATCAACCGATCGCTTTGGTTTCGGGGTTTGTCCCATTACTAACGATCCTATCATTGTCAAGATTACATATCCTCGGGTTCTTATTATAAATAGAAATATAGATTACATACCCTATAAAGCTGAAGTTTTTACATTGAGCTCGGGGATTTGGAATATGCTTCCATGTAGCAATGTTCCTCGTGGATCAGTTAAACTTAAATCGACACATGTTAATATCGATAGGTGTATTTATTAGGTTGCTTATAAAATGATTTGTATGGGTGGTGATTCTTGGGAAAATGATATGATCATGTCATTTGATTTAATTGTTAAAGAATTTAGAGTGGTACACATACCAGATTGTTTAAAGTTTGATTAATTGTATTCCATATCTAAGCTAATGGAGTCTCTCATTGTGATTGTATGCGGTATAGGAGTGCGTGGTGTATGGACAATGGATCATGATGGTTCTTGTACTAATCTATTCACTATTAGCACATATGATGATTCAATACACAAGATACTGGGATTTAAGAAGAATGGTGAACTTGTAACGGAAACTCAAAAGACGGTTGATGAACGCTTTGCTAGACTTGAAATTTACGAGCCATGCTCAAAACACATCAATAATCTTGTGATTTATGGAAATAAATGGTTCATTATCATGAGATCGTACAAGGAAACACTTCTGTTAGATTAATTAAACATATACAAGATCAATCTCATGTAATCATATTATAACAATAACATCAAAGTAAACTTACTTGATGATAGAACCGACTGAGGATTATGATTCGATAATGAAGCCATAGCGTTAGGGTTAGTCGATTCTGGTAGTGATGTCAATAATTTGATGGAGGGATTTCTCTCTAGTTAATGCTGTTTGATATGAGAGAATATGTTCTTGACAAGATACATAAAATGACCACAACTCTAGGATTTATTTTTACGGTAGTTACTTCCATCAAGTAACTGCCATTTTGTAGTCAGTGGTATAATATGTCATTAAGGCATACTTTAGGGTCCAAATGGTCTAATACCATATTAGAAGGATTAATCTAACATTCTCCCACTTGGCCGTAGGACCATTTATTTATATACATAAACCTAAAAAATTTATATTGGACAATTACAAGTTTATGTGAATCGTCATAATTCCATAATAGTGCCAAAGCAAAAAGATACGGCCTAACATGTCGCGTTTGACACGGGACCCCCATCAATTATACTAATGGTACTAATCTGAAATATGTGATTTCATTAAGCCAAAATGACAAAGAGTAATGTGGTACATGAATAATTTTGTCTATAATGAAACATAAGTGTAAACAGTTGAAAGTAAACATAGAAAAACTAGACATTATAGTGTATGATATTATCTTAAAGAGCTTGTATTGAAGTTAAGCATAATCATGAAAAAGTGCACTAACTACCCATTTAGCAACATGCCCTTGAAATACTTTGGGTGGTAGACCTTTGGTTAGCGGATCTGCAAGAATTTCATGAGTTCTAATGTGCTCGATACATATACATTGTTCCTCCACTCTTTCACGTACAAATAAGTACTTTGCATCGAGGTATAAACCAGCTCCAGTTGAACTATTAATGTTCGAGAAGCTCATGGTTGCACTATTATCAAAGTAAATCTTTAATGGCCTTGAGATGGAGTTAAAATTTTTGAGTCCAGTGATCAAATTTCTCAACAACATTGCATGGCATGTCGCGTTATAAACTGAAACATACTCAGCCTCATTGTTGAGGTCATCGTTAGCACTTGTTTTTTACTCTTCCAAGGAATAGGCCCACCTGACAGCATGAAAATATATTTCAAATTGAGCTAATATAGTCTTTGCATTTCGCAAAGTCTGAATCCGAGTATCCAATAACTTCAAGATTGTCGAATTTTGGGTAAGTTAATTTTCACTCATTCGTTCTTTATAGATATCGCACGTAACACCCCAACCCGACAAAGGTAAAAATGTCACACTATAGTGTCAATCAAAACATAATAAACGCAAGCAGAAGTCTTAAATAAATAAAATACAAGTCATGAAACCATTAATATTCTAGGGAAATACAAAATTGCTTAAATTCTTAAAAGAAAACAAATAAACAAAACATAAATCTCAATCTAATTCCAGATGACAAAGAAAACTAAGGTTGGGTCGGTCCACTAAAAGCTCCTACTCTCATCACTCAATCCCAGCATCCCGCTTAATACCTGCCGCAGAGAAAAGAAAATGCGGCTGAGCTAACGCTCAGTGAACATATATAAATAACGAAAAGCAATTAATCAAAATGAACTAGCGAAACGAATCCAACGAAAACCTGTTAATCAAGAGGTTAAATGAAATAAGGACTGAATATGGTATAAAGGAATAATCAAAGGGTTTTGAAGGAATAATAACGGAACCGTCAAGTAATTGCCCAAGTGCCTAAACATGATACATGAATAGACCAAAACAATCAAAAAAAACATTTCACATCATATCCTGTCATATCATAATAAATTATAGCAAATGGAGTAGCTAACTCCCAGAAGTGTATGGAACACACATATATCTGAACTGAGTACCTAGGATGCATCCATACGCTCTCTGAAAAATAAACATCATACATAACCATACACCTACTTTTGGCAAATATACTTAGGTATGGAATCATAGTCATAATCATATGCTAGTACAAAAGGAAACACTGTGGACAAAAACACACCTTCACAGATAGCATCATGCCATTGGTTCCTCAATGACATAACCATGGTACCTCCATGGCTAGTTAGTACCTTGGGGTACTAGATTTAGTCAAATAATATAAATAAAGATAGGGTAACGATCAAGGGTTGTTCATCAAAGATAATATGAAAGTGGAACCAACTGAAATAAATCAAATAGCATAATCAAACGAATATCGTAACAAAAGAATTATATCAAATGGGATCACAAACGAATATCATAAGAAATAAAACAAAATAAAAGATCAAAGAGTCATGAGAAACCCTTATTGATAAAGGGCAGAATATATGTACCTTAGCAAATGAAATGAAAGCAAACGGATAAGTGAGCACAAGGAAACAACGTCACGTCTTCTTCAACGAATCTACACGGTTTAGGGTTCATATAATACTTATTAGCTCATTTAATGTCATAACGGATTTATTGCTTATTATTAATCACTTTCTCAACTTAGGGTTTACAGACTAGGTCAAATTCATAATTATTTCAAGTTCTTACGGTTAATAATGATAATTAATTAGAAATAAGCTTTATATGTGTTTCAAATCATTAGTTAACCTAATTAGGGTTAAATGTGCCAAAACAGATTTTTAGGTTTAGAAAGCAAATCTGACTCAGTTTTTTATGAATTTATAAACCTATCAAATGAGCTCCAATAAATCTGAGAAAATTCCCACAGGTTCCCATATCAGTTAAGTAAGTTCACAAATTTTTACAGATTTTATTTCAAAGCATAAGTATGATCTAAAAATTCATCTTTTTAGACATGTACAGAAAATGACCTGCTATTACACCTTTAAAGTATGGGTCTGGTAGACCAGTTTAGAAAATTCACAAAAATCCCCAAACATTCCAGAAGTAAATTAACATGCCAAATATTTACCATACCAATTTATAGCCCTTAAGACCTTATGGTTTGCAAATGAAAAATCGGCCATTCCAACTAATTTCCAGACTTAGTTTAACAACTTTGATCACCCAACTTGGAAAATTCAAAAAGTACCCTTCCCAACCTCTATTTGCTATGAACCTTATATTTCCAGAAAGTACATGGATTGAACTTATGTTTAGACTCAAGAATCACCCAAAAACACGTTGGTATCATTTATTTACACCTCCTTGAACCCGACCCAATTTCTGGATAACATGTTCACATAAAATCACAACGAAACCCTAAACCCTTTTAAACCCAATTCGACCCATAATTACTTCCTAGGGTTTTCCAGGTTTTATATCATAATTAGTGCATCATTAACGTTCATATTAAGGCTTCGAAACATAGGTCTAGGGCTGGATTAGAATCAAGAATACCTTGTTGTCGAATCAAAGAGGAAAACGATTAGGACATCAAAGAACAAAGACCACAAATCAACAATACACCAACACCCAAGAGTGCTACGATCTACCAAGCTTCACACCTTCGAATCTTCTTGAACTTTGGAAGGAAAAATACTGATTTGGGTACAAGTTAGGGTTCGGTTTGAGAGAAAGAAAAAGAAGGCCGAATATATATTTTTGAGGGGAAGGGATATATGCCGCAAGTTTTGAGGGGATAAAAAAAAAGGAACCGTGTTTTATTTTAGGGCAAAAGGGGAGACAAAATCTTCTATTTGATTAGTCATATACCCTATGTTTTATTTTGTTCTTATTAAGTCCTCAAACAAAACGCGTAGGGCTTTAAATTATTACAAATTTTGGTTCTAACTATAATACACCAAATGTGTACTTTGACAAAAAGAAAACAAATGTGTCGCTAGATCTATTGAAGTCTAAAAGAGAAACATGTAACGAATTGTAGGGATTTAGAAGCGTAATGATTTATTTTTAGTTAATTACTTAGGTTTATTTCACAACGCATTTGACTATCATAAATCATATAGTTTAGTTTGTTTATTAATTATCATATAACTTAGATAAAATTCAAATTTGACGTAAAATTATGAATTCGGAATTTAGGGTTTTCCAACTCTTCCCCTCTAAAAGAAAATTTCGTCCGCGAAATTGAAATGAAATGATTAAACAGAGACGTACCAAGTTATGAAAAGAAATGAAAATGATTGACTCACTTGAGATGATTCTTCCAAAGAATTTTGACGAATGGAACGGTTTGTTTCTCATGACTCGATTCTAACGGTCCAAAATAGCCTCAGGCTACTCAACAAAGACAAATCATAACAAATCAGACCCAACGGATGCGTAACAACATGTAACGGATGATAGTGGTAGCCTCTCGAAGAGACACGTGGAAAACATTACAAATATGAAGTAATTGCGGATGAAATGCCAAGTGGCAGAAAACTTCACCAACACGATCTAAGATTCCGAACGGACCAATAAAACGTACCAACGACCAAAGAAACAAAGACAAATCATAACAAGATTTAGTTAAACTGAAAGCTAAAGCGGACATTGGGGTATTTGTAGGATATGCACCAAACAGAAAAGGATACCGAATCAACAAGAGAACCCGAAATATTATGGAAACAATTCACGTTACGTTTGATGAGCTGACCGGTCAAATGCTCCAGGACAATCCAGTTCTGGACCCGCATTTCAACCTTTCTCAAGTAGTCCTATCAGTTCAACTCTTGTGTCTAATCACTCAACAGCAACTCCATATGTACCTCCATCAGAAGATGATTTAAAGAAATTGTTTGATCCAATGTTTGATGAACACTATGAACCAAATGCTGATGAAATGTCAATTCCATCAACAGAGGCTGCTCCTATCCCTGTGAATGAAGTCAACCCTTCAGTCTCAATATCATTAAGTCAAGAAGCGCCTGCTGCTGATCACTCTGTCTCATCAACAAATCATCGATCATCGAGTGTACACAATGGAAATGGTGCTGCTGTTACAGATGATGAAAACCCTTTTTCTCCTCCAGAAGATGAACCCTTTGAAAACATATTTGCTCCTGAATCATCATCAGAACCATCGTCATCAAGAGATATAGACTCTGCTACTTCAGTTCCTCAACAACAACCACATGAACATCTTAGGAAATGGACACATGATCATCCATTGGATAACATCATTGGAAACCTCTCTCGTCTAGTATCCACACGGAAACAACTTGCAACCGATGCCTTATGGTGCTTCTTCAACTCCGTACTCTCTAAGATCGAATCAAAAGACGTGAAAACTGCCATAAATGAAGACAGCTGGTTCAATGCCATGCAAGAAGAAACACGTGAAAACTGCCATATGTGAAACAAAGTGAAAGTGAGATTGTACCAAGTGATGCATCTTCTGCAGTCAATGATGACTATGTTTTTGATGAATACACTGCATGTGCCCCTGATGATTCTGTTATCTCTGAACTTAATTCTTATAAAGAACGAGTTGCCATTTATGAACAACGTGCTAAGTTTGAGTTAACTACTCGTGAGCAGGAGTTGGATAACCAAATGCGTACAATTATTAGAAAAAGTAATTTTAGAGAAGAAGTGTTAAAACAAGAGTTAAACTCCTTACAAGAAAAGCTTTCTAAAACTGCTATGCAAAAACAAGAACTTCAAGAAAATGTTAAAGTGCTTAAACAGGAATTTCATGCTAAGGAATCAAAACTTTTGAATGATTTTTCCAATCTAAAAACTTTGAAAAATAAACTTGAAAATAAGCTGTACGTACAAGGGAATACCATTCAGACTGCTCACATGGTCACTAAGCATAGAGTCTTAAGCGATGAGCATAGTGTTCCCATTGTAGATAAACCCAACCCTATGTATGGTAAGATAGGAAAGGCTGCTCAAAATGTAATCTATGATGGCAATGAGATTCTTAAACCTAGACAGACACCTAGTTGCATTGAGTGCACTGAGGAAGACAGAAAGTTAGATGATGCATCAAGGGAGAAAATGGATAAGAAGCTTAACGATCCCAAGTGCAAAGAGAATAAGATTATTTTCAAACCCCATGATTACAAAAAGGAAAATTGGATTTCCTTAAACAAGTTTAAGCCTCAAACTTTGTTAACACCTGAACAAGTGTTTTGGAAAAAGGACTTAGATAAGCAAAAAGCTGAAAATCTTGTTGAAACAAACCCTCCCCTTAGGAAAATGCCTGCAGCGACTGTGTATCCTCCAAATACACCAATGCATTTAGTTCCTAGAACTATTGCCACTAAGAGCAAGACATTAATCAGTCAATATGTTATATTTCAATTATTTGTTGACTTTCAGAAAACTTGTAAGAAAAGGATCACACCCACTGGGTTAACTGAAGGGGAAAGGGGTTTTGAGCAAACAAAAGAATGTTATTTAACGGAGGTCATGCCTTTCTTTAAACAACTAAAATATCAATTTGAGAGTCTTAAAAAGGGGATAGATACAGATATTAAAGGAATGGAAAAGGAATTTGATGCAATGATATTAAAGGGGATAGATACGATCTCAAGAACTTCTAGAATGCTTAATTACAATATGCCCTAAATCCCTAGGTGAGCAAGTCAATCCCTTGATACCCTATTCTATGCCTAGTGCCAAGTATGCAAGTCATTCAATGCCCAATGTTATGAAAGTGAACCTCAGTGTGCCTTCAAATAGTTCACATCCCAGCACATCAAAGCAGGAAAGGCAAAAAGTAGCAAAACCAACTAATGTTCCCATTCCCTCTACAGGAGTAACCAGTGACATTAAAGCGAGCAGGTCAAAGTCACAAGGAAATACAAGGAATGATAGGACCTCGCAAGCTAAGAATGTGCATTGGAAGAAAGTAGAAGATCACCGTAGAGAGAATTTGAATAAAATGAATCGTGTTGATTCTAGTGTTAGCTCTAAGCGTACTGTAATTAATGCGAATTCTACTACTCTTGGCAAAACATGTAATGATGATTGCGTGGTCTCTGTTACTAATCTTGAATGTGGTATGAATGATTTGTCTAATGCTGTCAAATGCCCAGTTAAAACTGTTAATGTTAAAAATCAAGCTAAGAAGGCTAAAAGGCAAAAGCGAAAGAAAGTTAGAAAACAGTGGAAACCCACAGGAAGAACATTTAGTAAGATAGGTTATCAATGGATACCTTTTGGCCATAAGGTCAATCAGTTCTGCCCTCAATCTACTAAGACAATGCCCACTAGAAAATGGATGCCTACTGGTAGAACTATTCCCTTAAGAAGTGAACATACTTTGAATAGGTCAAATACGGATACTAGCACTGCATCTATTTCTGATGATTCCATTGCTTCTATTTCTGATGTTGGTGTTCCAATCACTGTTACTAACCAAATGGAACCCATTCTTGCATGGGGATCCCAATTATCCAGTTATCCATTCTTGTCTGTGTTCAACTGCAGATCGTTTAAATCATTCTGTGGTACCTGGACTCAGGCTGTTCCAAGCATATGACTGGAGACCGGTCGCGGCTCATGAACTTCGTGAGTAAATTCATCGGGACTGTTAGATTCGGGAACGACCATTTCGGTGCTATTATGGGTTATGGAGACTATGTTGTGGGTAAAAGTGTAATCTCCAGGGTATATTACGTAGAAGGTCTTGGTCATAATCTGTTTTCTGTTGGTCAATTCTGTGATTCCGATTTAGAAGTGACTTTCAGAAAGCATACTTGTTTCGTTAGAGAGCTTGATGGTGTGAAACTTCTCAGAGGAACCCGTGGTTCAAACCTATACACCATATCTATCAAAGACATGATGAAGTCCTCACCAATCTGCTTGTTGTCAAAAGCTTCAAAACAAAGTCATGGTTATGGCATCGTCGTCTCAATCACTTGAACTTCGGCACCATTAATATCCTTTCCAGAAAGGATCTTATCAGAGGCTTACCTAGATTGAAATATGAAAAAAATCATCTCTGTTCAGCTTGCCAATTGGGAAAAAGCACGAAATATGCCCACAAACCAAAACCCACAAACTCAGTAATGGAAGTTCTACATACCCTTCATATGGATTTATGCGGACCAATGAGAGTGCAAACGATAAATGGGAAGAAATACATTCTAGTAGTGGTTGATGACTACTCCCGATTCACTTGGGTTAAGTTTTTGAGGACAAAGGATGAAACTCCAGATGTCATCATTAAACTCATTAAACAACTTCAGATCCGACTCAAAAAAACGGTTCGATTCGTACGAACTGACAATGGAACTGAGTTTGTTAATAAAGAACTCAATGAATTTTATGAAAGTGTTGGAATCAGTCCTCAAAGAAGTGTTCCACGAACTCCTCAACAGAACGGTGTAGTTGAAAGACAAAACCGAACTCTTGTGGAAGCCGCATGAACAATGCTGATTTACTCAAAGGTTCCAATGTTTTTATGGGCTGAAGCTATTGCCACTGCATGTTACACTCAAAATCGATCCCTAATCCACACATCTCATAGAAAGACTCCGTATGAACTAGTCCACAATCGAAAACCTGATCTATCATACCTTCGAGTGTTTGGTGCATTATGTTACCCAACTAATGATGGTCAAGATTTAGGTAAACTGAAAGCTAAAGCGGACATTGGGGTATTTATAGGATATGCACCAAACAGAAAAGGATACCGAATCAACAAGAGAACCCGAAATATTATGGAAACAATTCACGTTACGTTTGATGAGCTGACCGGTCAAATGGCTCCAGGACAATCCAGTTCTGGACCCGCATTTCAACCTTTCTCAAGTAGTCCTATCAGTTCTACTCTTGTGTCTAATCACTCAACAGCAACTCCATATGTACCTCCATAAGAAGATGATTTAAAGAAATTGTTTGATCCAATGTTTGATGAACACTATGAACCAAATGCTGATGAAATGTCAATTCCATCAACAGAGGCTGCTCCTATCCCTGTGAATGAAGTCAACCCTTCAGTCTCAATATCATTAAGTCAAGAAGCGCCTGCTGCTGATCACTCTGTCTCATCAACAAATCATCGATCATCGAGTGTACACAATGGAAATGGTGTTGCTGTTACAGATGATGAAAACCCTTTTGCTCCTCCAGAAGATGAACCATTTGAAAACATATTTGCTCCTGAATCATCATCAGAACCATCGTCATCAGGAGATATAGACTCTGCTACTTCAGTTCCTCAACAACAACCACATGAACATCTTAGGAAATGGACACATGATCATCCATTGGACAACATCATTGGAAACCTCTCTCGTCTAGTATCCACACGGAAACAACTTGCAACCGATGCCTTATGGTGTTTCTTCAACTCCGTACTCTCTAAGATCGAACCAAAAGACGTGAAAACTGCCATAAATGAAGACAGTTGGTTCAATGCCATGCAAGAAGAAATTCATGAGTTTGATCGACTTGATGTATGGGAATTAGTACCTACTCCAGATTGTGCTATGATCATTGCTCTAAAATGGATCTTCAAAGTGAAACTGAATGAGCATAGGGAAGTTTTAAAGAACAAGGCTCGATTGGTTGCAAAAGGATACCGTCAAGAGGAGGGTATTGACTTTGAAGAATTATTTGCTCCTGTTGCTCGTATCGAGGCAATCAGAATCTTCTTGGCTAATGTTGCAAGTAAGAACATGGTAGTATATCAGATGGATGTAAAGACGGATTTTCTTAACGGAGATCTTAAAGAAGTCGTATACGTCAGCCAACCTGGAGGCTTTGTGAATCCAGAGCATCCTACTCACGTCTATCGTTTGAAGAAGGCTCTTTACGGTTTGAAGCAAGCTCCAAGGGCTTGGTATAATACGCTATCAAAGTTTCTTCTATCTACTGGATTTAGCAAAGGAGCAGTTGATCCGACATTGTTCACCAGAAAGTCAGGCAAACATTTAATTCACGTTCAAATATATGTTGATGATATCATTTTTGCCTCAACTGACCCCAATGAATGTGACCGTTTTTCAAGTGAAATGGGTTCCAAATTTCAAATGTCAATGATGGGACAAATGTCATTTTTCTTGGGATTACAAATTTCACAAAGTCCCGGAGGCATTTTTATAAATCAATCTAAATATGCAAATGAGATCTTAAAGAAATTTGGATTTGTTTCATGTGACATCGTTGACACTCCCATGATTGAGCGTACCAAGCTGGATGAGGACCACTCAGGGATCATGGTAGATCAAACGAAATATCGTAGTATGATTGGATCTCTGATGCACCTCACAGCTAGTACACCAGACATCTTGTTCGCTGTGTGCATGTGTGCCAGATATCAGGCTAAGCCTACTAAAAAGCACCTTGAAGCGGTTAAACGTGTCTTTCGGTATCTCCAAGGAACCATCAATATGGGACTATGGTACCCGAAGGACACCGGTATGTCACTAACAGCCTATGCAGATGCTGATCATGTAGGATGTCAAGATACACGTCGAAGTACGTCAGGAGGTGCTCAGTTTTTGGGTGATAAGCTTGTGAGCTGGTCTTCAAAGAAGCAAATGAGTACTTCTATTTCCTCTACAGAGGCTGAATACATAGCCATGTCATCTTGTTGTGCTAAAATCCTATGGATGAGATCCCAATTATCTGACTATGGCTTTGAATTCAACAAAATCCCTCTGTATTGTGACAATAAAAGTGCTATTGCCCTCTCATGCAACAACGTACAACACTCAATAGCAAAGCACATCGACATTCGACATCATTTCATAAGGGAGCAAGTTGAAAACGATGTTGTGGAACTATACTTTGTGAGGACTGAATACCAGTTAGCAGACATCTTCACCAAAGCTCTTCCTAGAGAACGTTTTGAGTTTATCCTTCCACGACTTGGTCTTAAGAGCCTACAACCGGAAACACTCAAACGTCTTCAAGAGGAAGAAAAGGAGTAAAAGTTTTTCCTTCATCTATCTCTTGTATATATTTATTCAAAAACCAAAATACAAAATTTCAAAACCTTCAAAAAGCAAATAGAAAAATATAAAACTTTTAAAAATCCATAAAAATTGAAAAATCTTGAAAAATTTCAAAAAAATATTGTCTTTTTGTCAATTCGATAATATCAACAGTCTTTGTGATGTCATTCAATGAATGACACGGGACTTTAGATGTTGTTCGAATGTTTAAAAAAAAAAATAATAATAATATTTTGGGAGAAAGTGAAACGATGATTTATTGTCATTTCAGGCAGTAACCCGCTTTTCAAAGAATGAACAGAGACATGCTTTATCTTGCTTTTTTCAAATCTCATGCTCTGATTTTATAAACAATTGCTTTCAATCTAATGAAAACTAATTGATTTGAAAAATAACTCGTACTCTATTTTTGTAAATCATCTTGACTTAAATTTTGTCAAAATATCTATCTCTCAATCAACAACTTATATCATTGATTGAGGGGGAGAATGATTTCAATTAAATCAAAAGGTTATTTGTCATACAATTGTTTTCAAAAGATAATCATGCATGTTTAATCTATGGAGCTTAAAGTCTCAAAATCCGATCCTTATCAGTTAAATTTTTTTTCATAATCAAGTCACAATTCTCCTTAAAAGCTTTCAAAATCAATTTAAATCTACAGAGATCACAAATCTCAAATGATTTGATAATTCTGATCGGGGGAGAATTTGTGATTTAAATTAGATTTAAACTGATAATTCGATAAATGGGTTCATAAGTGTTTAGCAAGTTTTCCTCCCCGCATGTGACAAACGATTTCAAATTTTCCATGCACATGTTCAGGGGGAGCATCTACTTTAAACCTTAAATTATTGAAACGTGATTGAATTGTCTCTAAGTGCAGGTTCCCTCTAATATGTGCAAAACTCTTTCAAACTTCGAGGCACATATTGAGGGGGAGCAAACTTTTGAAAACCTCATCCTTCCTCAAAATGTTTTATCTACTTAAATTGATTGGGAAGTGATGATGATCATTTTAGAAAATGTTAATCAAAAGATTGGACCTTTCATTCTTAATCTAACGATTTCAAAGATCTCTTGCCTCCATGTGCTAAACAATTTCTGAATTTTATGCATATGTTGAGGGGGAGCATTTCTAAAATATCAAAACAATTAAGATACAAAATACTTTGATTTTATATCACAAGTATCTCGATTGATTTTCAAATGGTTTTCAATTGGTTTCAAGGCGGAAGAACTATATCAAAAGACCGACCAACTTTACTTTATGCATGGTGATATAAGGATGATAAGGTTAGGTTGAGGTCCAATGATCCGCCAGAACCGGAGGGATCTACCCAGGGACAAAACTACTTGATAGTGTAGAGTCCTTAGGTATATTGAAAAAAGGAGAAAAATGAGATATGGGAAGAGTGCGGACTGAAACTAAGCTAGTACTGGAATAAACCCAACAAGGTTCTAGTTATGAAGTTTCGGTAAGCACTGAAGGGGTTGAAGAATGAAAACGAATTGAATGTGAAAAAGGGTGAAAAGAAATAGCCCTCCATTTATTCAACCTTAGGGCAGAAACCGGGTTCAATTCATATGCTACTGGTGGTTACCAAGGTAACATCGGTATTGAAGACAAGACGTCATGGACCCAGTGACGCACTGCACTAAAACTTCCCAAACCACTTAAGTTCCTCTTAAAAGGACTTGTTTCATTCTCACGGGGAACCGACATTATCTATCGACTTTCTCTTAGAGTTTGTTGATATTGAAGAAGGAGACCCTCTCCCTAGTCTCCGGCTTAGGAACCAAATATGCACAATTGAGTCTAGAGCTACGAGATCATCAATAAATCTCATTAGGACATTTTCAATGAAGACTATCTGTTTCACACAATGTGGAAAGAGAGATTACATCTTATGAGTCCTACGCATTATCCTTGTGGTATTGCCAGAACATCTGAGTGATATGCAAACATATTCAAAATGAAGATGGAAAGCCTTCTGGAGCCAACATCAAACAAGCTCCTGGTGGGTGGCATGTGAGATCTATTCAATAGATCAACCATGTGACAACTGAACAGAAAAAATGAGGCTATTCAATCTTTTGAATCAATCCTGGTTCAGGTTATGGATTGGCAGATTCCTTTGAAAAACCGGTCGTTGTATTTAATAACTCTTTTCTTTAGCACATCGACTGTGTACAAATATTTCAAAATAAAAGGTGTTTATGATTGATAATTGATTTTCATTAAAACCTTCGTTGTATTGCAAAAACAATTTCTATTGAGCGATACACGATTGTTTTTCAAATCTCTTTTTATCAATCAGTGAATCTCAATTCGCTGGTTCACTCACTCCGTGTTGTCTTCTTTGAGACGTTCCGGTTTGAGAACAGCTAGAGCAGCTGCGAAACCCTGTCAAGGAAATTCTTCGGAATTTTACCTGATCACAGGCAGTACTTGTACTGATCAACGGGGAACCGTGGGCCGTGTACCTCAATTCAACAAAAGTGATCAAAGACACTCTTGTGTGCTTTATTGTTAACTGTTTTATGCAGGAACACCCGATGTTTGCAGCTGATCAGAATGGAGCGGTCAATTCATAGCCGCATGCTCACACAACACATTCATTTCCAAAGAAATCATGATTAGTGCATCAATGACTCTGATATTATCACTCCATGCTTCTGCTACGCTGCTGCCAATATCATGAATCAACAAAAAGCTTCCGCTACTCTGATAAGAATATATCATGATCCAGAATGTGAGCATATCGGTCCAAATGTCACAACATCACATCATACCAATACCACAATGGATGAGTCAGAGATTTACTGTGGCTGATGATCTCAAAGCTGGCTCAAAAACACAGTATCACGTGGATCAGTTAAACACCTCCACTCAGATTATCCAAACATGCAAAAATGAAGAATCAAAGACTACGAGCTACAGAACAAAGAACATGAACAAGAATCCAAGAACAATCTCAATGTAATATCTGTTTGTATTCTATGTAAATATATGCGAACTCCTCAACATAACGGTGTAGTTGAAAGACGAAATCGAACTCTTGTGGAAGCCGCATGAACAATGCTGATTTACTCAAAGGTTCCAATGTTTCTATGGGCTGAAGCTATTGCCACTGCATGTTACACTCAAAATCGATCCCTAATCCACACATCTCATGGAAAGACTCCGTATGAACTAGTCCACAATCGAAAACCAGATCTATCATACCTTCGAGTGTTTGGTGCATTATGTTACCCAACTAATGATGGTCAATATTTAGGTAAACTGAAAGCTAAAGCGGACATTGGGGTATTTGTAGGATATGCACCAAACAGAAAAGGATACCGAATCAACAATAGAACCCGAAATATTATGGAAACAATTCACGTTACGTTTGATGAGCTGACCGGTCAAATGGCTCCAGGACAATCCAGTTCTGGAACCGCATTTCAACCTTTCTCAAGTAGTCCTATCAGTTCTACTATTGTGTCTAATCACTCAACAGCAACTCCATATGTACCTCCATAAGAAGATGATTTAAATAAATTGTTTGATCCAATGTTTGATGAACACTATGAACCAAATGCTGATGAAATGTCAATTCCATCAACAGAGGCTGCTCCTATCCCTGTGAATGAAGTCAACCCTTCAGTCTCAATATCATTAAGTCAAGAAGCGCATGCTGCTGATCACTCTGTCTCATCAACAAATCATTGATCATCGAGTGTACACAATGGAAATGGTGCTGCTGTTACAGATGATGAAAACCCTTTTGCTCCTCCAGAAGATGAACCCTTTGAAAACATATTTGCTCTTGAATCATCATCAGAACCATCGTCATCAGGAGATATAGACTCTGCTACTTCAGTTTCTCAACAACAACCACATGAACATCTTAGGAAATGGACACATGATCATCCATTGGACAACATCATTGGAAACCTCTCTCGTCTAGTATCCGCACGGAAACAACTTGCAACCGATGCCTTATGGTGCTTCTTCAACTCCGTACTCTCTAAGATCGAACCAAAATACATGAAAACTGCCATAAATGAAGACAGCTGGTTCAATGCCATGCAAGAAGAAATTCATGAGTTTGATCGACTTGATGTATGGGAATTAGTACCTGCTCCAGATTGTGCTATGATCATTGCTCTAAAATGGATCTTCAAAGTGAAACTGGATGAGCATAGGGAAGTTTTAAAGAACAAGGCTCGATTGGTTGCAAAAGGATACCGTCAAAAGGAGGGTATTGAATTTGAAGAATTATTTGCTCCTGTTGCTTGTATCGAGGCAATCAGAATCTTCTTGGCTAATGTTGCAAGTAAGAACATGGTAGTATATCAGATGGATGTAAAGACGGATTTTCTTAACGGAGATCTTAAAGAAGTCGTATACGTCAGCCAACCTGAAGGCTTTGTGAATCCAGAGCATCCTACTCACGTCTATCGTTTGAAGAAGGCTCTTTACGGTTTGAAGCAAGCTCCAAGGGCTTGGTATAATACGCTATCAAAGTTTCTTCTATCTACTGGATTTAGCAAAGGAGCAGTTGATCTGACATTGTTCACCAGAAAGTCAGGAAAACATTTAATTCACGTTCAAATATATGTTGATGATATCATTTTTGCCTCAACTGACCCCAATGAATGTGACCGTTTTTCAAGTGAAATGGGTTCCAAATTTCAAATGTCAATGATGGGACAAATGTCATTTTTCTTGGGATTACAAATTTCACAAAGTCCTAGAGGCAATTTTTAAATCAATCTAAATATGCAAATGAGATCTTAAAGAAATTTGGATTTGTTTCATGTGACATCGTTGACACTCCCATGATTGAGCGTACCAAGCTGGATGAGGACCACTCAGGGATCATGGTAGATCAAACAAAATATCGTAGTATGATTGGATCTCTGATGTACCTCACAGCTAGCAGACCAGACATCTTGTTCGCTGTGTGCATGTGTGCCAGATATTAGGCTAAGCCTACTAAAAAGCACCTTGAAGCGGTTAAACGGTCTTTCGGTATCTCCAAGGAACCATCAATATGGGACTATGGTACCCGAAGGACACCGGTATGTCACTAACAGCCTATGCAGATGCTGATCATGCAGGATGTCAAGATACACGTCGAAGTACGTCAGGAGGTGCTCAGTTTTTTGGTGATAAGCTTGTGAGCTGGTCTTCAAAGAAGCAAATGAGTACTTCTATTTCCTCTACAGAGGCTGAATACATAGCTATGTCATCTTGTTGTGCTCAAATCCTATGGATGAGATCCCAATTATCTGACTATGGCTTTGAATTCAACAAAATCCCTGTGTATTGTGACAATAAAAGTGCTATTGCCCTCTCATGCAACAACGTACAACACTCAAGAGCAAAGCACATCGACATTCGACATCATTTCATAAGGGAGCAAGTTGAAAACGGTGTTGTGGAACTATACTTTGTGAGGACTGAATACCAGTTAGCTGACTTCTTCACCAAAGCTCTTCCTAGAGAACGTTTTGAGTTTATCCTTCCACGACTTGGTCTTAAGAGCCTACAACCGGAAACACTCAAACGTCTTCAAGAGGAAGAAGAGGAGTAAAAGTTTTTCCTTCATCTATCTCTTGAATATATTTATTCAAAAACCAAAATACAAAATTTCAAAACCTTCAAAAAGCAAATAGAAAAATATAAAACTTTTAAAAATCCATAAAAATTGAAAAATTTCAAAAAAAATATTGTCTTTTTGTCAAATCGATAATATCTACGGTCTTTGTGATGTCATTCAAAGAATGACAAGGGACTTTAGATGTTGTTCGAATGTTTAAAAAAAAATAATAAAAAAAAATAATATTTTGGGAGGAAGTGAAACGATGGTTTATTGTCATTTCAGGCAGTAACCCGCTTTTCAAAGAAAGAACAGAGCCATGCTTTATCTTGCTTTTTTCAAATCTCATGCTATGATTCTATAAACAATTGCTTTCAATCTAATGAAAACTAATTGAGTTGAAAAATAACTCGTACTCTATTTTTGTAAATCATCTGGACTTAAATTTTGTCGAAATATCTATCTCTCAATCAACAACTTATATCATTGATTGAGGGGGAGAATGATTTCAATTAAATCAAAAGGTTATTTGTCATACAATTGTTTTCAAAAGATAATCATGAATGTTTAATCTATGGAGCTTAAAGTCTCAAAATCCGATCCTTATCAGTTATTTTTTTTTCATAATCAAGTCACAATTTTCCTTAAAAGCTTTCAAAATCAATTTAAATCTACAGAGATCACAAATCTCAAATGATTTGATAATTGTGATCGGGAGAGAATTTGTGATTTAAATTGGATTTAAACTGATAATTCGATAAATGGGTTCATAAGTGTTTAGCAAGTTTTCCTCCCCGCATGTGACAAACGATTTCAAATTTTCCATGCACATGTTGAGGGGGAGCATCTACTTTAAACCTTAAATTATTGAAACGTGATTGAATTGTCTCTAAGTGCAGGTTCCCTCTAATATGTGCAAAACTCTTTCAAACTTCGTGGCACATATTGAGGGGGAGCAAACTTTTGAAAACCTCATCCTTCCTCAAAATGTTTTATCTACTCAAATTGATTGGGAAGTGATGATGATCATTTTAGATAATGTTAATCAAAAGATTGGACCTTTCATTCTTAATCTAACGATTTCAAAGATCTCTTGCCTCCATGTGCTAAACAATTTCGGAATTTTATGCATATGTTGAGGGGGAGCATTTCTAAAATATCAAAACAATTAAGATACAAAATACTTTGATTTTATATCACAAGTATCTTGATTGATTTTCAAATGGTTTTCAATTGGTTTCAAGGCGGAGGAACTATATCAAAAGACCGACCAACTTTACTTTATGCATGGTGATATAAGGATGATAAGGTTAGGTTGAGGTCCAATGATCCGCCAGAACCGGAGGGATCTACCTAGGGACAAAACCACTTGATAGTGTAGAGTCCTTAGGTATATTGAAAAAAGGAGAAAAATGAGATATGGGAATAGTGCGGACTGAAACTGAGCTGGTACTGGAATAAACCCAACAAGGTTCTAGTTATGAAGTTTCGGTAAGCACTGAAGGGGTTGAAGAATGAAAAAGAATTGAATGTGAAAAAGGGTGAAAAGAAATAGCCCTCCATTTATTCAACCTTAGGGCAGAAACTGGGTTCAATTCATATGCTACTGGTGGTTACCAAGGTAACATCGGTATTGAAGACAAGACGTCATGGACCCAGTGACGCACTGCACTACAACTTCCCAAACCACTCAAGTTCCTCTTAAAAGGACTTGTTTTATTCTCACGGGGAACCGACATTATCTATCGACTTTCTCTTAAAGTTTGTTGATATTGAAAAAGGAGACCCTCTCCCTAGTCTCCGGCTTAGGAACCAAATATGCACAATTGAGTCTAGAGCCACGAGATCATCAATAAATATCATTAGGACATTTTCTATGAAGACTCTCTGTTTCACACAATGTGGAAAGAGAGATTACATCTTATGATTCCTACGCATTATCCTTGTGGTATTGCCAGAACATCTGAGTGATATGCAACCATATTCAAAATGAAGATGGAAAGCCTTCTGGAGCCAACATCAAACAAGCTCCTGGTGGGTGGCATGTGAGATCTATTCAATAGATCAACCATGTGACAACTGAACAGAAACAATGGGGCGATTCAATCTTTTGAATCAATCCTGGTTCAGGTTATGGATTGACGGATTCCTTTGAAAAACCGGTCGTTGTGTTTAATAACTCTTTTCTTTAGCACATCGACTGTGTACAAATATTTCAAAATAAAAGGTGTTTATGATTGATAATTGATTTTCATTAAAACCTTCGTTGTATTGCAAAAACAATTTCTATTGAGCGATACACGATTGTTTTTCAAATCTCTTTTTATCAATCAGTGAATCTCAATTCGCTGGTTCACTAACTCCGTGTTGTCTTCTTTGAGACGTTCCGGTTTGAGAACAGCTAGAGCAGCTACGAAACCATGTCAAGGAAATTCTTCGGAATTTTACCTGATCACAGGCAGTACTTGTACTGATCAACGGGGAACCGTGGGCCGTGTACCTCAATTCAACAAAAGTGATCAAAGACACTCTTGTGTGCTTTATTGTTAACTGTTTTATGCAGGAACACCCGACGTTTGCAGCTGATCAGAATGGAGCGGTCAATTCATAGCCGCATGCTCACACAACACATTCATTTCCAAAGAAATCATGATTAGAGCATCAATGACTCTGATATTATCACTCCATGCTTCTGCTACGCTGCTGCCAATATCATGAATCAACGAAAAGCTTCCGCTACTCTGATAAGAATATATCATGATCCAGAATGTGAGCATGTCGGTCCAAATGTCACAACATCACATCATACCAACACCACAATGGATGAGTCAGAGATTTACTATGGCTGATGATCTTAAAGATGGCTCAAAAACACAGTATCACGTGGATCAGTTAAAGACCTCCACTCAGATTATCCAAACATGCAAAAATGAAGAATCAAAGACTACGAGCTACAGAACAAAGAACATGAACAAGAATCCAAGAACAATCTCAATGTAATATATGTTTGTATTCTATGTAATTTTAATGTGTGTTTGAGGTGACCTCCCTTAGGGGGAGATTGTTAGGATTTAGTAAATCCAAGTATTAAAATGTCGGTCACCTCAAGTATATGTAATCGTTAGAAAGCTCGTAGTCGTAGTTATTTTATGTTAAGTAGTATTTAGTTATGTAACACCGTGGAGGACGGACGGGTCTTTACCCACTGTATGCCTGATCCACAGCCCGTCAGGTGGTGTTTTATGTAAGGACTATAAATACTCTCTACCTCCCAAGGTAGAGAGTTGGAGCTCATAATAGGATTTTTCTTTCTCTCACTAAAGTTCCTAAACCTCTAACTTTCTCTCTCTAAAACTCATCTTATACGCCTACTTTATTTATGGTTTGATGTGTATGTGAAATCCAATATGTTACAGAATGACACTTATTCGGACGAAAAGGCGCGAATATATGAAGAAAATGGAAAAAGTTAAGAATCGAGACACTCAAGCTGCTGGAACTGAAAGGGGACGGCGTCACTGCTTAAATGCGACACCGTCGCGACACATCTTGAGACGACTCAGTAGCCAAATTGCTAATTTACAAGTGACGGCATCAGGTTTAAAAGAGTAGGGCATCGCAACTCAGACAGCCTAGATTTGGATCCAGACGGCGTCAGAGGTTGAAGTCGATGGCGTCAAGAGCATAAGGTGACGCCGTCACAGAGTTGACGTGGCCAAGACGAAACCATAATGGCGGCGACCCGACGGCGTCACAATTAAAGAGTGACGCCGTCGCATTTTGTAACACTATATATAGAATCCGAATTTTTCAGCTTTAGAGAGGTAGTTTTGTGGAGTAAAAACCTAAACCGAACCAAGGTTGTCTTGGGCAGTATCTTAGGGTTCCATACCCTATTTTACAACAAGATAAGTGTTTTACTTCATTTATTCAATCATGTCTTCAATTGTTTGTGTGTATGCTTGCATGTTCTCCATGTCCGGCTAATTTACTTGTGTGTTTGCTTAGATAATATGAAACCTAGTTATTGAATATTGATTGGTTGTCTCTTATCTTAATTGTGATTGACCTAGTATTGCGATAGGTCATTCGTTGTGTTATTAATGCTTGATTAGTCTTTGTTGAACCTTAGCTTATAGTTACTAGTGGAATTGTAGGCTAAATATCCAAAGATAACCTTAGTGTTAAGTTTATGAATCCTAGAGATTTCGTAGTCATTAACCTTAGGTAGCTTCAAAGAGTTAGGGATAAATGCATACCCTACGACCTTAGAAACACAACGCGTTAAGAATAAGGACGTGACAATTCAACCATCAATAGGAGATAACTAGGGAGTAATAACATCTAAGTAAACACATTTTTAATCATCATAAGATCACACAACAATAGACATAGACTACACTCACCTTAGCTTAGTTAATTAGATAATTATATAAGTAGAGTAATCGGTAGAAATACCAACCCCCAAATCCAAACCCCGAGATTCGTACCTTTCCATTTTCTAAAAAAACATAAAAAAGATAAAAAATAATCTTCCTCAACCCCAACCTTAGCGTAGTAATTTCTCACTAGCATTCCTATTTCCCTAGAGAACGATATCATATCCCGAGGCTTACCCTAATATTATACTACAACGATTAGGTTCACTACCTAGGTGTTGAAAAACTTGCTCGACGAAAAAGAAGTTCCTTTGACCCCGAACGCGCGTTGTACGCGTATCAAGTTTTTGGCGCCGTTGCCGGGGAATAGAATAGATAGTTAGATTTCCACCTTTTAGGTTTCCTTGCTTGATTCCTATCAAGTAAGTTTTTTTTCACATTTTTAGCTTCCTCGTAGTCTATCCCCCTTCTTTGTGACCTTTGTTAGTAACCCCATCACTTTTCATCATGGAAGGTGATAATCAACCACCACTCATCAACCCACCACCAAATGACCCAGCAAGAGATCGTACTCTTGGTGAATACTCGAGACCAAGCCACCTAGGCTATAGGAACACCATTGAGCTTCCCGACCAAGCCCAAACTACGGCCCTGCGATCCGAAACCATCCGGTTGGTGCAAAACGGATGTGCATTCCATGGACTTCGTTCCGAAGATCCTAATCAGCATCTTAAGGATTTCCTTAAAATCGTCGATTCCATCGACCTCGATGCTATACTCGGGAGACCATGCATTTACGTCTCTTCCAATTCTCTCTATGGGACCAAGCTAGTAATTGGCTTGAGCGACTTCCCGCCGGCTCCATCTCAAGTTGGGATGATCTCACCTCTCGTTTCCTTGCTCAATTTTTCCCACCGGGGAGAACTACTAAGCTTAGGAATGAAATCTTGATGTTTCAACAACGCCAAGGTGAATCTCTCTACGAAGCATGGACTCGATTCAAGGACTTACTCCATAGAGTCCCTCATCACGGCATTGATCTTTGGCTTCAAGTCCAACTCTTTTATGATCACATCAATCCCTCCCTCCGACAAACCATTGATTATGCCGCCGATAGAAGGCTAAGTAACCTTAATGCTGAAGCATGTTGGGAGGTCATCGAAGACCTAGCCCAATATGAAGAGGAAGGATGGGAAATTCCAGTAGTCCAGGAAAACGGGCTAAATTCCCAAGTACAAGCATTTATGAGTATGGAGGCGCAAGTGAATGAGTTAATGGAAGTAACCACCCATGCTTATGAGCATGTGAACGCGGTCAAGGAATTTTTGCTCCCAAGAAAATCCCGGCAAGATGAATTCGAGGACATAATGTTGACATTTTTTCGCAAGAAAGAAAAGGAAATAAAACGCCTTGAAGCTCAAATGCGGAAAACTTATGACACTTTCTTGGGACTAGCTGACAACTTCCTGCTGAAAATCCGTGAAGAAATCACAAAGAACAATATACCTAAAAAGATAGAAAAGGTATACTCGATACCGAAACACGTTGGGATAACTCCCAAACCTTCTCCAATTCCATTAAGCAAGGCAACCCCCCCTCAAGGAATCACGTCCTTGTTTGAATTCTTGCCTCAGCACTCCCCGTTTGTTTTCTAAGAACATATTCATTGGAAAGGTGCACGTGTCACTTCCTGACTTTCCAAATGTTAGGAAAAGTTCTTTTCGGTTTTGAACCAGGTTCAAAGAATCCTCATCCCCAATACTTCGGTATTTCTAGAATCACAATTGAAAGGCAATTCGACATATGCGTTGCTTACCTTCATGGAGATTGTGGGTGGATTGATAAAATAAATCTTAAAATAAGAACCAAAATCTTTGTCAAAAATAGTAATCAGATTTTTGATCCGGGCGGAATAACAAAAACACTCTCTTTTGCAAGAATTTGGGCGTGACGCCATCACACGTAAAGAGTGACGCCGTCACTAAGCCAGATTAGACGGGTAAAAACACCAACCATCCCTTTCATTCTCTACCCTACACATTATATCCGCCCCATACCACACCACTACGTTTTCTCCACATCAAATTCACTATTTTACTGCGTTAATCTCCACAAGGTAAGTAATATACATTTATCTTTGTCTAGTCAATTGCTCGATTTCTTGCTCAATTTTGATTTCCCCTTTTCAATCCGAAAATCCCCAATGGTTTGATTTATGTTAAATGACGCCCATGAATCTTGTTAATTAGGCTTAAGATTAGGCGAATAGTAGTGTTATCATATGGGGTTAACTTTGCGAGAAGCCTTGACGGCTTAGGAACTAAAACCACCTAGCCAATACACCATTGTTGCTGCAACAAGGGTGTTTTGGTCAAGGGTTATGGTTAAAAACCTGGATTTTTCCCTCACAAATGTCGGATTCAAAATTTTGTCGGTGTGACGACGTCAGGTTTATGTTGCGACGCCGTCAGAACCTTCTGATGTCATCCCTAACAACATGGATGTTACTCATTTGTTCCCCTTCTATTTTATTTCCTGTTTCAGATGAGCAGAAGAATGAAGAAAACTAGGGGACAGTCTTCTGGTACCCAGGAGAACATGGCTGACACGATTGCTGGGTGGGGAGTATTTGTTGAGGAAGAGTGCCAAACCCGTTACAATGAATTGCTTCATCAAACCATTGATTCGGGGGCCGTTGTAGAGTGGGAATTTCTTGAGGAGCATGATCTGGATAGGAAATTTTGGACCAGTTTTAGGTGGGATAAGTTTACTGATCCCCAGTGGGAAAGGTTGTTTAGGATGCGTGAACCCGTGTATGGCGAGCTGGTGCATGAATTTCACGCATCATATTTGATGGATATTAATCCATGTCGGGATAACATTGAGTTTCAGGGGGTTCGATTTAGGTTGGGGGAGAATGGAGGACTATGTCGATACTTGAGTTTGGAAGGAGAGTGGGACTATATGCTGAAAGGGATGCTGAGAGCAATGTTTTTAGGGCTAACTTGGCGGCTGGGATTACCCATAGGGAAGACATGTTCGGAATTCAGTTCTGGAACACAATAACTAATGGGGAGTATGTCACTGGGAGTACCCTCGCCTCACAGATCCGGGATCCACAGATTAGGGTCATGCACCGTTGCCTCACTTTCACTATAACAGGGCGCTAGGGCACGAGTCATCGTGTCACTCTACCAGATCTATTTTATCTCTACTGCATGTTGGCCGAGGGTGTGCACTGTAACATCCCATTCTGGTTGGCCGATTACTTAAGGAATGCTAGTGGTATGAGGATTGAGGATAGGGTATATGGTGGTATGCTTGTCACCCGGTTGGCTCAGTCTTTTGGCATCTTGGCTGGGGAGGTACCCATGTACCTCAATGTAGTGGCAGCACCAAGGGTCATCAGAGCTAAGTCCCTAAAGGCAATGGATGTCATCATGGATTATGGTAGGGGTTACGCGAGGTTGATGATGATGACGATGATGACGAGCCGCTGATTCCAGCACACCAGCATGGGGATAGAGTAGGAGGCTCCGCTGAAGCCTACCGACACATGTCCAGTGGAGATTGGCAGGCCCACCAGGGAGCGTGGATGGATCGTATGGACACGTGGATGGCGCAGCAGGACCAGAGGGCTAGCTGTACATATGATCATACCGTCAAACAGATGCAGCATCTGTCCATGCGTGATCAGCTCGACCCACACCTGCAGATCGATCCATTTCCCGGGCAGGAGGAGGATTACCCGCACTATGAATACCCGGGCCACCTCCCTCCTGGTTATGACTACCGTTATGGACCCCCTCCCCAGTGACTCATGTATCTGTTTATGGATAGTTTATGGTTAGGAATGGTTGGTTGTTGGAACAATTTTATTTGGGCATGTAATAATCTAGGCTATCTTAACTTTGTGGTGAACATTGAGCAATTTGATGTGTATGTATATTTGCATGTGGTTTATCTATGACTTGTGTGGATGGATCGTCTATTTTTGTGTCGTATATTTTTTTATTGATTGTTTATTCTCATGTTTAAATTTGTAAAAATGCTTTATTTTGTCTTTAACCTCGTCTTAATTACATATAAAGGCATTTTACATAAGGGATAAGTGTAGGGAGGATTACACACGTTTTCAAAATGAACGTGAACATGAGAATTACAATTATTTAAAAGATATATATGTGTGTGTTTGTTCCAGTCAAATGCTTGTATCGAGTCATAATGGATGTTTTGCACGAAATTTTTTCAGATTCTAAAGATAAAAAATTTCCAGAAAATCGCAGACCAGTTTCTGTCAGGATAACCTGACGGCGTCAAGGTCGCAACCCGACGACGTCAGGAGGAGTATAAACTGCTTACTAATTTTTTCTCGTTTTCTGAGCTACTTATAAATTTTTGGAATTTTGCAGGTCTTAATTTTCCAGAAAATCTGTAAACATCCATTCCACAAGCATTATATCCTAGTTTAGTAGAGTTATATATATATATATATATATATATATATATATATATATTGTTACCGCCGATTTTACGCGAAGGTTTCATTTGTTTTCTTCAAGTGTGCATGTTTAATTTATCAAGAAGAAGATACATAAGATTGGAAGAAGCTTTTAACGCAAACATTCTTCTTGAAGAAAGATTTAACCACTACTTCACACGGATCCTACCGAGATAATCAGGGGAGTACTAGTTTCTTTCATTTTTAATTACCTTACTTTATCATAACTTTGATACTTTTGGGGAACATTGGGGACAATGTTCAGTTTAAGTGTAGGGAGGGAAAATAAAAAGGGAACTTTGAAACTATGCTTATCCTTGACTATTTGCCTTGTCCAATTTCATTTGTGTAATAAACCATGAGAAATATCGGTTAGGGTAATTTTGGCACCAAATTTAAAATTTTTCATGACATGTAGGAGTGGGCCATTAGTCTTAATAAAGCGTCTCATGGATAGAAAGTTATATGACTAGCACAAAAACCCTTTACCACTTAAATTCCACCCAAAATGTGAGGATCGTCCTTAGATTTGTAGGAATTAAAGCATTCCACTTTAATGCTTCGAGTGTGAACCGGTAGTATAATAGATTCTAGAACTTGTTTTGTGATGCATTTCGAGATCGCTGGTAAGACTACACTTGTGTAGTTAGGAATAACTAAATTATAAGAGGCATTAGGATAACCCTTGTTTGATACCCGTAATATAATTACTTCTTCCACATCGGTTGAGTAATTCTCCCACACCCTTGCATTGTACTCATCTTTAGTACACGATACCCCTATTTAACCCCTCAGGGCCTATCCTTTTCGCGGTTCTCGTGATTTTTCGGTTTTCCGGAATATCAATGAAAAGCATTGTTTACAATCCACCCCCAAATGTACACACAAATCGCCTTAGCCTACCTTGTATGCACTCACTTTTAGTGCATTATTGTTATCATACTAAACCCTTAGTTCAATTATCTAGTTGCTTGCATAAGTTGCTAAGTCGAGTCATATCCTTTGTAGAAAGTTTTGGGACGATTGGGGCTCATGGGAAAAGTTAAATTTTATGAAATGACGGGAAGGGAACGTTAAATTCAAATTCCCTTTATTTGCGTAATAATGTACTCCAAGTGTTTTGATCTTTTCAATTCTGGACAAATTAGTGTTAGAATAATAAAAACTCAAGTGTAGGGATGTGCCTATAAATCCCTATCATTTTGATGTTATCGTAGAGGATGGTAGAGTAAAAGTGTATGAAAAAAAAAATAGAGTGTTAAAAAAAATGGGCTACCATTCTACATCTATATTTAAATTTATGCTTGTTTGTTTCAATTTATCTAGAGTTTAGAGTGTCGAGTCTTGGCTTAGCAACGCCATTCTTCGCATACTTGTAACATAAATATTTTTGACTTGCCACCACTAAATCGCCTATCCCACTAAACCCTTTGTTTCTCTACCGTAAGCCTAACATTACAACCCTTTAAAAGACCTCTTGGATAGTCTTTCCTAGGTGCTTAAGCCAAAGCGATGGAGGTTTGATCTAGTCTCAAGCATATGGTAATCTATGTACTAGGACCGGTTAATGATTTTTTATCTTCCATTTGCAATTTGATATATTTTATATACACCCGAGAGATGAGAGTATCCAAAAACCACTTGTGAGGTGCTAGTATGTAATTTTCGTGCTTGTTATGACTTTTGCGGGGCTTATATGTGTTGTGAATCATTCTAAACTAATGCTTCATGACCCCTAAATTATAAATTAATTGGCCAAAAGCACATTTGCTTGAGGACAAGCAAATACCAAGTGTAGGGATATTTGATAAGGATTTAAAAGGTACACTTTTGAGGGGTCATTTAAGCCCTTAATTGATCACTTTTGTACCCGTTACTACTTAATTTTGTTCCTTTTCACTTTTTAGGTCTATTGAAGGCAAATTGCTGGAATGACACTTATTCGGACGAAAAGGCGCGAATATATGAAGAAAATGTCCAAAGTCAAGAATCGAGACACTCAAGCTGCTGGAACTGAAAGGGGACGGCATCACTGCTTAAATGCGACGCCGTCGCGACACATCTTGAGACGACTCAGTAGCCAAATTGCTAATTAACAAGTGACGGCATCAGGTTTAAAAGAGTGGGGCATCGCAACTCAGACGACCTAGATTTGGATCCAGACGGCGTCAGAGGTTGAAGCCGACGGCGTCACCAGCATAAGGTGACGCCGTCACAAAGTTGACGTGGCCAAGACGAAACCCTAATGGCGGCGACCCGACGGCGTCACAATTAAAGAGTGACGCCGTCGCATTTTGTAACACTATATATAGAATCCGAATTTTTCAGTTTGAGAGAGGTAGTTTTGTGGAGTAAAAGCCTAAACCAAACCAAGGCTGTGTTGGGCAGTATCTTAGGGTTCTATACCCTATTTTACAACAAGATAAGTGTTTTACTTCATTGATTCAATCATGTCTTCAATTGTTTGTGTGTATGCTTGCATGTTCTCCATGTCCGGCTAATTTACTTGTGTGTTTGCTTAGATAATATGAAACCTAGTTATTGAATATTGATTGGTTGTCTCTTATCTTAATTTTGATTGACCTAGTATTGCGATAGGTCATTCGTTGTGTTATTAATGCTTGATTAGTCTTTGTTGAACCTTAGCTTATAGTTACTAGTGGAATTGTAGGCTAAATATCCAAAGATAACCTTAGTGTTAAGTTTATGAATCCTAGAGATTTCGTAGTCATTAACCTTAGGTAGCTTCAAAGAGTTAGGGATAAACGCATACCCTACGACCTTAGAAACACAACGCGTTAAGAATAAGGACGTGACAATTCAACCATCAATAGGAGATAACTAGGGAGTAATAACATCTAAGTAAACACATTTTTAATCATCATAAGAGCACACAACAATAGACATAGACTACACTCATCTTAGCTTAGTTAATTAGATAATTAGATAAGTAGAGTAATCGGTAGAAATACCAACCCCCAAATCCAAACCCCGAGATTCGTACCTCTCCATTTTCTAAAAAAGCATAAAAAAGATAAAAAAATAATCTTCCTCAACCCCAACCTTAGCGTAGTAATTTCTCACTAGCATTCCTATTCCCCTAGAGAACGATATCAATTCCCGTGGCTTACCTTAATACTACACTACAATGACTAGGTTCACTGCCTAGGGTGTTGAAAACTTGCTCGACGAAAAGGAAGTTCCTTTGACCCCGAACACGCGTTATATGCATATCAAATGTCTTATCACATAGTCTGCCCAATCCTCACCGGTCATATCTCAAGTTTCACAGGAGAAACCTAAAGCGATTTCTCAAAGGTCAATTTAATGCTCCTATAGTGCAAACCTAAGGCCCACATCTTCACGGGTCATCACTTAAGGTACTACAGGTCGAAACCTAAAGCTCTGATACCATAATTGTAACACCCCAACCCGACAATGGTCAAAATGTCACACTATGGTGTCACTCAGAAAATAATAAACACAAGCGGAAGTCTTAAATAAATAAAATACAAGTCATGAAACCATTAATCTTCTAGGGAAATACAAAACTACTCAAATTCTTAAACGAAAATAAAATAAACAAAACATAAATCTCAATCTAATTCCAGATGACAAGGAAAACTAAGGTTGGGTCGATCCACTAAAATCTCCTACTCTCATCACTCAATCTCAGCATCCCGCTTAATACCTGCCGCAGAGAAAAGAAAATGCGGCTGAGCTATCGCTCAGTGAACAGATATAAATAACGAAAAGCAACTAATCAAAATGAACAAGCGAAACGAATCCAACGAAAACCTGTTGATCAAGCTGTTAAATGAAATAAGGACTGAATATGGTATAAAGGAATAATCAAAGGGTTATGAAGGAATAATAACGGAACTGTCAAGGAATTGCCCAAGTGCCTAAACATGATACATGAATAGACCAAAACAATCACAACAAACATTTCACATCATATCCTGTGATATCATAATAAATCATAGCAAATGGAGTAGCAAACTCCCAGAAGTGTATGGCACACACATATATCTGAACTGAGTAACTAGGATGCATCCATACGCTCCCTGCAAAATAAACATCATACATAACCATACACCTGTTTTTGGAAAATATACTTAAGTATGAAATCATAGTCATAAACAAATGCTAGCACAAAAGGGAACATTGTGGACAAAAGCACACCTCCACAGATAGCATCATGCCATTGGTGCCTCAATGACATGGCCATGGTACATCCATGGCTAGTTAGTACCTTGGGCAATAGATTTGGTCAAACAATATAAATAAACATAGGGTAACGATGAATGGTTGTTCATCAAAGATAATATGAAAGTGTAATGAACTGAAATAACCTCAAATAGCATAATCAAATGAATATCGTAACAAAGGAATCATATCAAATGGGATCACAAACGAATATCTTAACAAATAAAACAAAATCAAAGATCAAAGAGTCATGAGAAACCCTTATTGATAAAGGGCAGAATATATGTACCTTAGCAAATGAAATGAAAGCAAATGGAAAAGTGACTGCAAGGAAACAACGTCACGTCTTCTTCAACGAATCTACACGGTTTAGGGCTCATATAATACTTATTAGCTCATTTAATGTCATAACGGATTTATTACTTATTATTAATCACGTTCTCAACTTAGGGTTTACAGACTAGGCCAGATTCATAATTATTTCAAATTCTTACGGTTAATAATGATAATTAATTAGAAATAAGCTTTGTATGTGTTTCAAATCATTAGTTAACCTAATTAGGGTTGAATGTGCCAAAATAGATTTTTAGGTTTAGAAAGCAAATCTGACTCAGTTTCCTATGAATTTATAAACCTATCAAATGAGCTCCAATAAATCTGAGAAAATTCTCAGAGGTTCCCATATCAGTTAAGTAAGTTCACAAATTTTAACAGATTTTATTTCAAAGCAAAAGTATGATCTAAAAACTCAACTTTCTAGACCTGTACAAAAAATGACCTGTTGTTACACCTTTAAAGTATGGGTCTGGTAGACCAGTTTATAAAATTCACAAAAATCCCCAAACATTCCAGAAGTAAATTAACATGCCAAATATTTACCATGCCAATTTATAGCCCTTAAGACCTTATAGTTTGCAAATGAAAAATCGACCATTCCAACTGATTTCCAGACTTAGTCTAACAACTTTGATCACCCAACTTGGAAATTTCAAAAAGTACCCTTCCCGACCTCTATTTGCTATGAACCTTATATTTCCAGAAATTACATGGATTGAACTTATGTTTAGACTCAAGAATCACCCAAAAACATGTTGGTATCATTTATTTACACCTCCTTGAACCCGACCCAATTTCTAGACAGCATGTTCACATAAAATCACAACGAAACCCTAAACCCTTTTAAACCCAATTTGACCCATAATTACTTCCTAGGGTTTTCCAGGTTTTATATCATAATTAGTGCATCATTAACGTTCATATTAAGGCTTTGAAACATAGGTCTAGGGCTGGATTAGAATCAAGAATACCTTGTTGTCGAATCAAAGAGGAAAACAATTAGGACATCAAAGAACAAAGACCACGAATCAACAATACACCAACACCCAAGAGTGCTACGATCTACCAAGCTTCACACCTTCGACTCTTCTTAAAATGTGGATGGAAAAATAATGATTTGGGTACAAGTTAGGGTTCGGTTTGTGAGAAAGAAAAAGAAGGCCGAATATATATTTTTGAGGGGAAGGGATACATGCCGCAAGTTTTGAGGGGATAAAAAAAAGGAACCGTGTTTTATTTTAGGGCAAAAGGGGAGACAAAATCTTCTATTTGATTAGTCATATACGTTATATTTTATTTTGTTCATATTAAGTCCTCAAACAAAACGCGTAGGGCTTTAAATTGTTACAAATTTTGGTTCTAACTATAATATACCAAACGTGTACTTTGACAAAAAGAAAACAAATGTGTCTCTAGATGTGTTGAAGTCTAAAAGAGAAACATGTAACGAATTGTAGGGATTTAGAAGCGTAACGATTTATTTTTAGTTAATTACTTAGGTTTATTTCACAACACATTTGACTATCATAAATCATATAGTTTAGTGCGTTTATTAATTATCATATAACTTAGATAAAATTCAAATTTGACGTAAAATTATGAATTCGAAAATTAGGATTTTACATCGTAATACTTTCTTAGCAGCTTTCCAGTGATGCAGGCCAGGATTAGATTGAAACCTGCTTAATATGCCAAATATATAAGCGGTATCAGGTCGACTACAAACTTGGCATACGTTAAGCTTCCTACTACGGAAGCATAAGGAATTTGCCTCATTTCCTCATGTTCAACCTCAGTTTTCAAACATTATCAACCTTAATTATGGGAGCGACTGTGGGGGAGAAATGTTGCATATTGAACCTATTAAGTAACGTTCAATATATGCCTTTTGGGACAATCCTAATGTCCTATTGGCTCGATCTCGGTGAATTTCAATTCCAATAACATACGAAGCCTCACCGAGATCTTTCATGTAAATGTTTTTAGAAAGAAAATGTTTTGACTCAAGCAACAACTCAATATTATTACTTGCTAAAAGAATATCATCAACATAAAGCACAAGTACAATAAAGTTGCTCCCACTCATTTTGAGGTATACGCACTGATCTACCAGATTTTTGATGAAGTTGTGTTTCTTCATCAATTCATCAAATTTTAAATACCATTGACGGGATGCTTGCGTAAGCCCATAAATAGATTTCTTGAGTTAACAAGCTAAATGTTCTTGGCCTTTAGATTTAAAACCTTGTGGTTGAGACATGAGCACATCTTCATGTAAATATCCATTAAGAAATTTTGTTTTGATGTCCAGTTGATGTAACTTGTTGGAATCACTCCTAAACCTTAATTCAAGTGTTAGTTACTTATATGTAATAGGTAGCTTATTATGGCCTTTATGTTTGTTTAAGGTCTAGCTTATGTAGAAGGCCCATAAGCTTAGGCCCATGTCCAATAAGGAAAAGGGAAGGAGTGGGTGTGTTGCCCTAGCTCCTTGCCTATAAATACTCTTGTATAACCCTCACTTGAGGGTTGGTTGTTCAATATTATCTTTCATTCACTTATTACGCATAACCGGCCACATTCATACGCGTGTGTTTGTTTGGTTTATTGTTCAATCGCCTTTATCTCTTTCTAGTAAGCTTGTGTTGTAAAACTAGTGACCTAACAGCGGTATCAATCGCCAAATAGTTGGGTGGATCGTTATTGCTTTTGAAGTAAGTTTTTGGTCTTACGCGTAAAACTAACGTGATCTTTGGGTTGCTTAAAAACTCGTTTTTTACACTTTTTAATCCAAGATTCTTGTACTTTCAACGTTTTAAGGTGTTAAAATACTTGTTTTTGGCAAAAAGTTTCAAACTTTACGCGTGGATCTAAGTTTTTAAGCTTGTTTTTGTTCGTGGGTGTCGTTCTACGCGTAACCCGTTTAGCTGTTTTGATTCATCAAGTTTCACACTTTTGTGTCATTTTGGTGATACTGAGGCTATTCCATAACAAAAATCTGGTTTAGAACAAATTTGGGCAACATCATTTTTTACGAGTAATCTTACGCGTATCAAAACCCTAATATTACGCGTAAGTTATTCCTTGGTTTGATCTTCGTTTTCGTGGTTTACTCCGTGTTTTCTTGCTTGGATAAGCCTGAAAATACGTCGACTTTGGATATCTTTTGCACTGTGATAGTGTAAAAGATCATTTGGGCAAAACCCTAAACTTATTGATAAGCATAAAGCTTACGCGTAGAATCCTACGCATAAGATTCATCTTACGCCTAAGCCTAGTCTTACGCATAAGGTAATCCTACGCCTAACTTTCTACGCCTAACTTTGTGTCTACGCATAACTTTAGTGCATTTACCCTACTTACGCGTAAGCTAAAACTACGCGTAACTCTCTTTGTTACGCGTAACTTTGGTTTTTTTACGCATAAGTCCTACTTGGTTTCTTGTGATTTCTACGCCTAAGGACACTTCATCAATAAAGGTTCATTCGACTACAAAGATCCATTTTTACCAACACAAGTTTTCAACATGTCACAACCACCATACTCTAACTATTTCCCTTACACTTATTCTCAACGACAACAACAACTAAGTCCACAACATCAACAATGGAATCAACAACAAGCAATTTATCAACAACAATTTAATCAACAACATACTCCACAACTTGGAGCAATTCCTCCATCACAAATGGTTCAAACACCGCCAAGTCTTGAAGTTCAACCCTACACCAATGACTTCAATCAACATCCATCAAGGAACACTATGAAGGAACCCACTTGGTTTGCAAAGATGTGTGAAGCTTTAAGCAGCCAACAATCAATTCATGAGGTTGGATCACTTGACAGACCTCCAATGCTCACTCCAGGAAACTACGATCAATGGGTGATAAGGTTCTTTAGGTTTTGTGATCTGAAGAAGCCACATGGAAAGTTCTTAAAGAAGGTTATCTTGGAAGGTCCATTTCAGATGCCTACTGTCATTGTACCCGGCGATCCAAATGCCAATCCACCAAGAGATGAACAAACGAACATTGCTACTGTTGCAGATTTAAATCCAGCAGAACTTCTACACTATCAAGCTGATGAGCTTGCAATGCAATATATGCTTTTAGGATTACCTAACCCAATTCTTCGAAGTGTTGATGCTCAAAAGACTGCAAAGGAAATGTGGGAACATATTCATCTTCTTATGGAAGGATCTGTACTCAATCAGGAGGATTTGGAATCCAAAATTTACTTGGCTTATGAACACTTCATGATTGAACCTGGAGAGACACTAGAGTCTTATCATCATCGATTTTCAGACATCATCAATGATTTGGATAAACACAACATCATCATGCCAAGAATTGCAGTGAATACTAAGTTCCTGAGTAGTCTTGGTCCTGAATGGGAGAAGTATGTCATTTTTCTCCGTCAAGCGAAGAATATGCATCATTCTACATATGGATTGTTGTACGATTACTTGAAGCCTCATGAAAAGCAAGTTGATCGGGAAAGGATTCTCCGTGCTCAAATTGCTCCACCTACACATCCGGAAAATCAACAACTTGCCTTATATGCTCAACAAAGTTATCCTCCTCAACAAGCAACTCAACCAACTGCCTCAGTCACACAAAACGATCATTCACAGCAACAATCTCAACAAAATCAATTGGTTCCATACAACAACAACAATGCCCAACCAATTTTCAGTGATGCTAATGAGGACATCGATCCGTTCGAAGCATTGCAACAAGGATTTGTTATGATTGCTAATGCTTTTGGCCGTTATACCAACAAATCCAATAATCATATTCGTTCCTCATCTAATACACGAAATCAGGCTGTTGTAAACAATGGACGAGTTGAAGTTCAGAATCATGGTTATGGTTGTCAGATGGGCGGTGGTCAAGGGTTTAATGCTATGGGTAGGAACAACAACAGAGCTCAAGTGGTGGAACAGGTAAATGCTCAGAATGGGTTGAATGGTCTTCGATGCTACAACTGTAATGAGAAGGGACACCTGGCTAATGCATGCCCAAAGCCGAGGACTAAGGGCAGTGCTTATTTCAAAGAGGCTCTTCTTTTGGCTCTTAAGGATGAAGCTGGTGGAACTCTCACAAACAAAGAACAGAGTTTTATGGCAGATGCAGACTCAGATGATGATATGGAGGACTTGCAGGCTAATGCAGCTGTTATGTTAATGGCTAATATGCATGAGTTACACATGAGTGACACAGGCCCAGTGTATGACACTGATGGCTTGTCTCAGGTACCCGAACAAACCATATTTATCTCTGATCTAATATCTCCGCCAACATCTGAATCCGGCAAGGCTCAGAATGTTCAAAATGAGTCATCTACATCTCATTCCGACGATTTTCAATTAAACCCCGTAGTTACATTTGACGATCAAGATGACCTTATGGTTTCCTTAGACAATCAAATTGACTCCGTGGTTATACTTGAGGATCTAAATAATGATCATGTGGTGACTTCTGTTGAACAAGCCGACCTTTTGCCTCATCCAGATCTTGCTCTTGTACTTAAAGACCAACAATCCCAAATTGAAGAATGTTGTGCATTAAATAAGGACTTAAAAAGTAAAAATGCACTGTTAACCAAGGATTTTGAATGCTTACAAATGCAACTCAACTTTTTTAAAACTCAAGAAAACCGTGAAAAAGGTTTTGAAGCCGCTTTTGCTAAATCTCATCAAAACGAAAAATATTTAGAGAGACAGATGCGTGATCTAGCCGCTTCGAAGAATGATTTGTTTTCTGAGATAGAACAACTGAAACATGAACATAAAAAGCAAATTAACCCTCTTACCTTGGAAAATCAAAAAGCTAAGGCTGAGTTGTTAACTTGTCAAAAACAGTTCTCTGCATACAAAAAGCATTCAACAAAACGAATAGATGATCATCTTGAAGAAATCATCGGCTTGCAAAACAAACTTAAAGAGTTTAAAACTGTTGTTTATAAACATGGTGAGTCAGTAACTGCTATTGACAAGTTTACTTTAAAACCCAATCCAAATGGATATGGACTGAATCTTGCTGATTACAAACCTAAGCTTTCAACCAAAGCATTCAAACCAAATCCTGAAGTTTCCAGTGCAGAATATAAAATTGATAATTCTATTATGAGTGTTGTTGAATATCATCATCAAGAGGAATTAGATGCAGAAGACGAGAGTCGATCAAAATTAAAAACTGTTGTTTACAACAAACCTTTTATTATTCAAAACCGGTCACTTTCGTCACACCAACGGATTCTTCTAACACACCAAGGGTTATCATAAAAACGTCTGAGTCTTCTAATGTTAATCCCCAACCAGATTATGCACAAATTTATGGTCCTTTACCTTCCATCAGTGAAGTAAACTCAAAACCTGAAAATCGCAAAATTCTTAGATATTTTGATATTTTCATGGCTGACCTCAAAACTTTAGAATATGAGATAGAATATCATTCTGAAATAAAAGTTCAACACTTTCAATCGCCTCTAGCGCGAGAACAAAGAGACATTTTTCAGAAAAATCTTTTACCAAATGTTAAAAATTTGAAAAATTGTGCATTGTCTTGGGAACGGGACTTTCATAAGGAACTTGGAGTGATGAAGGTCGTTTTCGAGAAAACAGAAACATCTATTTCTAATACTAAACGTAAAAAGAAAATGTTAAGAAAAGATGTTGATCGACTCTTGAATGATGTTATCTGTGCTGATATCCATAATGTTGTGTTATTGAATTCTGTGCCATAGGCATCTGATTATATCTCTGCTGATATTGTTGACTCTGTGGTAACTGTTGAGAATACTGATAATGTGCTTCAGATCGAGTCTTTAAAAGCTGAAAATGAACGATTGCTTAACGAACTTTATAATGCAAAACGTCGACTTAATTGGTGTGAAAAAGATATTCACAATCAACAACTTGTTTTTCAAAACAAAATCGCTCAGTTGCGTGCAAAATCTTCTGATCCTAAAATTGAGCAACTAGATGATCAAAACGTGTCTTTGAAAAGTCAAATCTCAAAATATGAACAAGAACTTGTAAAAGTTAAACAGGAATATGGGTGTCATATTTGATTTACTCAATAAGACTCGTCATGAAGCATCAAACAAACTTGATCACTATTTTGCACACACTAGAGAAGTAATGTATTTTGCTGGTAAAATTCGTTCTGAAAATCAAGATTTGATTCACACTATCTCTAAGTTAAGAGAAATGTTAGGAAAGTATGAACAACTTCCGCCAACCATCACTAAGAGATTAGCACCAGTAACACTTAGTAATCGTGAACCTAGAATCCCTACTGCCAAATCACAAGTTGCTAACGTGCTTCATTCTACTGAAACAGGAATAGTTGCATCTTTTCCAAACGTCCGCACTTTACAGCCTAGGAGCACTCAATCGAAGAATAGGAAGTTGCGACCTAAGAAAAGATCAATAAGGAATGCTAAAGTAGAAGAACACCCTAGGACTATGAATAAGACTCACGTTGCTTCCACTATAGATACTGCGTCTGGCAAATGTAATAGAAATAGTGATGTAACGAATGCTAAACCTTTAAGTACTTTTGATATTCAGTCTGATGCACCTTGTGTTATTTGTCGTAAAAGTATGAATTCTGATTGTCATGACAAATGTGTTGCTAAAGCTATAATCTCTCGTTTACGGAATGCTAAGAATCGGCATACCTCTAGGCCCACTAATCATTCTAAGTCTGTGCTTGGTAGACCGCCTTCTTTAGATTCTAAGGCATGCATTGCTGTCCCTGTAGCTCCAGTTTCACCTCCTAAGAATGTAGTACCACCCAGTGCATTCACAAAGACTAAAGCAAATAGTAGTTATAGATGGCATAAATAGATATATAACACACTAGGATTTAAATGGATGCCTAAAGTTATTGATGTGTGTATGTCTACTATCACTGCTCCGGAACCCTCTAACATTTCGGGTTCCACATGTACTTCTATTCCATCTGTGTCGTCTATGTGTACTGCAGGTGATACATATCATTATCTGGATTGTTGATAGCGGATGTTCCCGACACATGACAGGCAACCTTAAACTGTTATCAAACTATATTGCAAAGTTCATTGGCACTGTCAGATTCGGGAATGATCACTTCGTAGCTATCATGGGCTACGGAGACTATATCAATGGGAACATCGAAATCAGCAGGGTTTACTATGTGGAAGGCCTCGGTCACAATCTGTTTTCAGTAGGTCAGTTTTGTGATGGAGATTTGGAGGTTGCTTTCCGGGAGAAAACTTGTTTCATTCGTGATGTACAAGGAAATGACCTTATGTCTGGCTCGCATAATTCTAGTCTTTACACTATCTCTATGCAAGACATGGTTGCTTCATCTCCCATCTGCTTACTTTCAAAGGCAACATCAACAAAATCCTGGCTATGGCACCGTCGTCTCTCACATCTAAACTTTCAAACCATCACCAACCTTGCTCGACACAAACTTGTTGAAGGTCTCCCACGATTCCGGTATTCAAAAGATCACCTTTGCTCAGCCTGTGAACAAGGGAAAAGCACTCGTGCTCATTTTTCTTCAAAGGTGGAACACACCTCTCAGCATGTGCTTCATCTTCTTCACATGGATTTGTGTGGCCCGATGCGCGTGCAAACGATCAATGGAAAACGCTACATCTTAGTAATTGTTGATGACTACTCACGATGGACTTGGGTCTACTTTCTTCGAAGCAAAGACCAAGCTCCACAAATGATCATCACCTTTCTCACGGAAATACAGGTTCAACTCCGAAACACCGTCAGACAAATCATAACAGACAAAGGAACTGAATTTGTTAACCAAACCCTTCGTGCATTTTATGAGAAAGTGGGAATTCAGCATCAGACATCTATTGCACGTACACCAGAACAAAACGGTGTTGTTGAAAGACGAAACCGAACGTTAGTGGAATCTGCAAGAACAATGTTAATCAATGCTAAACTTCCAGATTACTTGTGGGCAGAAGCTGTATCTACTGCATGCTATACTCAAAACCGTTCTATGATCACAAAATGTCACAAAAAAACACCTTTCGAGCTTGTCCACAACCATAAACCAAATCTCAAACACTTTCATGTATTTGGATCCCTTTGCTATCCGAATAATGATCGTGATGATTTTGGAAAGCTCAAAGCCAAAGCTGACATTGGAGTCTTTATTGGATATTGTGAGAATTCTAAAGGTTACCGGATCTGGAATCGTCATACAAAACAGGTGATGGAAACGATCCATGCTCATTTTGATGAACTTACGGAAATGGCTTCTGAGTATAACAGCTTAGAACCCGGTCACAACCGTTTAAACTTCCCTCAACCCCCATCATCAGCTGAACAAAGCCCCCAGCTCACTCGTCAACAAATGGAAAGGTTATTTGCTCCGCTGTTCAGTGACGATATTGATGAACGTGCTCCAGGTGTATCCGCTGTTTCCGCTGCTCAACCTGATACTACTCTTATACCTGATACACCTGCTAAAACAACTACTGTTGAAGAAGCACCACCAGTTGACTCCAACACAACAGTTGAACAAACTGCTTCCAACAATGATGAACCGACTGATGATATTCTGAATGAAGTACCCCCACCTGCAGATTTTGATCCAAATGCGTTCTTTAACCCGTTTGCTAATGAGAATGCTGCACCAGATGTCGCAGAATCTTCAACAAACCATTTGAATCCTCAGAATCTGCACAATGTATACCAACATCAACCCTCTACACATCGATGGACAAAAGACCATCATCTGGAAAATATTATTGGCAACCCGAATCAACCAGTCGTTACGAGACAACGTCTTCACACAGATGGTGAACATTGCATTTATGCACTCACTGTCTGCCAATCTGAGCCTAAAAACATTAAAGACGCAATGACACAAGACAACTGGATTGAATCCATGCAAGAAGAACTCAACCAATTCAAACGTCTTGAAGTATGGGAACTGGTTGAAAGACCAACAGGGGTCTACGTCATTGGTCTCAAATGGATTTGGAAAAACAAATTGGATGCTGAAGGGAACGTAATCCGAAACAAGTCACGTCTAGTTGCTAAGGGTTATCGTCAGGAAGAGGGAATAGACTTTGAAGAATCTTTTGCTCCGGTTGCTCGTCTTGAGGCTGTTCGGATATTTCTCGCGTTCGCGGCTCATATGAATATGACGATCATTCAGATGGATGTCAAAACTGCGTTTCTCAACGGACAACTGAAAGAAACGGTTTATGTCAGCCAACCAGAAGGATTCGTTGATCCCGAGTTCCCGAACCATGTCTACAAACTGAACAAAGCTCTTTATGGTCTCAAACAAGCTCCTCGGGCATGGTACGATAAGCTATCATCTTTCCTCATTGCTAATAATTTCACCAAAGGTTCGGTCGACCCTACTCTTTTTATACAATATCACGGGGCACATATCTTAATTGTTCAAATTTACGTGGATGACATCATTTTTGGGTCTACACATAAAAAGTTTTCAATCGCTTTTGCAAAACTAATGAAGAAAAATTTTGAAATGTCCATGATGGGTGAACTCACGTTCTTTCTAGGACTGCAAGTTCATCAATCACCCCGTGGTATTTTCATGAGTCAGTCCAAATATGCCCTTGAATTGTTAAACAAATTTGGAATGAAAACCTGTGACACTTATGCCACACCAATGACTCATACCAAGAAGCTAGATGCTGACTTAAATGGGAAATTAGTGGACCCTACAAAATACCGTAGTATTATTGGGTCTCTAATGTACCTAACAGCTAGCAGACCTGATATTGTCTTTGCCGTTTATCTATGCTCCCGTTATCAGTCGCGACCAACTGAAACCCACCTCTCTGAGGCTAAAAGAATCCTCCGATACATCAAGGGAACCATTAACTTGGGGATCTGGTATCCGAAGGATTTTGGTTTTGAACTAATCGCTTTTTCAGACGCTGACCACGCAGGATGCTTAGATTCACGAAAAAGCACTTCAGGAGCACTACAATTTCTTGGTGATAAACTGGTGTCTTGGCAATCAAAGAAGCAGGATTGTACATCGCTGTCATCAACCGAAGCAGAATATGTAGCCATGTCCGCGTGTTGTGCTCAAGTCATCTGGATGAGAACACAACTCAAAGACTATGGTTACGTATTTGACAGAATCCCGATGTACTGCGACAATCGGAGTGCCATTGCGATCTCGTGCAACTCAGTTCAGCATTCGAAATCAAAGCACATCGATCTTCGCTATCATTTCATCAAGGACCACGTGGAACAGGGTACAGTTGAATTATACTTCGTGGGTACAGAATACCAATTGGCAGATCTGCTCACCAAAGCCTTGCCTCCCGCTAGGTTTAATGAGTTGGTCCACCGGATTGGTATGAGGTGTTTGACTCAAGAGGAATTGGATGACCTCCTAAAACAGTCTTAAAAACCTGTCAAACACCAAACTATCTTTTGTAAATATTTTTTCAAAAACAAAATACAAAAATATAAAACCTGATAGAACAACAAAAATACTCTACTATTTGATTTTCTTTAAACATGTCAAGTACATCTCTTCTTTCAACACTCAAATCTTTCAAAATTCAATAATTTTTCCGATCAAGTGTTGAGGGGGAGAAAATAAATTATTAACTGTTTCAAAATATCTGTGTACTTGCATGTTATTCTATCCCGATTGTTTCTTTTATCAATGGTGGTAAATTTTCTGGTTAAATGACACTCCTCGGACTAAAATTTATAACCTTCATTATTTTCTTAAGTCGAGGGGGAGTGTCGTCAAGTTTCTTTCTTAAAAATCTTTGTTTGGTAACCAAAATGGAAGTTTAAAGGCTTTGGGTGAAAATGAAAAAGGTGGAGGGACTAAAACTACCAAAAGCTCAAACTTTTTTTAATAAAACTCCCTCACCTAACTTATTCATCACATTTATTACTCTTAACCAACTCTAATATACGCATATAATTTGTTCAACAAATCCAAAGTTTTGATCTTCAATCTGTAAGTGGTTCTGTGTTCTTAACAAGTTTTTAAGCAAGGGTTTTGATTTTTATACAAATCCAACGGCTAAAACGATTGCTATGCGTGATTATGTGTTCTACGCATAAGCGTATGAACACACAATCATTAGTGTGTGTTTGTGGTTAAAACAAGTGTGCCAAAATGTTTAAATAACTTCAATGATACTTGGTTTATCCTCAAAATCCACCCAGAAACATGAATTGATTCATTTTCAAAATTAGGGTTCTTGAGTCGTTTTGGGTATTTTCAAATGAGAACGTTTTTGGTGATAAAGATTGTTGTATGAGGTTGTATTCAAGTTGAATTGAACATATCTAAGCCCAGATTTTACCCAGAAACTCAAATGAATCATCAATGGGAATTTAGGGTTTATATTCATACGGTTTGGGTACTTTTGATTCTTGACACTTTTGATGTTAAAACTTAGATAAACATACTCTATATGCCTCTTATATCTCCCAGAAACACTTTGGTACAAATCCTATGGTTAGAAATCATATGCGTAATTTTTGAACTATTAGGGTTTAGTCTTACGCGTAAGGTTTTCTACGCGTAACTGTTTGATATGCTTTCATGCCTTGATCTGTTATTAAATGAGTGTTAGTGTCAAAATTGATGTTATGATGATTTTATTTCAGGCTTGCTACTCGTATAACTCAGAATCAAGGTCATTGATACTCTACGCATAAGGATCACCTTACGCGTAGAAAGTTATGCGTAAGAGAAATCTTACGCGTAACTGTTACGCGTAAGGTTCTACAAAGGGACTACGCGTATCCTGTGAAGGATATGCGTAAACAGTGACTCTACGCATAAGGTCTACTCTTACAAGTAAGCCTTACGCGTAAGATTTTATATACGTCTACGCGTAAGCTCTACGCATAAGGTCCTCTTTTCCTACGCGTAACATTTCTTACGCGTAAGTAAGGATCCTACGCATAAGCTTGCGTCTACGCGTATACTTCTCCTGTTTAAGCATAAGCTACTATTCCTACGCATAAGCCTTGATCAAACCTTCGTTATGAATTGTTACGCGTGCAAACTTGTAAATAAATGAATCATAACGTCACGAAACCAATAATGTCACCAATAAACTTAATCGTTTAATATGTTGTGTTAAATAAGTGATAACATAAACTTTAAAACTTAAAGTTAACTAACTTACGAAACTTATCACGACGACATTGGACTATTGAACAAACAAGTGACTTTGGACTCGTAACAATCTTTGACATTGTATATTCAATAATTAGACAATAAAAACCTTCTGTTGACTAACATTATGTCTTTCGATATGTTGGTTCTTTTGGCTAATGTTATTTCAGATCACGACATGGCTGCTCAAATGAATGTGGATGCACCAGAAGTTCTCACAATTGCTGACATCTTCCCTAATGGCTATCCGAGAAAGATTGGAAAGAACAACCTTAGGGTTGACTTTGAAACCCTCACATGCTCAGAATCTTCTTGTCTCATTGCTGTGGATATTCTAAAGAATCATCCCTACCAGAACATGCTCTCACACTCTACTATAGTACCAGAGATCTACATGCAACAGTTCTGGAACTCAATGCAGAGGATCAAAGGTCAAAGTGCAGTGACAGTGACGCTCAATCACAAACAAGTCACCATCACTCATGCAGACTTACGGGCTGTTCTTCTCATTCCTGAAATTGAGCCAACCGATTTCTTTGCCACAACTACTGAGGAGACAGTTCTTCAATTCCTGATTGATATTGGCTATAATGAAGCTTCAGGAATTATCACTAAGCACTCTCATGTGGAGCTTAAGAACATTCCTCAACCGTGGAGAACCCTCTACATCATCATCACCAAATCGGTCTCTGGTCGTGACAGTGGATATGAGCATCCCAAGCTCATGGAGCTGCAAATATTTTGGTCATTAATCAACAAGAAGGACATCAAAATTGAAGCTATGATATGGGATGACATGATGACATTTCACAAAAAGCTTGGCTCAAAGATTCCCTATGTCAGATACACTAAACTGTTGATCCAAAGAGCACTTGGACTTCATCCTGATATCCCCAAGAGGCTCAATGACCCCGACAATCACGACATGTTGACTGAGCCTATCCTGTCTGTCAGAATCAAGGAATCGTCAACAAAGAAACAGGGTGCTGTGTTACCTGATCACCTACTGAGTGACAAAATCAAGAAGCTTGAAACATACAAAACGTATCGGGTAGCAGTAACAGAAGGAAAAGTTGGTCATCTCGATGAAAAGCCTTCTGGAACACCTACTAGGAGAACCAGAAGAGGAAGTGCTGGAAATGCAGTAAGCACAGAGAGTCAGAGGAAGTATCCCAAAAGGAATCCTCCAAGAAAAAGGATTGTTCCTGCTAAGGAAGCTGTTCCTATTCCTATTCCCAAATCTGAACCGCAAAAAGAACTATTGGACGAAAGCTCTGAAGATACACAATCAGATGAGGAGGTCCACTACTCTGAATCTGCAACCGAACCACCTCCCTCAGTAGCAAAACCTCCTAGTCCAATAGCTGAACATGGAAAAGGGAAGACTCCTGTACTTGTGCCATATGAAGAAAGCTCTGAAAGTGATGAAGAGCAGCTGGATTTATCATACAGGAAGAAGTTTAAATTCGTTAGACACCTTCAAAAAGCTAAAGAATTTGAACAAGATCAAATGGGTGGCCCCGGAGGGTCGAGTGGTGGTCTCCACTCTTCACCAGATCCTGATGCGGTTAATCGACCCGATAAGGGAACTGGTGCCACCACTCTTGTGCAACAGCAAAAGCTTGTGGAGGAATCTATTGAGGAACCAGAAAAGGACAAGTCTGAGAAAGAAAAGACTGGTGAAGAAGCCCAAGCTCAGAAGGAAGTAAAAGCTAAATCTGGACAAGATAACGAAGAGAATTATGATGATTATCTTCTCAACAGTCCAACTCGTTCCAAGGAGGATACTTCTGCACCTCCAAAGGACTCTAAGCCTCCTCATGTCTCCTCATCATCAGATTCATCATCTCATTCTTCACCACCACCATCTAAAAGATCAACCAAATCATCATCCAAATCTGTGAAGAAACCAACAGACTCTTGGTTATCTCAGGCTAAAACAAGGATTGTTAAGGCTGTCAAGCAAGTACGGAAGAAGGATGTTACCAACAAAAAGCTGAATCAACTTGCTGACAGAATCAACCTTCTTCAAAACGGGATAAATGAATTATTGACAGAAAGGGAACAAATCCAGAAGTTTATCAGTGGAGATTTCCAAAAGGAATTGGAAAAGACAGCAAGAGAATATACTCACAAGTTTCTTCTCGATACTGTCCCCGGTGTGACTCGAGAAGTATTCTCCAGACAACTTACTCCAAACATCGTTGCATTGGTTAAAAATATTATGAGCAAAGAATCTGACCTTCCTGAAACTGAGTTAATCGCTAAATTGGTGATGCAAATGTCAAAAAGAGCTGGATCCTTCACTTCGGATGAAGCTAAGTTCTTTGAGACTCTATTAGACTATCAACTCAAGTCTTCATGCAAAGAATCAGCAACTCAACCAAAACGACCAAGAGACGACGATGATAAGGACAAAGACTCTGCATCTAAACGCCCGAAGAAGTCTGGTGAATCTTCATCAATGCCACCTCCACCCAAACTGACTCCAGCACAACAAAGGTCACCTCCTCGTTCTTCTACAGATAAACCTCAGGATTCCTCTGAATTACCACCCGAGACTCAGAAAACCGGTGATCACTTTGAGTATACGGGTGGTGACGATGAGGAAGTCCGTGAGCCCCAACAACAACCCACCTCTCCCAAACAAGTTCAGAAACCAGAATCCTCATCTAGGCCTAAACAAAAGAAGAAGAAGGCGCCCATGGTTGACGTCGTATCATGGCTAGATGACGATAAAACAGAGGAATTTGAATGGTTCTCTACTCTTGTTAATTCCACTCCCTACCCAGCTGAAGGTCAAGATCTGGTAGACGGTAATACATTGGAGCATGCTAAGATTCTGCAAGAAAAGTTCCATGTGAAGAAGATGACGAAATCCGAGTTGAAGCGAATCAAGAATGAAGCATTTCAACTTCTAAAAGACACCTCGGAAAGTGCCATCGAGGTTGAATATCACCTTGATAATATTGCACGAGCTATGTCTAACAACATGGATTGGCTCAACCCAGAAGCAAACATCGACTTCACCAAACGGGACAACCCTCCATATTACACCGACTGGTCTAAACCTCTACCAACAATTGGCCAACCAGATGAACCTAGGATTCCATTCAGATATTTCTTCAACAAAGACTTGGAATTTCTTCTACACGGTGGCGATGGTTCAAGGAAATATGCTACATCTTTGACACTTCCATTCCCAGCAGCCATATACTCAAACTACATAGCTATCGAGGAAAGAGTTAATCACTTGTTCTCCAACAAATTGGAAGCATACGACCGAGATGCAATGTACGGGATTCATCATTGGCCGGAACGCTGAAGAATCTCCTATAGAAGCTGCCAGGTTCAGAAGTCTCAACATGCAGTGTTCAGTACTAAGGATATCGTTGCCATCAAACACGTTGATCTTTCGACCAAATGGGACTACACTTTTCTCAAGAAGATTGTGGTCAAAAGGCAAGATGAACGGGATTATGCATTCTCTGAAGCTGACTTTGAGAATTTGTCTATCAACGACATTGAAGACATGTACCTTGCCAAAGTACAGGGTCGCATGAGGCAATTTTCAACTGAAGTACAACGTGAATTCATCAAGTCACTGCTCATCTTCATCAGACGCATAGTCATCAAAGAACGTGTAGAAGATCTCCAACTTGCAGTTGAATCATATCAGACTCGTATTAACTTCACTCCACCTCAGCTTGATCTTCCCGACATCAACCAGCTCTCACAATATACACTCATCAGCAAACCATTCGGCGTCGTTTACCACAGTGAACTTCAACGCAATTGCTTTATGACGTGCAGCAATCTTCACAAGTTTGGGGATCACACTTTGAAGATGGTTAGGGACAAATTGGCTTATAGGTTGAAGGATATACATCAAAAGATTGGGTCTCCTAAGCGATGGAATTCTCATGATCGAAGGGATGTAAGGAGGATCATCAAAATGATTGATGAAAGGTTGTATAGAAGGGATCAGTTCAGAACATTGGAAAGCTTTGTTGGTGGTCGACCCAGGATTAACATCACCGGCTATCAACGCCCTGTTCGCACTCCTGGCAACATCACTGGACTTCCTGGTACCCCTTGAACTGCTTCTTTCATTATAAATTTGGATGTGTGATGATATATGTCTATGGCTTGTGCACACATAACAGTGTACAACCTGTAATTGTCAAGAAAGGACCCTGTGGTACGCTTCAGTGCCACAATCTTTATAAAAGGAGCGAAAGCTTCTTATTTTTGAGTAAAACCTATCAAACCTTTCATCTTTCAAGGTTTTGCTCAAAAGAACAAGTACTTCCCCTTATGATTTTCAAATCCTCAACCGTTTATATCACTTGTTGAGGGGGGGTATTTGAATTAAAACTTTGTTCACAAATTGTTCATAGTGGTCATCTTCCCGCAACACTCGAAATGGTCATATTTATTCTCAACTTTTCAAAAATAACATTTTATATGCCATTTTTGAGGGGGAGAAAATTATGTGATAAGAAATATGTTGTGTAAATGCAAATGAATCTTTGTGTAATAGACTTAACCAACGAATTGACGGTGCTAAACTGTTAGTAAATCGAAAATACTTGTCTGGGACGGGTAATAATTTCAAGCTAGTTCGCTAGTAATGTAAACGTGTCTCGCAAAGGACTTGTCCGAGTAGAAAGTACCATTCGAGAAACTCTTGGTAGACATGAACTCTGATGGGTATGACAACCTTTCGAGGATTGTCTACACCTTCAAGGTAGTTATTAGAGCTAGTTGTCACCTAAAAGCTGACAATGTATCTCTTTAACTATGCAACGTAACCGTGTCTCGCGGGGGATTGTATATCTTGAGTTGATCAATTCATAAAGTGTGCGCTCTTTCCTCACTGTGCAGATTTCCGTAAAAACTCTTTAGCACATGTGGAGGGGGAGTATTTCTGAAAATCTAAAACTCTTGAAGTATTCAAACATGTTTTTCATTCACAAATGCTTCGAGAGATTTTCATGAAAAATGGTTTTATGGCAATGGAGTTATAAGGAGATTAAGGTTAGGAATAACCGTCCTATGATCCGCCAGAGCCGGAGGGATCTACCCAAGGACATCACAAATAGTTAGTACTTAGAAGTCCTTAGGTATGATTATAAAAAAAAGGAGAAAATGAGAATCAGAGAAAGAAGGAGTTGAAGAATTAAAAAAGAAATGCAAAGAAAAGGGTGAAAAGAAATAGCCCTCCAAATTATTCAACTTAGGGCAGACACCGGGTTCAATTCATATGCTACTGGTTGTCACCTAGTGACACCGGTATTGAAGATTAAAAGTCGTCATGGACCCAGTGACGCATGCACTAAACATCCTTAGCCACTCAAGTTTCTCTCAACAGAAGCTTGTTTCATTCTCACAGGGAACCCTACGTAAACTATTGGCTTTCTCTTAGAGATCGCTGGTATAGAAGAAGGAGACCCTCTCCCTAGTCTCCGCTCAGGAAAACCAAAACGCACTATTGAGTCTAGAGCCACGAGATTCATCAAAATATCTCTTAAGTACATTTGACATTTCATCACTTGATGTTCAACAATAAGAACATCAGTGGTACGTTATCGAGTCCTTCACAGATCTTAGCAATCTGTCGAGAACATTTATGAGAGGTTCACAACTGTGATCCTCAGTGATTGAATGGAAACTCCTGCCAGGGTCAACATCAAACAGCCCTGACAGCAGGTCACTTCGGTAACTCCCCGTGGATTACACTTAGTGTGTCTCAAACGGTCTACAGTCGTGAGGTGATGCTTCGGTGTACCTCAGCGACTCATCTGAACTGTAGGTGTACTTTGGTATATCGTGTTATCTCACTTGTGGGACTCCAGTTCAGGAACGGCCTTTGTAAGAATTAGAGTTGTGTTTTCACACTATGCTGTTAACACTCTCGAAGTTCAAACTTGTAAGTGCCGAAATCCGCTTATTACTAACCGTTTTCATGTTTTCTTCTTATGGAAGCTCCGGAGCGGGATGATCGTGCAGATTCTTCTCATGCTCACGCCAACATCATCACTAATGGAAGTTCTATCCAAAAGCAACACAACAGTCAGAATGATTCTTCGTCAAATCAAAGAATCTACAAAGTTAAAAGACTTAAAGAACTTCATCAGTACTGTATTCCAATGTCAAAGAGCTTGTGAGCATGTTGAAGAATGACGTAGAGACACTGTAGTAGCGAAGCAGACCTGATGTAGACTTGATGCAGATAACAACATACTATCACTTTCATCACAAAGAACAATGATCAAAGAACAAAGTTAAAGATGACGTCAAAGCATAACTGTTCAAAGACAACTGTCTCTCTACACTGGGGAGATTGTTCGAATCAAGGCAATTCTTCTCACAAGAAAGAAGAATGTCAGAAGACGTCAAAGCTACTATTACATCAACGCCTTCACCGTTTTCATCACCAACACTTGAGGGGGAGATTGTTGGAATCACTCCTAAACCTTAATTCAAGTGTTAGTTACTTATATGTAATAGGTAGCTTATTATGGCCTTTATGTTTGTTTAAGGTCTAACTTATGTAGAAGGCCCATAAGCTTAGGCCCATGTCCAATAAGGAAAAAGGAAGGAGTGGGTGTGTTGCCCTAGCTCCTTGCCTATAAATACTCTTGTATAACCCTCACTTGAGGGTTGGTTGTTCAATATTATCTTTCATTCACTTATTACGCATAACCGGCCACATTCATACGCGTGTGTTTGTTTGGTTTATTGTTCAATCGCCTTTATCTCTTTCTAGTAAGCTTGTGTTGTAAAACTAGTGACCTAACATAACTCCAAGTCAAAATGAGCTATAAGGGTCGTTAGGATCCTTAGGGAGTCTTTTCTCGATACTGGAGAATATGTTTCTTTATAATCAACACCCTCTTTTTGAGTATACTATTTTGCAACCAATCGAGCTTTGTATCGCTCAACATTTCCATTTTGGTCAAGTTTGGTCTTGAAGACCCATTTGAATCCAACGGGGTTATGCACCCTTTGGGAATTCAGCAAGTTCTCAAACGTTGTTTTTGCTCATTGGGTTCAGCTCGTCTTTCATTACTTCCCTTCAATGAGGTGATTGGTCACAAGTAATGGCATCCTCATATGATTGAGGGTCATTGCATTTCTCTAAGTCAAAATCAGCCTCATTCAAATAAGTATAGTAATCGTCAAAGTTTGTGGGGTGCCTATGTCGTTGTGACATGCGCAACGGCTGTTGAGTTTCTTGTGGTTCAACACTAAGTTCAGGGTTAGGTTCATTTTCCTCGAAATTATTTGGATGATCTTGAGCAATTAAGTGATCATTCGAGGTGTCAATTGGCGTGTTAATCTAGATGGGCACATGAATTATTGGTGTCTCATCTCGAGCCACTTGTAGTTCAACTCTTTTAAATGAACTGCTCCCACTGTTGATAGAATTTTCAAGAAACTCTGTGTGGCATGTCTCGACAGTTCTGGTACTATGAGAGGGCAATAAAATCGGTAACCCTTTGATCGTTCTAGGTACCCCCAATGATGAAGCAACTAATGGTTTTCAAGTCTAGTTTTCGTGATTAAAGATTGTATAACTTAGCTTCAACTGGACATCCCCAAACCCGTAAATATCATAAGCTGGGTTTTATTCCTGTCCAACTTTCATATGGTGTTTTTGGAATATATTTTGAAGGAAATTTGTTAAGGATGTGGACATAAATTCAGGAAGTTTTGAATTCCATAAGGGTGGGATTTTTCTTCTCAGCTACACCATTTTCCTGAGCGGTACCCGGCATGGTATATTGGTTAATAATCCTATGATCTTTGAAAAAGTCAAAGAAAGGTCCAGGAGCTTGACCAACATCCGTCTGTCTGCCATAATATTCACCTCCCCTATCCGATCTCACAACTTTAATTTTTTAGTCAAGTTGATTTTCAACTTCCGCTTTAAATTTTTAAACATTTCAAGTGATTCAGATTTTTCATTAATTAAGAACAGGTACATGTAACGTGAGTAATCGTCAATGAAGGCAATGAATGATTTATGAGCACCAATGCCCGAAGGAAAAGGTCCACATATGTCGGTATGGATTAGTTCTAATAATCTGGTACTTCGTGTGGCACCTTTCTTATTTCCTTTGGTCATTTCCCTTTATGCATTCTACACATTTTTCAAAATCAGAGAAATCAAGATGGGGTAGAACTTTATCTTTCACAAGTCTAGTCATTCGGTCTCGTAAAATATGGCCTAAACGTTGGTGCCATAACATTGATGAGGTTTCTAGATCTCGTTTTCCCTTATTTGATTCACATTCTCATTAGCGTTATATGATAATAGAGATTCCGAAAATTGATTATCTAAACATAACTTGAAGAGGTTTCCCTCAGGACAACCATTTCCAACAACACGGGAATTTAAACTTATATATACTTTATTGTATCCAAACATAAAGACAAAGTCATCAATCATTAGTTTAGATACAAATATTAAGTTTCGAGTCATGCTCGGTACATAAATAGTTCCACCCTCCAGTATTAATGAAAGGGTCCAACAACTTCTACATTCAAATTAACTCCATTCCAGACTTTAACCGTTCGTTGGTTTCTTTCCAATCTCTGGATTGTACGGAATCCCTGTAAAGAATTAGCAATGTGTACCCCAGAGTCAATCCACCATGAATTAATAAGGACATTAGTATTAAAATATTCATTAATCATAAAAGATTCAAATATACCTTTATTTGCTAACCATTCCTTGAATTTTGGACAATCCTTTTGAGTATGCCCTTTCTTATGTCAAAATTTGCATTTTGGATTGCCTTGGAATGAGCCAGTACTTGCACCCGTTTCTGAATTTTATTTGGAGTAGAATTATCTCCACTTGAACCTTTGCCCTTCCAGACCCTTTCTCTTATTGGTGTTAGTGGTAGCAACATGCGCGACATCAAGCTTTGAACTTTGAGGCATTCTTTCTGTTGCACACACATGGCAATCAATTCACTCATTTTCCATTTCTCCTTTTGCATATTGTAATTGATCTTGAAAGGACCAAATTGCATTGGGAGAGATGTCATAACGAAATGAACTAAGAAACCTTCACTGATTTCCATGTTCATGCCTTTCAGTTTATTTGCCATATCGCTCATCATCATAATTTGCTCACGTACACCACTAACACCGTCATACTTGATAGTCAAGTTATCATACAAATTGCCGTTGGGTTCATTGAGTGGTAACATGAACAATTGCATATATGGCATGAATAAACTCGTATATTAATCTAAATAACCAATCGCTAGAGTGATTATCTATATTAACATACAAGTTACCATTTAGTAAATTCTAATACGTTTAGAATTTTGGTTTTCGCATAATTTCCTTAACTACCGATCATGTGCCGATTGTTATTAAACACACAATATTGGAATCATATAAATTTTTTTTTATAACAGAACAATTGTAGAATGCAAATAATCATGTTCATGTAATAATAATCATGTTCATGTATATTACAGTAAGTGTTGAAACAATATTCATGATATTCAAAAGTAAAAGTATATCATCATGCATTAAATAATAATTTAGGCAAAAATGCATATATATCCCTCTCAATACCACATATTCTTTAGTCATAAAATTTCTTAAAATAATCAATATAACAATTGAATTGGAGAATCACGTGGCTGCAAATAATAATATACTTTTTCTAATCACTTTATTGAATAAGAGACATAGTTGCATTAATTTAATTAATGAATCGGGTAATCTAAACATTTGACTATAAAATCAAAGAAGAATTACTAAAATAGATAAGTTGTTTTACGATTTATCACTTTTCAGACTTAAAAATTTTAAAAGTCTAAAATAGACCGGGCAACTAGGCAACTTGTACAACGCAACCACAAGCCAACAAGTGTCCAAGTATTGTAGGTAGTTTAATCTTTATTCGATTGTTTAAGGACACGTGTAAAACATAGACACGAGTTGCCTAAAAAACAAGTCGCCTTAAAAATGAGTCGCCCTTGGTCTATTTTAAACTTTTGAAAATTTTAAGCCTGAAAAGTGATACGTCGTAAAGCGACTGGTCTATTTTAGTAATTTTCCCAAAAATCATCTATTAAATTCACTTAAGGAATCCTAATTAAAAAGCAACACGTAGGCACCGATATATATCGTGGTTCTTAGAGCACCCGGTGTCAGGCTTGTCATGGCTCGTCGTGACACCTGCGTGCCTCGCCATTCCATCACTCGCCATCTGCACAACGAGTATAAAGCCTGACAAACAAAACGTTTATATTTCATTTTCAAAAATACTACCGTTATCAAACGGATACCTTTTATTTTTATTTTTTTTATTTTTTTATTTTTTTTTAAATAAACTTAACACCCCTATAAATACCAAACCATAAACCACCATTTTTTCTCACTACAATTCAACCAACTTATAAACTCTCTATATCTCTAGTTAAAAAATAATAATAAAAAAAAATAAAATAAAAAAATAAAAAATCTTAAAACCCGAATGAAGGAGGGTATTTCACGAACCTCCTCAATTCAAACCCACCACAATACGGGAGTTCGTCAAACCCATCTACCCCCTCCTCGCAAAATTCTAACCCGTCTCCCCAAGAAATTTATCGTAACCAACAATATGTGTTTCAACAAGGATTCGCAAATTTCCCCGGACGATTTCCGGCTCCACAGTTTTTTAACCCGTCACAACCTCCAATGTTCATCAATCTCTAAAGTTTCCCCAAATTGAATCACAACCGTCCGTTTCACAATTCAAAGTACCAAAACCACGTGAACCATCCAAAAGTAGAGGGAAAAATACGAAGGCAAAAAAATCTAAACAATGTGTGGATTTGGGCGCAGACGATGACGATGATGTGGAAGTAGTAGGCCAGACAGGAAAGAAGAAATGGAGCAAGGCCGAAGAAAAGTTTCTTGCGCAAATTTGGATAGAATTTTCGCAAGACAGAGATATGGGAAATGACCGTTCCGAAGATTTCTTTTGGAACGGCATTATGGAGATGTTCAACGGTCAGACTGCCGATGACCCTCGTACCAAAAATAGGATCACGGGTAAATGGACGAGGATTAACGGTGATTATAAACATTTGCAGCATAGAAGTGGTGAAAATGACCACGATCATCTCGATAATGCGAAACTGAACTTTGAACAACGCTTTGGTGGGAAGGAGTTCGGGTATATTCACGCTTGGGAGAACTTGAAAAATAACCCGAAGTGGGATGCCGAGGATCCGATAGACATTACATGTCTCGAGTATATATTCGGCCCGGAAAAACGACCTCGTCCCGAAAGAGATGGCGGCAGAAAGAGTCGAGCTGCTAAGAAACAAAGGTCGACTTCAACGTCGAGCGTTGCGAGCTCTGGTGGGAGTCAATCGAGTACTCTTTCAGGACAATTATCCGAAAAGTATTCGCAAAAAGCCGACGTTCAAATGGCTTGTTACGAGGCGAGGCGAGGCTGGAGAAGGAAGTTGTTGCGTTTGAGATGAAGGAGATGAAGTTTCTCATGATAGATCCCAATATGGCTAGTGACCCGGCAAAAGCAGAGATCATCCGAAAGAGACAAGAAAAAATAATGAAAATATGCCAATGCCGATGACTAGTAAAATGTTTAAGTTTCTTATTATTAATATGTGTTGTATTTTTTCCCCGTATCGTTTTTTTTCTTAGTATTTTTTTTCGTACCGTTATTTTAAGTTGCGTGTAATATTATTATGTTGTTAATGTATTTTAGTTTTTAATGAAATAAATTTAGTTTATTTAGAAATTTGAAAAAAAAAAGTTGTAAGTGGTGGCCCCCAAATGAGTAAGTTGATGTTTGTTGTGAGTGAGGGGGGGGGGGGGGGGTTAGTTGTGGAGGTTTGTTATAGTGATGTGATACCTGTAGGTTCCGAATGAGTAGTTTTGGTTAGTCATGGCACCTTGTGTTCTTATAAACGCATACATATTGTTGTTCTTTTAAAAATTAAAACGCAACAAATAACAATCTGCCAATATTACTATTTCTCATTTCTTTTAAACACATACTGTTATTTGTGATATGATCATTAAATCAAAATTAATTCACGTGATTTTTAAGTTTTTAACCACTTTGATGCCATATGTTACATTAGGATAATTGTTTCTAAATGTAACGAAGTTACCACTTTTTGCTAAGTTGTGTATGCATCTATTAATCCTTCTAAATAATGTGAACAATTTACTAATCATACTATTATATGCATAATTTAACATTTGTTTAGAGTTATTTACATAAATCGTCCTTGTGGTTAGGACCAAATTGCAACGAAAGTCCTTACTTTCAGTTAAAGTTATTTGCATAAATCGTCCTTGTCGTTAGGTCGGTCAACGGGTCGCCACGTGTCACCACCTGAGTGGTGCCACGTGGCATCGGGTCGGGTCGGTAAACGGGTCGGGTTGACGGACCAATGAGGTGGTGCCACGTGGCATTGGTATAATAAACCCCTTTTTGGCCACGCCCGGATTCGAAACCGGGTGTATTGTGTGGGAAGCGAAGCTATGCCTAGCTGTGCTAAGGATAGTTTCAATAATACTACCCAAAATTAAATATATAACCCTTCCTTAATTTTGGCCCAATTCAATAATTAAACTAAATTGAACCTTTTATTATTATTGAATTGGGCCAAAATTAAGGAAGGGTTATGTATTTGATTTTGGGTAGTATTATTGAAACTATGCTTAGCACAGCTGGGTATAGCTTCGCTTCCCACACAATAGACCCGGTTTCCAATCCGGGTGTGGCAAAAAAGGGGTATATTATACCAATGCCACGTGGCACCACCTCATTGGTCCACGTGGCAACCCGACCCGTTTATCGACCCGACCCGGTGACACGTGGCAACCCGACCCGTTGACTGACCTGTTGACCGACCTAACGACAAGGACGATTTATGCAAATAACTTTAACTGAAAGTAAGGACTCTCGTTGCAATTTGGTCCTAACCACAAGGACGATTTATGTAAATAGCTCTAAACAAATGTTAAATTATGCATATAATAGTAGGATTAGTAAATTGTTCGCATTGTTTAAGAGGATTAATAGATGCATACACAACTTAGCAAAAAGTGATAACTTCATTACATTTAGAAACAATTATCCCATGTTACATTAATTAACATATATAGGATCAATCTCATGTAATCACTCTCGTCATTGTCTATGATGCATTTTCTAGAATACATGCCTTCAAATATGTACACTTTATTACAACACTCAAACCATTCAACCCAAATTAAACATTTTTGGGAGAATTTCATATATATCCCTCATTTGTTTCAAAATTTCATATATATCCAACCTAACTTGAAAATTTCATATATATCCCTCATTTGGTTCAAAATTTCATATATATCCAACCTAACTTGAAAATTTCATATATATTCAATCGAAAACTTAAAATTTTCATATATGTCCAAATACCCAATTTATATATAATTAAAACCTTAAAATACATATTAGTATACATGGGTTACGAATATTATTATGATCCGTAATAAACAATTTCAGTACACAAAACTTATGTATACTTTATTGGTCCAAATACAATATATAAATCATAAAAGCATGTTTCAAAGCCTTTAACTACAGATATATGCTTTGAAACATGCTTTTATGATTAATATATTGTATTTGGAGCAATGAAGTATACATATGTTTTGTGTACTGAAATTGTTTATTACAGATCATAATAATATTCGTAACCCATGTGTACTAATATAGTGATTTGAGAGATTGTTTGTATGGAAATAAGAAATATACACGTGAATTAAAAAAAAAAAAAAAAAAAAAGAAAAAAAATTTAATGGTCATTTAACATTTAATGATAATAAATAATTAAATATGTATTGTATAATGTTAATTAAATATAAATTAGGTATTTGGATATATATGAAAATTTTAAGTTTTATATTGGATATATATGAAATTTTCAAGTTAGGTGGAATATATATGAAATTTTGAACATATATGATTGTTCTTCTCTTGTTCAACCTGTGTAGACACGAAGGTACAAAGATGCTTCTTTATGATTAAACTATTCGATATAGACATGTGCTAATAGTTTAATCACTTAAGTTTAATATTGTATTAACACTTGACCCAACTTTGATTGATTAAAATAATAAGATAAAAACATCATTCATATATATATATATATATATATATATATATATATATATATATATATATATAGAGGATATGATATCCTCAAATCCAAGTTGTCTAAGTATGAATAGGGTATGTGTAACAGGAGCAGGAGGTTATGTTGCTTCATGGGTTGTTAAGCTTTTGCTCTCCAAAGGTTATACGGTTCATGGAACTGTTAGAGACCCATGTATGTTTTTACTTTTTACTACGAGTAATTATCTAGTACTTCATCCGTCCCGATTTATAAGTCCAAGTTTCTATTTTGGTTTGTTCCACTTTCTTATGTTAACCAATCAGAAGAGTTTCTAGTGGGTAGAGATGATATTTGATTGGTGAAAGGTGCAGTTAGTGAGAATTTCTTAAACTGTGTGCAATTTGAAATTGGACTTGTAATTGGGACGAAGGGATATTTCCTTTTACTTGTTTTCTCGACTTTTGGTCATCACCGTGCTCTAGTAAAAATTTGACTTGGTTACTTCTTAGTATTGTCAGTTTAATCTGTCTCGTTAGTTATGTTCTTGCACCTTAAATCCTTGATTATGTGTGTTAGACATGAAAATAATTGTTGTGAAGGTAATGAGGAAAAGAATGGTCATTTGAAGAAATTGAAGAATGCTGAAGAGAGGTTACATCTTTTCAAGGCAGACTTGCTCGATTACGAAGGCCTTTGTGATGCGTTTAGCGGTTGCAATGGGGTTCTTCATGTCGCATCCCCTGTTCCTGGTAGACATGTATCTAATCCACAGGTAACCGATTCGTTTTCATGGCAGGCTATTTACTAAAGAATGATTTCGGGATATCAATAAGAGTATTAGACCACATGTGTTAAGTCAATCCTCCATTCACAAGGTGTTCGGGTCAAAGCAGCTCAGGTTGGGTTGACCCTCAAATTCTTGTCCATAACCATCAACAGTATTATGCATAATTAGTATGTTTATATATACATATACAGTGTAGCGTTCAATTTAGTACTTGTTTCGAAATGATTTAGGAGGTTTATTGCATCACACATGTAAACTTTAGGCAGCTTTTGACCTGTTCAACCCACTTGAACCCTTTCTATTTAAGCTAATTATATTTTAATGTTACTCGAATCATACCCCGCTTTACCTGTTATAGTCAAAGACTCGAAACATAAGCTGAATCTACCCATTCATAATAATGAGAGTAACTAAAATTGTGTTGGAACTAACACTTTACAGTTGGAGCTACTCGATCCGGCTATATTAGGAACACAAAATGTATTAAATGCATGTTTGAAGGCTAAAGTGGAGAAGGTTGTGGTTGTGTCTTCTGCATATGCTATTTTATGGAATCCAGAGTGGCCCTCGGACAAGGAAATGGATGAAAGCTGCTGGACGGATATAGAATACGCCAAATCACTAGATGTATCCTGTCAATATATAATCCGATATTCTTTTTCTTTATCAGCATCTTAGATAAATTGTGTAAGAACTTTGTATTTTGGTTTTCAGCAATGGTATGCGGTATCTAAGACATTAGCAGAGATTGAAACTTTGGAATTTGCGAAGCGAGATGACCTGACAGTGGTAACGATTTGTCCATCTATAGTCATTGGGCCAATGTTACAGTCCACCATAAATGCTACTAGCTTACTACTATTGAGCTACATCAAAGGTAAGTGACGAATTTCTGTTCACCGTTTACTTGCGTCAAGAAATCTGAAAGCTATTTCTTCTTTTTTTTGTTTTGTTTTGTTTTGTTTTGTTTTTTATTTATTTATTTTTTTATTATTATTTTTTTCACAAAATATTATTATTCCATTAAAATGTATTTAAAATTCATCTTGTACATTCTTTAGATTGTAGAAATGATGTATACTTAAGTACTTAACATGTGCCATCTATTTATAGAGGAAGGTAGAAGTCGAGGGGTGACAATGGAGAATACTGAACGTCGATATGTAGATGTCCGCGACTTGTCTGAGGCAATTTTACTACTTTTTGAAAATCCAAAGTCGGAGGGGAGATATATATGCTATGCTTACTCGTTTAGGACCAAGGAGTTTGTTGCAAAAATGGAGACCATGTTTCCAGGATATAATTATCCCAAAATGTAAGTTCACCTCATTATAACTTCCAGATTCATGTTATAAGCCATTGCCATTAGTCGGCTTGGAAATCTTTATCTGTTTATAACAAATGGGTTTATTTGGGTTTGGTCAAATCTCTAATGAGTCAAACAGGCTGAGAGTCATCCGAAATATATTCCAATTCATTAAAGCTTCTGAATCTTTTTAAGCTTAAAATTAAGTTGGCTTATAATTATAATAATAACTTTTGCAATCAAATTGAACCATTGACCATGTACTAAAAATTACTTGTATTGTCTTAAACTTGTTTTAACCGGTTACCCAATCCACTCGAGATGCTACAATAGTCCTTTTGTTGGTGTCTAGATCTCTTCAGCTTTAACAATGTTGCTTCTAGTAATAGATTTTGATATGTGTTTTGTAACAGCTTTTCAGAGAAAAGTGGCCGTGCACTACTCAACTCGAAGAAGTTGATAAATTTAGGATGGAATTATAGGCCAGTGGAAGAGACCATAGTTGACACTGTCAAGAATTACCAAGAAGCTGGTTTTTTGGAAAAAGGGAAACCATTTCCATCAACAATAAGGTTCTAATATGAATCCGTATGTGCAAAACGGGAAGGCGATGTCTCCTGTACTTCCTCTTTTAACGATATTACCAAGATGGGTTGCTAATTGCAACAATTTTACTCAGGTGGAGATGAAGCAGCATAAGTTGTGTTATTTGTTTTGTTATTTCCATCTCTTTATAAATAACTTTGATGCAATGTAGTTTGTTTTCCAAAATTGAATGTTTTGGGACTTCTTTTCAAAATGCTTTTGTCTTTCATTCTCTTTTATAGTTGTCCTTCTCATATAGTTCTTTTAAAGTTTATTTAGGCATCTATTCAATTCATATGAGATACATAAGGGTTTCCTGTCATAAACCAGATATAAATCGACACCTATTACTTGAATTTCAGCGAGTAACCAGACGTTAAACATATGAGGTTTAAATTTCGTTAATAAATAAGATTGAAACGGTTGATATTGATCTCAAAAAACTAAGTGAATGGAACTTACCGTGTAAAGTGCCAAAAAAATATGATTTCGCATTGAGTTAGCATTGCTCTACGTTGGTCTTAGTTATATGTACACTTCTCATGGTACAAACTTTCTTCCAGCCAAGTTGGTTATAAAATTTAACAATGAACAATGAGAATTAAAATTAAAGATTCGTGGCGGCAGATGCAGAAATGCACTTTTAAATAAATTTTGAAAATGATATGCACTTAGTATTAAACTCTAAAATATTTAAAAGATTATTTTGTTTTATACTAGTGATGACGATTTTAGGGTATGTACGTGCATACGCTCTGCCTTTAGTATGTCCACCCCAGATTAGAGCTAACAAGAACATAGAACATCACCGCTAAGAACAGTATTCACCATCGATCATCGAATATCACCACTGGCATCATTGCTGACAACAATATTGAACATCTGATATAAAACAACAATGTGGTGGGTAGGGGTGTAACCGAGCTGAGCCAAGCCCGAGCTTGACAACTAGAAACCCTAGGTTGTTTTAGCATACGAATCATGGTATTATGTGAGGGTTTGATTATGCTTTGGCTCGTTAATTCCTAAGGTGTGTGGACTATTTTGTGTGTCGTTGTGTGAGTCAAAGAGGCTATACATGCTGTTTAATCATGGTCAAGTGATGTGGTTTTGCTGCCTCGTTTAAATCCCTCGCACACCTTTATTTTGGACTCGCTAAGATCTCTTTTTCCCTAGATTTGCTTCGCCTTTTTTTCCTTGTCTCACTGAGTTTGTGCCGAGTGTAAATAAAGGTTTTGGTTGGGTTTACTCGTTGGGAATGTTATACCAAACTATGGAGCCTCGGTGTGAATAGTGACCACGATAAAAATGTTTGTTTCGATATTGTTTTCTGCCAAGGGTGTATTTAATTGTGTGATTCGAATATGTTACGTTTCCGGCACGTTAAGAGTTACAAGCATAATATTAGCTTCGTCCTGATTCACTAGCATGGTAACATAAGTCATATGAGGTCTGTTGAACGAGCAAATAGTTGGCGTGTAAACTGTTCTTTGTTTTTTTTTTAAAAAGTACATGCATGGTCTTGCGAGGGGGGTATGTTTAAGGGTGATCGCGGAAGTCATGCATGAGTCGTTTGGTGTTTTGAAAAGGGGTCGTGGAAGATGAGTCGGGGTTAGTTGTAATGCGTGTGTACTTGGTCATAAATGTTAGTCTTATGAACCGTGAGCGAGCTTAAGTATAGAGCGATCATGTGCCTAGAAAAAATCGTGAAGTGTAATTTCTCTTACATCTTATTAACGTGCATAAAACTATGGAAATTAAAATAAAACCTTTAAGCTTAATTACACTATAAACCTTACACTTTGAGATATTTACAATATAAACCCTATACTTTGAATTATAATCTAATAAACCCTAATTATGATAATACAATAAAGATGATAATCAGTTACGTCATTAAAATAGACTCTTCAATAATAAATGATCCTAATCCGTGTAGATTCGTGAAGAAGACGTGATGTCATTTCCTTGTGCTCACTTTTCCGTTTTCTCTCATTTCATTTGCTAAGGTACATATATCCTACCTTTTTTCTGTACGGGTTTCTCATGACTCTTGATCTTTAATTTTGTTTCCTTTGTTATGATATTCGTTTATGATTCTATTCGATATGATTCCTTTGATTAGATATTCGTTTGGTTAAGCTATTTGATGCTTACTTGTTTCGTTCCATTTATTCATTATTTTGATTAACAATCTTTGTTCGCTACCCTATGTTTATTTATATTATTGATCTAATCCATTGCCCAAGGTACTAACTAGTCATGGAGGTACCATGACCATGTCACTGAGGCACCAGTGGCATGATGCTATCTGTGGAGGTGTGATTTTATCCACAGCGTTCCCTGTTTATGCGCATTTGATTATGATTATATGACTAATTCCACGCACCTATATATTTGCCGAAAGCAGGATTATTAGGGACGTGATGTTTTATTTTTTACAGGGGGCGTATGGATGCATCCTAGGTACTCAGTTCTGATATATGTGTGTGCCATACACGTCTGGGAGTTGATCACTCCATCTGCTATGATTTATTATGATATGATATGATGTGATATATATGTTTTGATTATTTTGGTCTATTCATGTAGCATGTTTAGGCACTTGGGCATTCCTTGACAACTTCGTTATTTCATTATGACCCTTTTGATTATTTCTTATTCATATTCAGTTCTTCTCTTATTTAACACACTTGTTCAGTAGATTTTTGTTGGATTCATTTCGCTTATTCATTTTTGATTTATTGCTTTTCATTATTCCTACTATATTACATTTATTGGGCCTTCTTATGAATAGTAACGTGGGTTTTTTTATTTTTTCACGGGCCCCATGGGTTATTTGCTTTAGCCTACCCGAACCGTTGGCTATTCATCTTCACTTACAACATACGCTTACCTTTTAGATCCGATCAGGTGTGCCTACAGAAAATTATCCGGCGATTTTTGGCTCCGAAGAGAATGAATTTCGTGGTTGCTACAGGCGATTGTGAGGGGGCTACTGTTCTTCGTACCATCAATCCTTTTTTTATGTTGATTTTGTGGATGCCCTCTTGCCATTTGTTCCCTACTACAGTTCATGCTATTTTTCCACCACATATTTTTTTTTGCCTTGTTATATTGTCTGATTGTTGTAGTTGAAGTTAGGTAGATCAATTATTTGTGCTAAAAAAATGGCAACTTTACTCTTTGCGTCATTTGATACTAGGTTTGATGTTTTTTTCTTTAATTTTTGCCTCTTTTCTTTTAGATTTATGTTGGGTTTCGTTAATCTTTTCAATTGAGTTGGCTGGTTGTTGTTGGGTTAGGTAAATGGTGATTAGGCTGCTTTATGTTAGTTCCTTTTATTCTAGGTTTGTTATGTTTAATTGTTACAGTGATTAAATGTTGATAGGAAGATTTGGGGTTGCATTTTAGTTTAATGGGTCTTTGGAATTGAATGCTATCTTCATTAAATGCTATCTACCATTTGTTAGTTGGCTCTCTTAACTTTTGTTTTAGGGTTTTTTTTCCCTTTATTTTTGTATTGGCTCATCTTTTGTGTTTCCAAAATATTTCTTGCTGATTCTTTTGTTACTCACCATAACTATTTAAAAAATGTTGATAGTTCTGATTTGCTTTTTGGGTGCTGTCTTTGTTATTTGTTTGCGCGTTGTTTTTTATAACTATGAATTCAAAAACTATACCTGACTCTCAAAACATTCGCGACCGGCCATGTGAAAACCTCATACAAAACAATGTTGCAAATATAGATGGGTTTACTGGATGTGGAATGCGTGAGCTCATTGCACCGGTTGTGTCCACCTGTCAACCGTATGCGTCTCAGTATTTGGCTGCACCCAACCATCGCTGTGGCAAGGGTAGGCTGCCTATTTTGTTATTTGTTGTCTATTGAGTTACAGTTATTGTCATGTTTATTCTCAAAACATTCATACAGTTATGTTGTTTTTTCGTTTGCAGATGTTGTTCAGGAGCAAGGCATACACAATACAGGCCAAGAGATGCCTTTATATTATAGTGGTCATACGGGGGTAGGCTATGCACTGGTGGGTGGTTCTTTGGGGGTAAATGACAATATCACAGACAATTTGGAGCCGCATTTGCCAAAGACTCCTTTAAAAAACCATGGTAAAGGCTCTTTCATGTTTTCAGTTTTTACAAAACACTTTACAATGATTAGATTAGATTCTCATGGTATTTTTTAAACCGGGCCAGGGTCAACTGCAGATGGTGCTGCATGTTCACAAGAAAGTCGAGGAAGAGGAAGGTTGCGAAAACAGCCGGTTAGCAAAGGAGTTGACCTTGACAAAGGTGTTCTGATGTATTTTTTCTTTACACAGCATTTTAGAATAATTGGATCAGGTTCTTATGAGAATTTTTTAATCGCGGTAGGATTGCCTACAAATGATGGCACCGCTTCGCAGCAGCCTCGAAAGAGAGGCAGGCCGAGGAAGCAGCCGGCCAGCAACCAGGTTGCCGTGGGTGGTTCGGATGGTCAGGTGGGCGATTCATCCACTTATGTGCACGCTGTTGCCAATCCAATGACTCCTAGTAAGATAGGAGCGGAAAAAGGTTCTTTGCTGTTTTTCCTTTTTACGCAACACATTAGAATAATTAGACCAAGTTCTCATGAGGTTTTTTTAATTGGGTTAGGAGTGAACACATATGATCCTGGGTTTTCACAGAAACCTTGAAAGAGAGGCAGGCCAAGAAAGCAGCCGAACAGCAAGCAGGTTGGACCGGGTGGTCCAAGTGGTCAGGTGGCCGGTTCATCCAGTTATGTGTGCACCGTTGGTCAGCCAATGACTCCTAATAAGATGGAAGTGAGCAAAGGTTCTTTCCTATATTTTCTTTTTACACAGCACATTACAATGATTAGATCATGTGCTCATGAGATTTTTAAATTGGACTAGGAAGAAAAAGACGCCTGGAACAGCCCTCCACAACATGCATGGACCAATCAAATTCAGATGGTCATGCTCATACCGTTGGTCAATCCACGGATACTCATGCAATTCAACGTGAGTAATTTTTTAGTTTTACCTTTTGCAATGCATTTTTGTAGTTCTAAAAATCGGTTAAACTTTTTTCCTCCTTTCTTTGGATGGCAGCGGTCGGCGTGGATGACAATGCCCAAGCAGGTGCTCCACAAAATGTTACTCAACAGTTACAAGGAAGAAAAAGGCGCCTAGAGCAGCCCTCCACAACATCCATGCACCAATCAAATTCAGATGCTCATGCTCATACCGTTGGTCAATCCACGAATACTCATGCAAGTCAAACTGAGTAACTTTCTAGTTTTACCTTTTGCAATGCATTTTTGTAGATCTAAAACCGGTTAAACTTTTGTACTCCTTTCTTTGGGTGGCAGCGGTTGGCGTGAATGACAATGCCCAAGCAGGTGCTGCACAAAATGTTACTCATCAGTCACAAGGAAGAAAAAGACGCCTGGAGCAGTCCTCCACAACATGCATGCACCGATCAGATTCAGATGCTTATACTCATACCGTTGGTCAATCCACGAATACTCATGCAACTCAAAGTGAGTAATTTTTGAGTTTTACCTTTTGCAATGCATTTTTGTAGATCTAAAAATCGGTTAAACTTTTTGTTAGGAATTGGAAATTCCATGTTAAAGTGTCGGTCACCCCAATTATAGTCTAGCATAAATTAGCTCGTAGACTTGTCGTTATTTAAGTTATCTAGTAGTTAATTAGTTAGTTTGTAGAGTAGTTTAGTTTAGTGTAACACCGTGGAGGAAGGACGGGTCTTTACCCACTATATGCCTGATCCACAGTCCGATAGGAGGACGTATCTTGTGTAACTATAAATACCCCTTCCATCCATGGAAGGGGTGGAGCTTTTCAATCTAACCTTACATTTTTAGTGAAGCAAGTCTCTACCAAGAAACTCCCTCTCTCTACTTTATCTCTCTAAATGGCTAACATGTATTTCCATCATCCAAGACCACCTGAATCATCAAACACAATAATATTTCGATCCTACAATTGGCATCAGAGCCTAGGTTATGTTGTTTTGATGATTCGTTTGGTATTTGTATTCGTTGGTGTATGCGGTTTGCTTGTTTCTATGTGGCGGTTTGATACTTGTTGTTATGGTTTTAAGGATGTTATGGTTGTATGCTTGTTAACATGGTCTTGTTTAAATCCAAACATGCTTAAAACAGTTTTTATCAAGCCTTGTTCTGGTCCAAACATTTGATATGGTCATTAAGTTTGTGAGCTGTTTTTTAGCAGTTATTGATTTAGGCGTTAGTTTTTATCAAGCCTTGTTCTGGTGCAAACATTTGATGTGGTCATTAAGTTTGTGAGCTGTTTTTTAGCAGTTATTGATTTAGGCGTTAGGTTGGTTATTTGAATCTGGCACTCGCTCGTTATACCGTTTATGATATGCGTGTTAACAACAATTGGTATGTAATGGTCTTATGATATTTTATGGGAGGTTCTGATTCTGCAGTTTGTACATGTTTTCTTCCTAGAGACTTGGTCATGTTCTTCCTAGAGACTTTCCCTCATTAATGTCCAGATTCATTGTTTGGTCAATAAGTCAATGGCAACTTGTCTATTTACTTCTGTAGCAACTTGGTTATTCGTTGACTTTTTTGAAAGTCAATGGCGAGTTATGTCAAAAGCTAAGTAGCGACTTGTGACTGAAAAAGATTAGCGACTTGTTATTTAACAAGTCGTAGCGAGTTGTAATAACTATATCAAGTTAGCGACTTGACTCATGTCAAATATGTTAGCGACTTGTGACAGAACAAGACTTAGCGATTTGTAAAGAAAATGAGTAGCGACTTGTTGACCAGAAATTAGCAAAGCAAAAGTGAGGTAGCGACTTGACAGATTTAGATTTAGCGACTTGTCGACCTCTAACAAAACCAACAAGACCTCAAACCAATAACATCATCTCGACCTCAGTTTTATGACATCATCGGTCCAAACTTCTCTATGTATCGAGAATCCTAAAGATATTAGCCTCGACTACAACTTCAAAACCAAAACAAACTTCAAACTTCTATTTTAACCTATATACCATATCATCCCATCTCATCAAGACTCGGACTCGGACTAAAATGAAAACTAAAACCATCTCATCGCTAATGCTTTCAAACAGACTCGACACATAATTTAATTAACATCTAATTGATCTCAGTCTCGTGTTAATGACTTTAAGCCAACATTCTTTAGAACCAACACGATCTCGTCATTGATCAAAGACATGAAAGTCTCATCTTACACTATCCGAAACAGAAAATGAAAAGATTCTAACAATTATGTTACATCTCTTTCATTGGTTCGTTCAAAATAAAACACATCCGGAAACACAAACAAAAGGGAATATGTAGAACCTACCTCTTGAGTCCAAACCTTCAAGCCATCCCTGTGGCCTATTCGAGTGTGATTTCTCAAGCCATCTCTGTGGCGAGGTCACCATGATTATTCTGGAAAAAAAAAGAGGCGGACTGAAATTGTTGAAAATTTTATTTGGGTTTGCTTACTGAGATCTTGGTGGCGAGTTGTTAGAGAGAATATTTAGAAATGAGGCACAAGTTTTATGAGAGTGATTAGGGTTGCTAAAGTTTAGGGCATTATGTGATGTTAGTGAGTTTTTATACCGTGTTTTTAGGGCAACATCTGATTAGGATTAGGTGTTTAATATGGGCCGAAGAATGACTTTGGACTCTCGTGGGTTAGAGTGGAGCTAAAATGGAATCTGGTGAATTTTATTTGGATGGGCCGTGAGTTGGATGGGCCTTGAGTTGAGTATCATGAGGATATTTAGTGACTTATGGTATTATAACGATCATGGGCAAGAGTTTTGGCCGAATGTTTTGGCTGTGAAGACAAAATCACGTTTTAACTTAATACTTGATTGTGATTAACAATTCATGTTATTTGAGTTATTTGTGATTTGGGATTGAGAATTATGAACGCGAGATTTCCGATTAATCACATTTTATTCTGGATCGTGTATGAGTTATTTGAGTGATTGGATGAGATAAATGTCTTCAATGGGCCATGTGATAAATTGTATTAATCTTGGAACGGGTTATGTGGTAATTTTTTGGATCTCGGACTTAACCGCTTGAATCGGATATCCTCATACTCGTACTCTTCACGGAAAGTTATGTTGTGAAATGGGCTTTATTAATTCGGATATTCTACATGAGTTGGTGCCATGTCTGTGCATTTTACGAAAACTTGAATTTTAAGAGTGATTGATATTGGATGTGCTAATCTTATGTGGGATTAAATTGGATCGAGAGTACATCTTGCATGACAATGAGACTTTTTGGGTGATGTGACTTGAATTTATGTGATTTGTTGGTGAAATATGATTTGAAGCAAGTTGATGATGAGATTCGATGGATTATGAGGTTTGGTACGTTGGTTTATACATTTTTACCGTTAATATTATGTCACGGCTCGAACTAAAAGTTGAACATTACTAACTACGGGGTTGTTTGTGCTCGGTATTTCATTATCAAGTTTGGCATATCGGGTTTACATCACCATGTTGTTACTGCACTAGCCGACAGAATGCGTGAACGATGTGTTTACCAAAGTGTTTATTTGATGGTTGATGATGTTGATGACGTTGGATAATGAACCATTGATGAACCGATGCATGTTCCCCTAAAACAGATATTCACCGAAACCAAAGTTGTCATAACACATTCAAGCTGACATTGTTTACGGCTTTGTCTTGTTTTTGTAAAATCCCGCGAAAGAATCTATTTCTCGGTTTAAATCATAGACTTGTAAAATCCCATGACAATGGAAACATCCTGGTAATAGTAAAGTGCAGTTCTGGATTTATCTTACGGTTTATTCTTGATTTTGTAAAATCCTGCGAAAGAAACTATTTCTCGGTTTAAACCATAGAATTGTAAAATCCCGTAATGATGGAACCATCTTGCAGAAAGGAAAGTGTATTTCGGGATCTTATTTGATGATGGTGCTACGGTTTCTGTTTCGAAGAAGGGATAAAAGGGTGTACTTCATGAATTGGATGTGTGTTTGGATATTCGTCATGGCAGTTTGGTTATTACTTGGTTTTACGGGGATGTGCTTATACCATGGTCGGGAAGAAAAACCATTATCATAGTTCACTTAAAACGTCAAAGGAGGCTAGATTTGAGCTGTTAACCAGAAGATGTGACAACGGAGTTAATTCACTATTATTTATTTGAGGTTGAAGTGAATTATCACGGGCAAGTGTACTTAGTATCTGAAGGTATCGGGGATGGATGGATGAAGATTCTTCAAGATCCTTGTTCGAGCTTATTATAAAAAAACGAAGACTTGGAAATCTAGTTATTGTTGGGTGTCTTTTACCGTTTCTTTTTCCATTTGGGGGAATTGGGCTCTTACCACCACAAAATAACTATCACTTTAAGGAGTTACGTTGTAGTGCTCAGTGTCACATTCAATTGTGGATTTTCAAGAGGTAATGTACGTCTACTACTTGATGGTTGGTTGGATGAAGAGTATAGAGTACTTAGAGATTCATTGGAGGATGAAGTCTCGACACCGCTCTTTGTTACATATGTGCAAGTTTAAGTCACGAGTTCGGGTTAGTTTACTTCAGGGTCAAATTCATCATATTGGGTTTTCTCCATCAGTTGTCACGATAAAGAGCCTACTGAATGATAATGGGTTGATTACAAGTTTGCCTAGAGAGGTTGAAAAGAGAGAGATTTATGACGTATGAACACAACAGTTCATGCCTCGTTCCTCAAGGAAAAGAAAAGTGTACGCTTCAGTGCGCTTTATCTTCTGAAGAAGAGAAATCTTGTCTATTATGACCATTCTCATCAACATGCTTCATACTTTTTCCATGCACTTCAGTCATCAAGTGAACCGGGCTACTGTTGATTGTTTTCTTATTCCACTTGCTCAATATAATGAAGATGGCGACATCACGTGCTAATTTTGCGGGGGAGAAGTGTGAATAGAATACATTTGGATGATTTTCACTTGTTTAATCAAGAATGGCATCTCCGTATGCAATTCTTGAGGGGGAGAAAAAGTGTGAACTTACTGCATGATTGATCGATATCTGAGTATATATGGTCATACGGCTCCTAACTCATGTAAGAACCGGTCTTCTTCTTATCGGGTCATCGTTACATGAAGTTTCTTCTAAGAGCCGTTGGTTGACATCTTCACACGGGCTGATGATTTATCGACAAAGTGCTTCCGGTTAATGCTTCACGTACACATCAACATGATGATTCCGAACAACCTTTCTGTTCTTGTTTGATGTGATTGTTTGCTTGGTGTTACCATTTCGTGTGTTCATTGCGGGCTGATTGCTGATTTCCTTGATGAACATATTTCTGTTCTTGTTTGATTGGGAGGGATCTTAATTAAGGGGATTTTCAAGATGTAAGTTAATTAGGATGCTTTTTGGTGTGTTGAAGATGTTAACTATCTATTCCCCAAGTGGACAATCTAGAAGAAGGTCGAGTCTACAGTCTATTCTACATTTTCTGCTACATGTTAGAAGACTAAAGACGAGTTGCATTTAACGATTTAAAGACTTCTTCTTAATCTGGGCATTTATCATAAAGATTGTCGGTTTAAGGGGAGAGCACTAATTGGGGGAGGGTGAAATGTCGAATTTAATCCCCAATTAGACTTGCTCACATTCTGCAGCAAGTTGATTCTCACAAAGACTTCAAGCGTTCTTCTCATCATATTTCAAGTATTTGGGTTTATAATGTGTTGCTGATTCTGAAGTATCAAAACCAGCAAGGGGGAAGGAGACACGTATCTAAACGCGAGTAATCTTGATGAGCTTAATACTTCTAAGTGAATGAAGATATCCCGGGAAGACTATTGTCATTACCGCAGAGAAACTCAAGGTTTGACTCATGGCGTTTAGTGTTCTTATTCCAACTATGTGGGGGAAGAGATGTTAGAGAAAGTTTCTGAAGATATAAGAGGTACACTGGTGTGTGATGATCTCGATGTTATCGCAATCATCAGGGGAGAGAGAATTGTGTACATTGGGGGCGCTCTGCTGTCTCACTTGAGGGCTTAATCAGTGATTCAGAGATATAATCACTTATTCCGGAGTTGACATCCGCAGAGATTGTCATTCGCAGAGATAATCAGTGATTCGGCCTGCTTCTTCAATGTTATCAGTTGTTCTCTCTTTGGGGAATATGTGTACTTCGGGTCCTTGAGCTTCATACACGATCATCAGGGAAGAAAGCCATTGTTTGCCACAAACATTGGGGAGGTGTTTTCTCTCCGGGCATGATGTGTATTCGGAAGAGTTCTTGGATATTGGTGTACTTCGGGTTCTTGAGCTTCATACATGTTCATCAGGGAAGAAAAATGTGAACATGGGAAGGTGTTTTCATTCCCCTCATGAAGTGTATTCGGGAGAGTTCTTGAGCATTATACAAAGAGGCTAACTGCATCAATTCAACTACTTGGGGGAAGTGTTCTCTTGACACCTTTTGGAATGGATTGCGGCAGACTTCAGTGGTTATGAAATATGAGAAGAAATTTAAAGAGTGGGATGATTCTTTGCTGATCTATCTTGATGATATAACCCCGAATGGAGATCCTCGATTATCGTTCTCAAATGAAGCAGTGGGATTTATGATAATGGTGTGCTTCTCTGTGCACCTGGCTAAGGCAAGCTTGAAATAGAGCTTCGAATCTGCTCAACTAATGGATTTTCGGTTTGGGGGGAAGCTGCCAAAGTCTCTCTTTCTCAAAGGCTCGTGTTCTATCTTCTATTATGGAGTGAAGCTTTGGTGGTGGAAGTTTAAGAGATGACGAATTCTATCTTCTACGACGTGCTGTTTGATATCCTTATCTCGGTACTCGTATCATCATCTTCTTAAACTATATCATCTATTCTATATTTGTATATATTTTTCAGAAAAGCAAAATACAAAAATATAAAACAAACAAAAAGAAAATAGAAAAATATAAAACCTTAAAAAATCCATAAAAATTAGAAAATTTGAAAAATACCAAAAATATTGTTTTTTCAAAGACATGTCTTCTGGTATCGATAACATCTGCGGTCTTAGAAATGTCATTCAATAATGGCACGGGACCATAGATGAAGTTTGAGCAAGAGGTGTAAATATTCTTTTCCAAAACATGTCTCAAATATGGCTTACAGTTACTTCAGACTGTAACCCGTGCTTAAACTATGGCTTGATATTATTTCAGATAGCAACCCGTTTTTTCAAAGGAAGGAAAGTGTTGCGCTAAACCTATTTTCAAAATATTTCGTGCACTTATCCTAAAACATAATGAGGAAAGTATGACGAAGGACTGCTGTTCCTACTCAAATATTTTTCCTTCAAAAATTCTTCAGAAAAATATTTGTTTTAACAAAATGGTGGTAAATGAGTTGCTTTAAAAACAATTAGCTTCAGAGTTTTCATAAAATTTGCAAACTCAATCAATGACTTCAACGCTTTTAAACTTTTCAAAAAATGAGTCATTGATTGAGGGGGAGAATGTTTTCAAATTTACATCATCTAACGAGCTTTCTTAATTATCCTATATGCTTAATTATAAATAATGTTAACCTATGTTGAAGGACTAGGTGCCTAGGATATGATTGTCACGATTAGATGATTAGAGTTTGATGAACACATTATTCCCATGCCTTTACATGATCTGATTGATATGTTGAATTGACTGTTATTAGTCGATTGCTGTTTGGGTGATGTCGACCACCATATATCTGTATGTGTGTTCACTAACGTATGCAGGTATATTGGTATATAAGAATGTTCCCGATCCGGATCCCACAAATGAAGATGATTGGATGCCGAAAGGAAAAGGTAATTATATCTTGGGTTGACAAATGAAGAAACGGAGCTTAATTGGACTTCTATGAAGAGTTGGCATAAATGCAACGTAAGAGGTCTCACTACATCAGCAGATGGTTTTCTTCTAAGTGATAGAAGAAACGAAGCTTAATTTGACCTCAGTTGGTATTAAAACGCAATGTAAGAAGTCTCACTGCATCAGCAGACGGTGTTTCTTCCAAGCCCTACAGCAACAACATAAGCTTCTCAACCACCTAACGTATCTTTGTGCAGGAAACCATTTTTAAACAATTTTGAAAAATTTGATTAAAATTGTTTTGAAAATGGAAAAATATTGTTTTTGAAAATAAATTTGACTAAATTTTGAAAATCACCGGACTTCATTTTATCAAAAATATAAGTCACTCAATCATCGACTACGGTCATCGATTGAGGGGGAGAGTGATTTCAAATTAAATATTTTCAAACAATATTTCTTCATAAAAGTCCGTTTGTACGTTAAAATATGGTGATCTAAAGATTTAATTTATGTCATGGTATGATTTTCTTTAAAACCAAAAGATCTGTCAAAATGAAATTTTTTCTGTTCTTGTTTGATTGTGAGATTGTTTTATTTTACTAAAAGATCTCTTAAAACAATCATACCTGACACTAACAATCTTGAATGTCTAAATCTGTTCCTTATCTATCATTTTTCAAAAATAAATCTTGCCACGTCTTTCCCCAAAAATTTTCTAAATGATTTAAATCAATTGGGATCACAAATCTCAAAAGGTTTGAAATTTTTGATCGGGGGAGAGATCGTGATTTAAATCTCAAATCTGTTTTAATGGAATCAGTTTTAGTCCTTTATAGGCACTCCTGCCTCCATGTGCCAAACGATTTCAAATACACAATGCACATGTTGAGGAGGAGGATTTATCCAAAAACAAGATGATTTTTTAAATCAGGCACATTTTCTCCCATGTTTACTAAACCGTATTAAATCACTTGGGATCCAAAATCTCAAAGGGTTTGATATTTTTGATCGGGGGAGAATTTGTGATTTAATAATGAAATTTGAGAAAAGGTGATCGTTTTGATTCAAGTGTGCATACTGCTCTCTCATATGTGCTAAACGCTTTCGAATCTCGAAGCACATATTGAGGGGGAACAAATGGTTTATATTGGCTTTTGTAATCGTGGATGTACTTCAAAATAACTCTTGCCTCTATGTGATAAAATGATTTCAAATATCCTATGCACATATTGAGGGAGAGAATTTACCAAAGAAAATCAAAATGCTTTTTCTAAGGAAATTGTGATCAAGAAATTATTTCAAAGAACTTTTGCCTCCATGTGCCAAACAATTTCAATATCATATGCACATGTTGAGGGGGAGCATTTTCTAAATGATCAAAACAATTAAGGTACAAAATGCTTTGATTTTATAACACATGTGCCTTGATTGATTTTTTCAAATGATTTTTCAATTGGTTTCATGAAGGAAAGAACAATACCAAAAGACCGACCAATTTATTTTATGCATGGTGTTATAAGGATGGTTAGGTTAGGTATTCGTTCCCATGATCCGCCAGAACCGGAGGGATCTTCCCAGGGACAATCCACTAGATAGTGTAGAGTTCTTAGGAATATTGAAAAAAGGAGAAAAGTGAGATATGGGAAGAGTGCGGACTAAGATAGAGCTAGAACTGGAATAAACCCAACAAGGTTCTAGTTATGAAATCTCGGTAAGCACTGAAGAGGTTGAAGAATGAAAAAGAATTGAATGTGAAAAGGGGTGAAAAAAAATAGCCCTCCAATAATTCAACCTTAGGGCAGTAACCGGGTTCAATACATATGCTACTGGTGTTTACTAAGGTAACATCGGTATTGAAGACAAGACGTCATGGACCCAGTGACGCACTGCACTACAACTTCCCAAACCACTCAAGTTCCTCTTAAAAGGGCTTGTTTCATTCTCACGGGGAACCGACATTATCTATCGACTTTCTCTTAGAGATTGTTGATATTGAAGAAGGAGACCCTCTCCCTAGTCTCCGGCATAGGAACCAAAAATGTGCACAATTGAGTCTAGAGCCAAGAGATCATCCACAATATCTCATTAGAACACAAAGTTAATGAAGACTTGTTGTTTCACACAATGTGGAAAGTGAGTATATGATTAAGAGTCCTACGCATTATCCTTGTGGTATTGCCAGAACATCCGAGTGATATGTAAAAGTATTCACGATGAAGATGGAAATCCTTCTAGAGCTAACATCAAACAAGCTCTTGGTGGGTGACATGTGAGATATTTTGTAAAGATCAAGCTTGTGACAACTAGATATAAACAATGGGGAGATTCATTCTTGAATCAACCTTGGTCCAGGAAAGGAATTGACGAATACTTTTGGAAAAACCGTTCGATGTGCAAATCTTCTTTTTCTCTAGCACATCGAATGTGTATTCATATTTCAAATTCAAAAAGTATCTCTGATTGAAAAAATACTTTTGGAAAAACCATTTGATGTGCGAATCTCTTCTTTTATCTAGCACATCGAATGTGTACTCTTTTCAAATACAAAAAGTATTTATGATTGAAAATTGATCTTTCTTATAAAACCTTCGTCGTATTGCAAAACTCTTTCTTCTAAGCAATACGCGATTATTTTTCAAATCAATTTTTCATCAATTAGTGAATCTCAATTCGCTGGTTCACTCACTCCGTGTTGTCTTCTTTGAGACGTTCCGGTTTGAGAACAGCTAGAACAGCTGCGAAACCCTGTCAAGGAGATTCTTAGGACTCCTACTTGATCACAGGCAGTACTTGTACTGATCAACGGGGAATTGTGGGCCGTGTACCTCAATTCAACAAAAGTGATCAAAGACACTTTCGTGTGTTTTATTGCTAACTGTTGTTTGCAGGTACATTTGGATGGTTGCAGCTGATCAGAATTGAGGAGTCATTCCAAAGCCGCATGCTCACATCATCCACACTTAATTGAAGAAATCATGACTGGTGCATATCTACATAACCTGGTTCTGATATTTTTATACTATGCTTCTGCTACACTGCTGCAAATATCATGAACCAGTAAAGCTTCCGCTACTCTGATGGAAAGATGTCATGATTCAAAAGTGTGAGCATATCGGTCCAAAAGTCACAACATCACATGATGGCAACAAAATAAAGGGTGATCCAGAGATTTACTGTGGCTGATGATCTCATTGAAAGCTCGAAGATCATCAATGATGTGGATCAGTTCAAAGACCTCCACTGAAAGTACAAAATAATTGAACTTTGAAGAATCGCTACAAAAGCACAAAGAATGCGGGAATTGAAGAATTGAAGTCTACGAGCTCAAGAACAAAGTCAAGAATAGAATGCTAGGATGCAAAATGTATTTCATGGGGTAACCTCCCTTAGGGGGAGATTGTTAGGAATTGGAAATTCCATGTTAAAGTGTCGGTCACCCCAATTATAGTCTAGCATAAATTAGCTCGTAGACTTGTCGTTATTTACGTTATCTAGTAGTTAATTAGTTAGTTTTTAGCGTAGTTTAGTTTAGTGTAACACTGTGGAGGAAGGACGAGTCTTTACCCACTGTATGCCTGATCCACAGTCCGATAGGAGGACGTATCTTGTGTAACTATAAATACCCTTTCCATCCATGGAAGGGGTTGAGCTTTTCAATCTAACCTTACATTTTTAGTGAAGCAAGTCTCTACCAAGAAACTCCCTCTCTCTACTTTCTCTCTCTAAATGGCTAACATGTATTTCCATCATCCAAGACCACCCGAATCATCAAACACAATAATATTTCGATCCTACACTTTTGTCCTCCTTTATTTGGGTAGTAGCGGTAGGCGTGAACGACAATGCCGAAGCAAGTGTTGCACAAAATGTTACTCATCAGTTACAAGGCCGAAAAAGAACTAGGCGCTCAGGTCAATCCTCTAGAAAGTCTAAACGTCAGTGATTCCTTGAAAGTAGTTTCCATCATGGCACGGATAATGGATCATGCAGCATTGATGAAGGATCGTCTTCTCATACAACACAAGGTTACTTCTTTTTTATAAATTTTTTTAGCATCGGTTATCGTTTTTAAAATCATATATTCTCAAACCTTTGAATTAATTATGGTTTCTTAATAAATGTAGATACATCATATGCATATGATGATTTAGGGGACTGTTCTGAGCGGTGCTATCATTGTAACGCTGTCTTTTGGCCTGGGGAACAGCTTGCAAGCCACCGGTTTAGAAATGCTTTACCTCAATACCAATTATGTTGTGGAGGCAGTAGAATATTTATGCAACAGAAAGCAGAGCCGCCTGAGTATATCAAGCAGCTGCTTGGCCGAAGAACCTTTATGGAAAATATACGAACCTACAATCAGATGTTTGCAATGACTTCTTTCGGTTCGAACGTCGACACCGCAATTAATAATGGTGGGGGGCCATATATTTTCAAGGTTTCAGGCCAAATATACCATCGAATTGGGTCGCTTTGTCTAGCTAATGACGACCCAAAATTTTTGCAGCTCTATATCTATGACACGCAGAACGAGGTTGAGCATAGGTTGAGCCATTTTTCAAATTCAGATGCCACTGATTTGGATCCACATATCGTGGAAGGGCTCATTCACTTTTTAGACACCCACAATGAGTTGGTCCAGATATTTAGAACTGCACGCGACAAGTGTGCTCAGCATGATGTCCCTGAATTTAAAGTGAGGCTTTACAGTGGTGAAGGGCCCCGTGGTTATGAGCTTCCAGCATCACAGACTCTTGGTGCCATTGTCTTTGACAGTGGCCCAGAAAGTAAGTCGAATTATGATGTTATACTAGAATACAGAGATGGTCCAATAAAGAGGATCAGCAAAATTCATAAGTCATACATGTCATTACAGTTTCCATTGATTTTCATCTATGGTTAGCCAGGGTATCATACAAAGTTAAAGTTAAGAACAGCAGATCCAGACGATGAGCCAAAACGTGTTTCGATGAATGCATTCTACCATACCAGCTGCACCCAAGGCATGACAATTATAATTTGTTTTTTCGGACTGGCAGGCTTTTTCAGCAGTATGTCGTTGGCGTGTATTGTTGTATAGAACAGAATAGAATGGATTTTTATAGGATACATCAGAATGATATTCGAGGAGACTATTTATCAGGCCTGTATGATGCAGTTTCAAGGGGAGATCGTGAAGGGTCAAAGGCAGGATCGCGAATTATATTACCTTCCTCATTTACTGGAGGTCCAAGATATATGTACAGTCATTACCTGGATGCATTGGCCATTTGCAGGGTGCTTGGTAATCCACGCTTTTTTATAACATTCACATGCAATGTAAAGTGGCCTGAGATTCAAAGATACATGGGTCAGTTTCCTCACCTGACTACAGCGGATAGGGCAGATATAGTGTGTAGAGTATTTGAGCAAAAGATTAGGTCATTCATCAGGTTCATGTGGGAAGAAAAAACATTTGGGCGTGTCACAGGAGGTATGTCTATGTTTATTTATAAAAATAAACCACTTGGATTTTAGCTTTCAGCCACGTTCATTCACTGAATCAGTATATGATGTGGTGTCCCACCATGTTGTTCTAATTTTAGTTGTTTTATTTTTTTATATACAGTATTGTATACTGTTGAGTTTCAAAAATGTGGCTTACCACATTGCCACACACTTCTTTGGATTTCTTCAATGGTGAACATTGACAATGCTCAGGATGTGGATCAATACATTTCTGCAGAGCTGCCTGACCCCGATGTTGATCCGCGCACTTATAAAATTGTTTCTGAGATGATGATGCATGGACCATGTGGCAGGGCTAACTCGAATGCACCGTGTATGCAGGGCGATATGTGCAGTAAAAAATTTCCAAAGAGATATAATGAAGAAACGTTTTTTGACGACAAGGGTTATCCCCATTATCGAAGAAGGCAAGGACAATTTATCGCAACAAAAGGCCAGATCGTATAACCGTGATCTTTGCTTGGTGTTTGAAGCTATTAATGTGGAGTACTGTGGTTGGAGCATGCTAATAAAATATATGTTCAAATATATATCAAAAGGAACCGATAGGATTTTTGCCAAAGTAACAAGATCTGTTGGTGAGGCTTCTACTTCGTCAGCACAAGCAGAGGCAGCCATCGATGAAATCCAAAATTATCTTGATGGCCGGTTTATATGTCCTCATGAAGCATGTTGGAGAATCCTTAAATTCGAAATACACAGCAGAGAACCAGCGGTGCAAATTCTTTCAGTCCATCTAGAAAAGATGCAACATGTAACCTTTAGAGACGGTGACAATTTAGAGTCTGTGGTTAACCGTCGTGATCGGAAACTAACAACACTCATAGAATGGTTCACTTACAACATTGAAAATGAAGATGAAAGGCATTTGACATACTTACAATTCCCATCGGAGTTTGTATGGTATGCAGATCAAAAGAGTTGGTCACGTAGTAAAACCAACGCATCTTTTATTGGGCGCCTTGCATATATACACCCAACTTCAGGGGAGCTTTTCTTCTTAAGGATGTTGTTATGTCATCAAAAAGGGTGTAGAGACTTTGCAGAGATCAGATCAGTCAACCAAGTTGTATACCCAACATAGCGTGCTGCATGTGACGCACTTGGTCTGCTTGGTGATGACAAAGAATGGGAGACAGCTCTTGCAGAGGCATGTGGCTCAGCTTCATCAGCAGAGCTGAGGTTCCTTTTCGCACGCATGCTTACTCATTGTAACCTTGCACAGCCTTTACAATTATGGAGCAAGTTTTGGCAAGAAATGGGCCATGATATTCCAGGAATTGTCTCGCAACAGGTCCGCATTCCTAACTACCACGTCAATGACGATGAATTATAAGGATACATATTATATGAGCTGGAAATAATACTTACCAGTTGCAGCAAATCAGTAACAAATTATGGTTTGCAGCCCCCTCCAAAAGAACTGCTAGATCAATTAAACAACCGGTTATTAATGGAAGAAAAGAATTACAATAGGCAAATGCTAGCACAACAAAGAGATGAGTCGATTCCAAATTTGAATAATGAACAGAAAAACATATATGACCTCATCATGAATGCTTTTAAAGTGGGTAAGCAGGAGTTGATATTTGTATATGGTCATGGAGGGACCGGTTAAACGTTCCTCTGAAAAACAATCCTCAGCACTATACGGGCTGAAGGTAAAATTGTGTTGGCGGTTGCTTCTTCTGGCATAGCATCTCTCCTTCTTCCAGCAGGACGAACTGCCCATTCAAGGTTCAAGCTTCCATTGGAGCTGACGGATGAGTCACTTTGCAGCGCTAAAAAAAACACTCTAATAGGAAATCTTTTAAAAGAAACAGATCTTATTATCTGGGATGAAGCGCCAATGAATAACCGGCGATGCTTTAAAGCATTGGATAGGACTCTGAGAGACATATTAGATGCACCAGATGTTTTGTTTGGTGGGAAAACAATCATTTTAGGCGGTGATTTTCGCCAAACACTCCCAGTCAAGAAAGGCGGGCCAAAAATGGAAGTAATAGCATCATCTATTGCAGAATCTCACATGTGGCCATGCTTTCAGGTTATGAAACTTAAAAAAAATATGAGGCTTTTCCGCTCAGATTTGAGCCTAGAAGAACAGAGCTTAGCAGCCTCATTTGCATCATGGCTTCTTGATATTGGTAATGGTAACATTGGTGAGCCTGATAAAGAAGACATCAGAGATGCAGCATGGGTTGAAATTCCTTCTAGATATTGCATACAGGATGACGACGAAGGCCTCTCAAATCTCATAGATTTCATCTATGATCAGCCTACACTTCAAACATCTTCAGCAATTACTCTACAAGAAAAGGAAATCGTCTGTCCGAAGAATGAAACAGCAGATATTATTAATTCAAAAGTCTTATCGATGGTTGATGGTGAAATAACAACTTATGCAAGTTATGATATAGCCATACCAGTTGCAAATAGCGGAGCTAAAACCGAGATGTTATACCCTCCTGAATATCTAAACACCTTTAAGCTGTCAGGATTCCCGCCACATGAGTTGCAGCTTAAGGTTGGATCACCAGTGATGTTGCTAAGGAATGTTAACTTGGCAGGTGGTCTGTGCAATGGGACACGTATGTGTTAGCCTTAATAGTTTTATTAAAAGCGATGGTCATTCACGATTAGGAACTTTGTAACGTGTGTTAGATATCGTGATAGAATAGTCAACGGGCTCGTGGATTGGACTAAGCTAAATGGGCTTTAGTTTAGTTAAGCTAGCATTGAATAATGGCGTGTAACCCATGTCCAAACCCAAGTCCACGAAAAGCCCAAGCCAAGCCCATAGGAAAGCCTTTTAGGTTTTCATGTGTCTTGTACTATAAATACCCCTCAAATGGTCATTTGAGGGGTGTGCTTGAAAGTGTGTGTGTGTGTGTGTGTGTGTATTTCCTTATTGAATATACAACATCTTGTGTTTATCTTTTCTCACATCATACACGGATTTATATCTTCAAGTCACCATCTTTCTCATCTTATTTCTAAGCTTTGTTTGTGTTTGTTTCACGTGGGTATACTTGTATACGTGTTGGGTTTGCTTGGTAAAGTGATAAGGTTGATATATCTAAGGTCCTACAATTGGTATCAATCGCCTAACAATGGTTTAGGAGTGTTTGGTTGAAGTTTTTGTTTGTGTAGTATACGCGTAGATTCGTTCTCAAAGATTCACGCTTAAAGCTTTAATTTTTGCACTTAAAAATTCAAGATTCTTGTAGTTTAAGGTTTATTTGGTGCTAAAGTTTCAGTTTTTTGCAAAAAGTTCGAAGCTTTACGCGTTTTGGTTAAGTTTTGAGCTCGTTTTTGAAACTTTGGTCATTTCTACTCGTAACTTTTCTAGGCACTTTGGGTGAAAAAGGTCAACATTTTTGGGTTATTCGAGTGTTTTTAAGGATATCTGTGCAAGCGAAATTGTTTGAATCATTGGAAATTTTTTACGAGTAGGTCAAAACCCTAGTTCTACTCGTAAGAAAGTCAACTACGCATAGTTTTCTACTCGTAACTTTTTGGTGAAGAATCTTCGTGCTCTAACTGTGACTCAGTGCTTCCCTCACTTGGATAAGTGTGTGGAACACTTCGACTTTTGGATATCTCTTACACTGTGATAGTGTAAAGGATTTTTGGGCAAAACCCTAATCTTACGCATAAGTTTCGACTTACGCGTAGAATACTTTACGCATAAGCATTTTTCTTACGCCTAAGTCTTTCTTACGCATAAGCTAAATCTTACGCTTAACTTTTTCTACTCGTAACTTTAAACCTACGCATAAGATCCTACGCCTAAGGAATCCTACGCCTAAGATCCTACGCATAAGATCCTACGCCTAAGTTTCTACTCGTAACTTGTGTTTCTACGCCTAAGCTCTTTCTACGCATAAGGTTTAAAAAAAAAAAAAAAAAAAAAAAATTTGACGGGAAAACTTGAGTAAAATTTAAATTTTTGAGGAGACTAAACGTTCAATTTTTACGCGAGATTAAAATTTTGGTCTAACTGTGAAAATTTTGGTCAAAAATTAAAATTTTTGGGCCTAAATTCAAATTTTTCGGGTCAAATTTTGCGTCAAAATTGTCATAACTCAAATTTTTCATACGACCTTAGAATTGATTTTTATAGTGAATTTCAAATTTTGGGCGAAAATTTTTTAAGAACCGAGTTTACGAGTACGACTTTCGGAAACACCTCAACTGAGCTTAATCTTCATCAACCACAACTCCTTTATCGTTGAATCGATCCTACATCAACTTTATCAGATCATACCTTCATCAATGGCTACTCAACAAGACATTCATGCAGCCGGTGCCGAAAACCGACCTCCCATGTTGGCAAAAGGTGGTTATCTTCAATGGACAAGTCGAATGCTCCGTTACATAAAGACCAAACCTAATGGCAAACTCATGATTAAATCCATTCAGGATGGACCCTTCCAGCCTCGACAAGTTAATGTACCTGGAAATCCTGATGCAACACCTCCCACCGCACCATCTTCTCGTCTTCAATACGAATCTGAATACACTGCAGAGGATCAGAAACAAGTCGAAGCAGATGACATGCCAATTCATATTATCCAACTGGGTTTACCAATCGACATCTTTGCTGCGGTAGACAGTTGTGAAACTGCTTTCGATATGTGGGAACGTGTTAGACGACTTTGTCATGGAACAAAAATTGGTCATCAAGACATGGAGAACAAGTTGCTAACTGAATGGGAAAAGTTCACATCTACACCAGGAGAATCCATTAAATCCTACTATGGAAGGTTTTGCACTTTGATGAATGAGCTAATCAGAAACAAGCTGACACCCAGAACTATCGTTCAAAACATCAAGTTCCTGAACAATCTTCCAGAAGAATGGGGACGATATGTCACTATTGTCAACCAAACAAAAGACCTTCATCAGGTGAACTTTGATCAACTGAATGATTTTCTGAAACAAAACCAAAATGAAGTGAATGAAGTCAGGAAAGAAAGATTGGCAAAGAATCATGATCCATTGGCACTCATTGCTAAGACTCTATCTTCAGTGAATACACAACAACAAGCTTCATCATCTTCCAACAACAACAACTTGCAGCCACAACAACAATTCTATCCAGATCAACAATACCAGGAACAAGAAATCACTGATCTCGAATCTGATCAAGAAGACCCTATGTCCCAAATAATTTCTCTCTTGGGTCAAGTAATCAAAGGTCGCTATTCCACACCTACTAACAACAACCAAAGGATATCATCAAACACTCGCAATAGGCAAATTGCACAGCCGGGTGTGAATATGGGTAATCAAGGACAAATGGTTGGAGTTACTGGGAATCAGCAGGGATATGCTACTGGATTTCGCATGGGTAATCAGGCGGTTCTGAATCGGGGTAATCAGATGAGACAGAATGTTGGGAATAGAGCAGTTCAGAATCGGAATGTTGCAGCTCCAGTCGTTGGGAATCATGGAAATGTGAATCAGGGTAATCAGATTAAGTGTTATAACTGTCAAGGAATGGGTCACATGGCAAGGAATTGTCCTTCTAAGCCGAACAAGAACGATCTTGAGTATCTTCAGAAAACTGTCCTGTTGGTACAAAAGGAACGCGCTGGATTTCAGTTGAGTGCTGAGGAACATGACTTTATGGCTATTATGGATGATTTGGAAGACCTCGAGGAAATTAATGCGAACTGCATCTTCATGGCTAATCTTCAGGAAGCTAAGTACGACACTGAGTCAGACTCACCTCCTGTCTATGACGCCAATACCGTATCTGAGGTACCAATCATTGATCCATGTTATAACAATGTCATATTTAATGTGTTTACTCATGACGAACAACATTCTGTGACGCCAGCACCTACTTATGATACATACCTGGATAATCCGAGTTGTAGCAATACTAACTCTGAAACTCCAGATGTGGATCCTAGTGGAGGCTGTGTGGCACAAAATACTGAGACTGATGAGGAAACACGTGCTTATGTTGAATCATTAATCAATCAATGTGGCATTGAAGTTGAGAAAGTTAGAACGGTCAATCGCGAAGTTAAGGCCGCGAATGCTAAATTGACCGCTGAGCTTGAGAGTTACAAGGAGCATGCCAAAGCCTATGAATTTCATACAAACAAAATGTCCGAATTAGAAATTGGTTATCGAGATTCTGTTTTAAGAGAAAAACAATTGCAACTCAAGTACGATACACTTGATGTGAATCTGAATTTGAAAATAAAATCTTTAAACAAGGAAATTTCTGATCTAAATGACCAACTTTCTAAACAAAAAGCACTGTTTTCTGTTCTTGAAAAATAGAAGAAACAGTTGATTGCTGATTTTTCAAAACGAGAAGATTCTCTTCTTGATGAAATTCTTGATAAAACTGAAAAAATCAAAACTTTGGACAATTTGCTTCTTACAACGGGTCATTCAGCTAAATCAAACAAGATGCTTTCTAACCAAGTAAATCCACGTTTTCATACTTCACATAAGATGGCACTTGGTAATGACCCTTCTTCGTTTCTCAAAAAAGCTCAGAAATCTCAGAATGTGTTGCACACTGGAAAACCTTTGCATGAACCTATAATTGTGCATGATTCTCTTGAAACGTTGGAACTATCTGAGGAGAGTAGATCTAAAATGAAACAAAAACATCCGGAAATCAAACCGATTGATTATAACAAATGGAACCAAATTAATGTTCTTCCTTTTGTTTCTCAAAAAGAACAATCAACGTTTTCCACCACATCAAGTGTTTCAAACAAAGTGTCAACACCAGTTTCAAAATCAGTTTCAAAACCAGTTGTTGTCTCCAAATCTCTTTCGAACATTGAACAAATGTCTTCAAACAATCCTTTTAACACAAGTGAAGCGCGAAGTATTTTGGAAAATGTGAAAACGAGAATTGCAGATCTTCAAGAGACTGTTAAAACTAAAACCAATATTAGAACAAACATCTGGTTTAATAGTTTTGATAATGAACAGAAAAAGTTTTTTGAAACTCAAATTGCCCCTCAGCTGAATAACATCAGTGCAAGGGTAATTCATTTTGAACAAGCGTTTTTGAAAGAAACAACTGACTTTGTCAAGGACCATAAATCCCTGGTAAAGCAAGCTAATGAAAGTGTTGAACACATCAAAGTTTTGGAAAAGTTTAATGACTCTCTCTCCGAAGATGTTCTGACTACTGATATTATGTCCATCATTCTGCAAACATATTCTGTTGAAGATCAAAAAAGACTCCAGGATGAGACCTCCGAAATTGTTTCAAAATATGAAAAAGCTCTTATGAAACTTGAAAAAGAAAATATCTCATATTTTAAACAACTTGATCGAAAAACTGAGGAATGCAAGTATGACAAATTGTCGTATGAGCGCGCCTACAATGACATGAAAGCTAAAAATGATCTTTTGAGGGCTCAGCTGGAAAGTCAAAAGGGAAAGGCAGTGGAAACTGTGATTACAAAACCATTGACTGCGGAGAAAGCAAATGTTCTCAAACCGGTTTCAAAACCAAAAATGTCTATTTCTTTGCCTCCTCCAAAAGTCAATGAGAAAAATGTTTCATCAAAACCAGTCACTCCACCTGTCGTGCCTAAACAAAATGTTGATAAAGGGAAAGCGGTTATTGAGAATCCTAAAGTTTTAGCACCTGGCCTTTTTAAGATGAGTACCACTAATGCGTCTACCTCCACATCTAAAGAGACTAGGATAGCTGAAACCACCTCCCTTCATAAAAATGTGAATCCTAATGCGTGTGCCTCACCTTCTACAGGACTAGAAAGCACCTCTAGGAGCAGCAGACTAAAGCCTAAGAGCAATACAAGGAACAATAGAGTCTCGACTGCCTCTAGGAGTAGTAGCTTGAATAAAGAGAAGAAAGTAGAAGAACACCCTAGGAATTTACAGCTTTTGAATAAGAAAGACATTTCATCTGAATGTACTGAACCTATGAAACTTGCTAAGTCTAATGAATGTGTTGAATCTCTTTGTTTAACTTGCAAGAAATCTTTAAATGTTCAAGATGATTGTGTTTCTAAGAATGTGAATGATAAGCCTGTTAAGAAGAACGTCCCAAAAAGTAATTACACTAAACGAGTAGGAAGACTAGTTGCAAAACTTAGGCTTTACACTACTGACAAGAACCAACGTGTATACTTTAGGGATGATATTTGGAAACCCACAGGTAGAACTTTCACACTCCAGAATGGTACAATGAGTGAAAAACCAGACTTCCCTGTAGAAAACCTCTCTGAGTGTGATAAGGATTTTACCCCTAACCCAAAGGAACCAAAATCAAAACGGTTTCCACAATATTCTTTTTCTGTAACAGGCAGGTTATCGAAATTTGTCTTTGGATCGTCGACTCGGGTTGCTCCAAGCACATGACCGGGAATCTAAAGCTGCTGATCAATTTCGTCTGGAAATTCATGGGAACCGTACGTTTCGGAAATGATCATGTAGCAGCTATCATGGGTTTTGGAGATCTACCTTTTGGAAATTATTTGATCACTCGGGTTTACTATGTCGAAGGGTTGGGACACAATTTGTTTTCAGTCGGGCAGTTCTGTGATGCAGATTTAGAGGTTGCTTTTAGGAGAAATGCTTGCTTCGTTAGAAACTTGGATGGCACTGATCTCTTAACCGGGAATCGTGATACAAACTTGTATGCTATCGACATCAATCAAATGGCCTCTTCATCACCAATATGTCTTATGACACGAGCATCTGGAACACAGTCCTGGTTGTGGCACAGACGGTTATCTCATCTCAATTTCGACACCATCAACAATCTTGCCAAAGACAACATCGTCAACGGACTTCCAAAGTTCAAATACACCAAGGATCACTTATGTCCATCATGCGAACAAGGAAAAAGCAAAAGAGCATCATATAAACCCAAAACCGTACCTAGTTCGGAAGCAAAGTTGCATATGTTGCACATGGACTTATGTGGCCCAATGAGAGTTGAAAGCATTAATGGGAAAAAGTATATTCTTGTTATCGTCGATGATTATTCAAGATATACATGGGTTAAGTTTCTGAGATCAAAAGACGAAGCACCAGGCATCATCATCACCTTTCTGAAACGCATTCAAGTACTTCTTCAAACTCCAGTAAGGGTTGTAAGAACAGACAACGGCACAGAATTCACTAATCAGGAGTTAAGAGCTTATTTTGAAGATGTTGGAATTACTCATCAGACATCAGCTGTTAGAACTCCACAGCAGAATGGGGTAGTTGAAAGAAGAAATAGAACTCTTGTGGAAGCTGCTCGCACAATGCTAATCTATTCTAGTGCACCGTTATTTCTATGGGCTGATGCTGTTGCCACTGCTTGTTTCACTCAGAACCGATCCCTCATCCATCCTAGATTCAATAAAACCCCATATGAGCTTGTGAACAACAGAAAACCAGATATCTCTTACTTACACGTGTTTGGCGCTTTGTGCTATCCTACGAATGACAGAGAAGATCTTGGAAAATTGAAAGCTAAAGGTGATATTGGAATCTTCATTGGATATTCAGATAACTCGAGGGCATTCAGGGTGTATAACAGAAGGCTAAAGAAAATCATGGAGACGATGAATGTGAAGTTTGACGAACTTTCACAAATGGCTTTTGAGAGACTCGCTCTAGAACCCGCACTAAACCAACAGACTTCTGGACACATCAGTTCAGGACTCGTACCTCAAAGAGCTCAATCAAATTCGTTTGACAATCCGAAAGAACAAGAATGGGAGAATTTCTTTGAGTTAATGTTCGATGAATACTATGGTGGAACTTCGACAAATGCATCAAACCATCATTCCGCTGCACCCGCTCAAAATCATCCTCCACCACCAACAGAAGATGCATCTACAACGGTCGAAACCAATGCACCAACTCCATCAACATCATCTACATCTACTCAAGTTCTTGCACCCGTTCTACCAGCAGTTGATGAGCAAAACCAAAACCGAAACGATGCAACGTTAGATGACGACTTATTTGAAAACCCGTTTGCTACGGAATTAGCTGAATCTTCTTCAAGCTTACGAGAACCATCTAACTCGCATACGTATAACCAACGGTATCCATCTACTCTGAAGTGGACAAAAGACCACCCAATTGAACAAGTTATTGGTGAACCTTCAAGGCCAATTCAGACGAGACGTCAACTTGCCACCGATTGCGACTTGTGCATTTACCTTTGCTCAATTAGCAATCTAGAACCAAAGAACATTCGTGAGGCAATGGCAGATCCCGCATGGATAGAAGCAATGCAGGAGGAACTTCTTCAATACCGTCTACATGACTCGTGGGAAAAGGTTCCAAGACCAATTGACGTTCGCGTCATTGATCTCAAATGGTTATGGAAGAACAAACGGGATGAAGAGATGACTGTAATTCGCAACAAAGCTCGTCTTGTGGCCAAAGGATACAGACAGGAAGAGGGAATAGACTTTGAAGAGTCATTCGCGCCGGTAGCTAGACTTGAAGCAGTCAGGATATTCTTGGCCTATGCAGCTCACAAAAACATCACGGTTTATCAGATGGACATTAAGACCGCGTTCTTGAATGGAACTCTGAAAGAAGAAGTGTACGTGAGTCAGCCAGAAGGCTTCATAGACATGGAACATCCAGACTACGTCTACAAACTCAAAAAGGCAATCTATGGTTTAAAACAAGCTCCGAGAGCGTGGTATGATGAACTGTCCTCTTTCCTTATCCAAAACAATTTCACCAAAGGAACAGTTGATCCTACCTTGTTTACACAAAAATGCAAAAACGACATTTTGATTGTTCAGATTTATGTGGACGACATCATCTTTGGGTCCACTAATCCGAATCTTCTGATTGAAAATGTTTTTCCAAAAAGCTTCGCTGTAAATAGTTTTGAAAAACAAAATACAAAATTTGAAAAACCAACAAAAGCAAAATATAAAAATATAAAACTTTCAAAAAATTCAAAAACAATAAAAAATCATAAATCCAAAAATATTCTTCTACGACATGTCTCTTGTATAATCGATATTCTGTACGTATCTAGAAATGTCATTCAACAATGATACGGGCATGTACAGATGCTTGAGCGAGAGTTCTTTAATATGTTTTCTAAAACATGTCGTTTCTCAAAATTTCTTCAATAAAATGGCTTTCGTATACATCAGTACGAAACCCGGACCGAAATGATGACTTTTGATTATTTTCAAATCAAAACTCGTGCTTTGATCGAAAAATGAGGTGTACGCTTCAGTGCACTACATTTAAAAATGGTGAGAAATCATCATCATCTTGAGCACCTTTTCAAGTTTGTTCAAAAAGATTTTCAAAATCTTTCAAAATAGTTTGTGCTCAAGATAACTCCCTCTAAAACCCTTTAATTGATTATGCTTTATTAAAGGGGGAGTATAAAAACAAAATGTTCCAAATTCATGCTTAAATCAAATCCGTTTGTCTCCCCAAAAGATTCTAAAATGTTGTTTAATCCGTTGATATAAAAAATATCACATATATGCTATTTTTGAGGGGGAGGAGACGTGATTAAAATGTGATCAAAAATGTTTAATGATCGTGGTTTGATTCTCAAATAAGCTCGACTCAGATGGAACCAATGAATTGACGAGCAATTATGTACCATCTCGAGAAACTTTCTATGGACTTGACCAGGACGGTAATAATTTCAAGCTAGTTCTGTAGTGATGTAAACGTGTCTCGAATCGGTCTAGTTCATTTAAAGTCGATCAATTCAAAAAGTGCGAACTCTACCCTCTATGTGCATATTTCTGTCAAAACTTATGAGCACATGTGAAGGGGGAGTGTTTCTGAAAATATAAAACTCACGGAGTGTTTCAAACATGTTTTCTATCATAAACACTCTGAGAGATTTTCAAGAAAAATGGTTTTATAGCAACAATAGGACAGTCATGGAGTTATAAGGTGACTAAGAGTAGGAAATTCGTCCTATGATCCGCCAGAGCCGGAGGGATCTACCCAAGGACAATACCCATAGTTAGTATTAGAAGTCCTCAGGTATGATTGAAAAAAGGAGTAAAGTGAGAAAGGAGAAAGAAGGGGTTGAAGAATTAAAAAGAAATGTAATGAAAAAGGGTGAAAAGAAATAGCCCTCCATATTCAACCATAGGGCAGAAACCGGGTTCAATCCATCTGCTACTGGTTGTCACTTAGTTGACACTGGTATTGAAGACAAAGACGTCATGGACCCAGTGACGCACTGCACTAAACCTTCTAGCCACTCAATTCCTCTCAAAAGGGATTTGTTTCATTCTCACTGGGAACCTTACATAATCTATTGACCTTCTCTTAGAGATCGTTGATATTGAAGAAGGAGACCCTCTCCCTAGTCTCTGCTCAGGAAAACCAAAATGCACTATTGAGTCTAGAGCCACGAGATTCATCAAAAGATCTCATAGGAACACTTGACATGACATCGCTTGTTGTTCATCAATAAGGGCACAAGTGATATATTTTAGAGTCCTACGCAGGTCTTAGCAATCTGCCAGAACATTTATGAGAAGTTTTACAACTGTAATCTTCAATGATTGAATGGAAATTCCTGCCAGGGTCAACATCAAACAGCCCTGACAGCAGGTCACTTCGGTAATTCCGTGGATTACGCTTAGTGTGTCTCAAACGGTCTACAGTCGTGGGGTGATGCTTCGGTGTACCTCAGCGACTCATCTGAACTGTAGATGTACTTCGGTATATCGTGTTATCTCACTTGTGGGACTCCAGTTCAGGAACGGCCCTTGTAAGAATTAGAGACGTGTTTTCACACTATGCTGTTAACACCCTCGAAATTCAAACTTGTAAGTGCTGGAATCCGCTTATTACTAACAATGTTTTATGTTTTCTTCTTATGGAAGCTCCGGAGCGGATGGATCGTGCAGACTCGCCACATGCTCATACCAACAACACATGAAAGTTCTCATCATAATCAAATGAGATGATTCTTCGTCAATGTCAAAGAATCTACAAAGTTTAAAGACTCCAGAACTACATCATTGGTAACCAAAAGACAAATAGAAGTGTGAGCATGGTGGAGAAAGAAGTGGAGAATGACGTGGAGACACCTAACCAACGAAGTTGACAATGGCAGACAACACATTATCTGATCACAAAGCATGAAGAAACAAAGAATCAAGACTATTCTATATCTACGCACAAAGTTCAAGCTCAAGGAAAGTAAAGACCTAATCAAGTGGAGCATCGTTTGAATGACCACCCCTTAGGGGGAGATTGTTAGCCTTAATAGTTTTATTAAAAGCGATGGTCATTCACGATTAGGAACTTTGTAACGTGTGTTAGATATCGTGATAGAATAGTCAACGGGCTCGTGGATTGGACTAAGCTAAATGGGCTTTAGTTTAGTTAAGCTAGCATTGAATAATGGCGTGTAACCCATGTCCAAACCCAAGTCCACGAAAAGCCCAAGCCAAGCCCATAGGAAAGCCTTTTAGGTTTTCATGTGTCTTGTACTATAAATACCCCTCAAATGGTCATTTGAGGGGTGTGCTTGAAAGTGTGTGTGTGTGTGTGTATTTCCTTATTGAATATACAACATCTTGTGTTTATCTTTTCTCACATCATACACGGATTTATATCTTCAAGTCACCATCTTTCTCATCTTATTTCTAAGCTTTGTTTGTGTTTGTTTCACGTGGGTATACTTGTATACGTGTTGGGTTTGCTTGGTAAAGTGATAAGGTTGATATATCTAAGGTCCTACAGTATGATAGTCACGCAGCTGATGTCGAGGCTTATTGAAGTGAAAATCATCACAGGCACAAGAGTCATCGAAAAAGTTTTTATCCACAAAATACCGCTAATCCATAAATATCCAGATCTTCCTTTTGCATTTAAACGAACTCAGTTCCTAATAAAACTATGTTATGCTATGACAATAAACAAAATCCAAGGCCAATCTTTAAACAAAATTGGCGTTTACCTTCCCGAACCAGTCTTTGGCCATGGGCAGTTGTATGTCGCTCTTTCTAGAGCTACATCTCCTCATGGATTAAAAGTACTTATTAAACAAAAAGAAAATGAAAGGCAAAATGTGACCAAAAATATTGTTTACAAAGATTTTTTGAAAAAAATATCAGACGCACCCTCTATTTTCACAATGCAAATGTAGGCATTAATATTTGTTTTTTTTTTTTGGAAAACAAACTTATTGCTTTTTTGATGCTGATTGGGTTCCCTTTAATTTTCAGTTTATGCTTCCCTTGTTTTTTAAATATTTTTGCGTGTGTCTTTTTATTGTGAGCACTGCGTTAGGATTTAGGTTCACTTTTGCTTTAGGCTCATACAAAATTTGCTGCAATCTTTTCCTCATAAACATTCTTTACATGATGCCATCAGAATTGCATGTTAGTATCTTTTGCTTTTATAAACTTATCGTGAAAGTCATCAGCCACATGTAGATTTTCAAAACGCCAGTTTTATGTGCCATGTATCTTAATCTTAGTGCTAAAATACTTATTTCCTTTATCGTTGTCACTTTTAAGATCCTTTTTTTGTACCTAACTTTCTTTTTTAACACTTGGCAGCACAATGGAAGGAAATGCAACTGCTCTGGTGCCGCATGCCTCCAAAGACAAAGCCATTGAACTTACCAATGCATCGCAGACTGTTACAATTCGCCGGCTAACACCAACATCTCACGGCAAAGTCCTTGAAGCTAGAGTATACAGAAAATGGATTTCAGTCACTTATGGCAAAAAGGATGCAGCTGGATTCTCTGGGAAATAAAAAGAGACTGGGTATTGTTGTATCTTGATAGATCAAGAGGTATGTGTTAATTCACGTAGCATAGATAAGATGTAGCTTCAGTTAGGATTTGTCTAATAAGAAATCACTATCGACAGAGTAATGCTTTACAAGGGAACATGAATATCATATAGATTGACTACTTCAACCCAAAAATCAAGCCTGGAGAGGTTTACAGGATTTCAGAGTTCATGTGTGAGCCAACCAATTCTTACCAGCAAACCATTAACAACAAAACAAGCCTCGAGTTTGGGAAGGCTACAAAATTTGATGTTATACAAGCACCAAACATCCCGCACCACTACTTTGATTTTTTTTCGTATAACCAGCTTCACTACAGAATCCCTACAGAAGATGCAATGGGCCGAATGCAATACCCGAGTCTGACATGTCGTCTTTCTACTCTCGAAATTTTAACACCAAATAGAATCATAAAATTCTAACATTTTTCTCCTCACAGATTACATAGGTTGTTTGCGGTCAGTAGGGGAGCTTACACCCAAACCAAGTGCCAACAAAGAAGCAACTGTTTTTAGAAAATTGGATATTGAAAATTTAAGGTACATTAATTTATGTTTAAATTCTTTTGTTCCAAAAAATAAACCAGCAAGATTTATCATTTCTGTTATGAGTTGTTGATCTTTACAGTGTTAATGTTATTGAGTTCACTATGTGGGATGACATGGCTGAAAAATTTGAGGACGCTCAGGTTGAAAAAATGCAGCAGCCAGTTATATTGTCGTCAGCACTTGCCGCGTGTCAAAATACAGAGGTATTGCACTGACAATTTATGAAAACTTAAATGGCAATTTCTCACTACATTTTTAAACAATGCAATGACAGATTACCAGCTAACAGCGACCTCTGCAATACACTACTACTTAAACCCGAAGATATCGGAGGCCGAAGAAGCAAGGGCAAGGTAAAGTCTTTAGACCAAAAAAAATTGAATATTACGTCATCTTTGCATCAAAAGTTTGCTTGATCTATTTTTTCAATACAAAACAGGCACACAGAGAGGCACAAAAAAACTGTCACTTCGCATTACCAAGACTCCATGTGAACCTATGGAGAAAGAAATATTCCGCAACAGGTTCCCTTTAAAGACACTTTTACAGCAGGATCCTGAAAGTTACACGGTCATTTTTCTGTCACATAAAATTGCATGGCTTAACATTCGGTTACAACTTTGTGCGAAACTTTGCTGCCAAAAAAATAGCACAACTAATCATTTGCACAAACTTTTGTAGGGGGTGCAATTCACTATTGAAGCAACAATCACCAGCATCAACATAAAAAGATATTTGTATTACATGTCTTGCAGCGAATGTGCTTCGAAAGTGAAAGAAGAAGAAGGGATGTACCGTTTCCTAAACCATGGAAGACAGGAAAAACCATCTTATAAGTACGTGACTTTCTATGTCAACCTTACATAATATTAAAAAAATAAATGCGCTACAAATGCAAACCTGATAATTTTACTGCATGCAATACACAGGTTTAATTTCAAAGCCTTCCTCACAGACCCATATGCAACAGTCCCGGTAACTTTCTTTAGCCCTGCAGCAGATGATGTTACAGGATATTCGTGTTCAGAGCTGCTGGCAAGCCACAAAATAGAGGACCTGCAGGAAATACCAGCACAGATTTTTGCAATTGAAGGTCAGAAAAACATTTTCCAAATCCATTTCAACACAGTAGGTCGAGCAACAGATTTTGTTGTCGATAAAGTTTTCAACAAGAACAACCAGCACAATGAAAAAATGAAGATGATAGAAGGAAGCTCAGGTAACAGCATTTAAATCAAGCGTATATATTGTTTGAATAAAACACTGCTGCCAACAAATATTGAACATTTGGGTGTAAACGATTAGGAACACCGGCGATAACTCTCACACCAGCAAACCAGCAGAATCTTCACCAAAACAAAAATGAGGAAAGTGACATCACAGAAACAAAAGATCAAAAAGGTGAATGCTACAAATTTAATATGCTATTTTATTACATTAAAAATGTCGCACCCATACCATTTGCAGCTTAAAATACTGAATCTTTCTGTATGAAAAACTAGGGACACCACCTACACCTCTTACAGTAACAATCCAGCAAGATTTGGAAAGGCAAAAAGATAAACCAACAGAGTCAAAAAGTGTAAAGAGGGCATTGTTCCAGGATGAGCAAGAAGATGCAAAAGAACAGAAAGGTACGTCTTATAGACTTACGAACCAATTTTATTCAATGAAATATGTTACAATCATTTGTCTTGGCTCTCACACAAATACTACAATAACACTAATGATAAAACTACACACATGCATGCTTGGAAACACAACAAACAACAGAAACCACACTTATTTGCCACACACTCAGAAATCCATCAAACCCCTGAGTTTCTGAACAAAGATGTCATTGTCACGAGTATTAAGTTCCAATTCACGCGCCAGGATGCGCATCTGCATGACCTTTTGGTCATCTCTAGCTTGGATGCCCCTCAGATACTCTGCTGTTTTTTGAGCATGCACGTTCCCAACACTCTCCAGCTCTTGAATGAAACACAGCCTTGCACGAGTGATGCCAAGTAATTTTCCAGCAATTGCGATCATCTCCTGTCCATCTTAATATCTTCACCTGAAGATTTGTAACAATACAGTTCCAAGATTTCAGACCAATTGTTAGAATTGGCCTCGGCTCTGAGCTGGTCACATTTAGGATGTCTAGACATATTCTTCTCTCGCTTCTTTGTGACAAGTTAAAAATATATTGGTACAATAACAAGTTGCCTCAATTGTCTTAAATAGACAAGCAGCAAATAAAAACAAAACAACCAGAGCTGCACCACTGTTCTAACCTTTTTTTATCTTGATTTATCCATAGTTAAGTTACAATTTTATTATTTCTTTTATTCATCACAATATCTTACACAGTTGTGTTACATAAATGTTAGGATTTAGAAAATCCATGAGTTAAAGAGTCGGTCACCTCAAGAATATGTATTCGTTAGAAAGCCCGTAGTCGTAGTTATGTTATGTTAATAAGTAGTCTAATATGTAACACCGTGGAGGACGGACGGGTATTTACCCACTGTATGCCTGATCCACAGCCCGTAGGAGGCGTATCTTGTAAGACACTATAAATACCCTCTACCTCCCAAGGTAGCGGGTTGGAGCTTCAATACCATTTTTCTTTGTTTCACATAGTTCGCAACTCTCTTCTCTTTCTCTCTCTAAAACTTTCTCTCTCTAAACCTCTTATACGCCCACTTTGAATTATGGTGTGATGTGTTTGTGAAATCCAATAGCTTACAATAGGTATCAAGAGCCATGGTTTGATCACTCATCTTTCATGCTCTTTGTTTTAGTGGATTTCATAAGGTTTTTGGGGTTAAAAGTGTTTAGAAGAGTTTGAATCATTTGGATCATTTCTAGCGTTAAAGTTTGGATTTTGATTGTACTTTTGTGTTTAGGATCATCACATGTTCTTAGGTTTTGAATTGGAAGGCTTGAATCATCGTGGTTGGGTTGCTTTTGGCTAGTAAAGTGGTTGTTTTTGAAAGTTGTCCTAAGCGAGTTGAGTCTCGTATAAAGTTTCTTTGAAGCGAGTTGAGGTGTTGCCAGAAGCGAGTTGTCACTTCTGCGAGTTGATACTTAAGCGAGTTGTCGCCTAAGCTAGCTTATTTTAAAGCGAGTTGTCTGTTTCAGTGAGTTGTCTCTTAAGCGACTTGTGTTCTTGTGCTCTAAGCGAGTTGGTTTATGCGACTTGGCTATTAAGCGAGTTGTTCCTTTATGCAACTTGTCTATTAAGCTAGTTGACCTCAAAGCGTGTTGTCCACTAAGCAAGTTGATTAAGCGAGTTGATCTCTAAGCGAGTTGGTTAGGGTGCGACTTGTCAAGTTCACTACTTGTCTATTGAGACTTGTCACTTCTTCGTGCTACATTTTACGGTTGTTCTTTTGATTTTGTAAAATCCCGTGAAAGAATCAATTTCTCGGTTTAATCAAAGAATAGTAAAATCCCATAGAATCTGTAATCATGTCTAACAAAGTACCTACTATCGTCTCTTCTGTTGTTGATGACGTTCAAGCAGCTGGATCCGACACTCGTCCTCCTATGCTTGACAGAACTGATTATGACTCATGGGCTCAACGAATTAGGTTGTACTATTTGGGAAAGGAAAATGGGGCTAACATTCTCAAATCTATTGATGAAGGACCTTATCAGATTGAAACTACTAGAGACATACTTGAAACTGCTGCGGATGGTACAGTGATCTTAGGTTTGGACAGACCAAAGACTTATGATGAGCTCAGTGATAAGGAGAAAAAGATATACGATGCTGATATCAAGGCTTCAAACATTATACTTCAGGGTCTACCAAAAGAAATCTACAAGTTAATCAATCAAAACACTGAAGCCAAGGCAGTTTGGGACAATGTTAAGATGCTTCTCTCTGTTGGATCGATATACTTTAACCAAACTAAACTAGCTTGTTAAGGTTTAATAACCTCGGATAAATCCTAAGTTATTAACAAAGAAACACTGAGCAATCTTTATTAAGTACGCGGAATTTACTTAACAAAGCTAAGAAGAAAACTTTATTAACAAACTCTAAATCTGCTTATTATGCAGATACTCTAATACAACTCTAAGATATTCGAACTTTTCTCTAAACTCTTAATTCGTAAACTCTAAAACTCTTTTTCTGAAATCGTATCTCTAATGCCAATCTAGGAGTCCTTTTATAGGCTCAAGGATATCCTAGTCGGTTTACAATTGATAACCTTGTACGACAAGTAATCTAAACATGGAATACAATACTTTCCATAAACGAATATAACAGTTTGTTTGTTCTTGCAGTACTTTGACTTCACCATGCAGTACTTTGACTTTATCTTTAGCAGTACTTTGACTCTTTGACTTCTTCCAGTACTTTGCAGCTTACAGTACTTTCATATCTTCAGTACTTAGGTGTCTTCAGCACTTTCATATCCTAACAATCCTCCCCTAACTTGAATTCTACTTGCTTGACTTCAAGTTCCTTTATGAATATATCTTTAACAGCTTCATTTTTAAAAATGGATTGTTCTTTAGTCTTTAGATTATATCTCTGTAGAATATGTGCTTTATCAAAATATCTCTTAGAATTATTTTCTTCACAGCAGCATTCAGCAATCTCCATCTTTTCAGCAACACAGCAACGTATGACAATGTGTACAATAATTCAAGTTTAAGTTGCATACTATTCTCATCACATCAAAGTGAATCATTGAAAATTCAATGGATTTAGAACTCTTTACCAAAGCCATTATCTTTGGAGTAGCCAAATGTTTTGGTGTGTAAGACCATGGTACATTGATAACCATATGATTTTTAGCAAATCACCAGCTATCAACAGATTTGTTTTGTCTTTACCAAAAGCTGTACCCTTCTGGACTAGTTAGTTCTTTTATCTAATGGTGAACTAATTACCAAAAATGGTTTTTCCACTGCCTTTACCACAAGCCATTTCTTGTGGGCTAGCCAACTCTTCACATTTACTGATATGGTGAGTTGATAACCATCCAACTTATTAGCAAGTTGTCAACTAAAAACGGATTTGATATATCTTTACCAGAGCCGTTTGCTCATGGATTAGTCAATCCTTTTGTAACCATGGTGGATTGATAACCTATTGATGTTATCATCACAAAAACCATTTATTCAACCTTTATTTCAAAAATATTAATTATTTAGCAAAAGGTTTCTTCTAAAATTCATTTAACTGGTTTAATTCAGCAAACAGTACTTTGATGAAAGTACTGTTTGACTAGCAGTACTTTGAATAAAAGTACTGATATATCAAAAAGTATTTATTCAAAAATCATACCAGTTATAGATCATTCTCAGCAATGGTAGTCCAGTCTATAAACAAATTAATCACCATGCAAGCAATTTCATCAGCCTCTTCTACTTCCAATCCATGTTCTAGCATTCTTCTCATTAGATCAACTGTAAGAGGATATCTTCTTTCTGCAAACATGTGAATCATTGTTCCATTCTCTAGCTCCAAGACATGAACTCCAGATTCTTCAAAGAATCTCCAGCAAACTATTTCCCAGTTTTCTTGATCCTTCCAAATATCATCAGTACTTTCTTCATCAGTTTCCCACATGGTTAGGAGATCTCCTTGTAAAACCAATCCAATTCCTTCTAATGGATTATCTTCAAAATAAGTCTTCACAGCATGATACAAGTAGAATAGATCTACTCTGTCTATGATATGCAGCAAATCCCATAGCCGTTTAAAAACTTTGAAACTTTTATCTTCTTTGTGAAAAACCATGTAATCTCCATTCTTAGATTTCTCAACTTTGAAAGCACTGATCTTTGATCTGTTCATCTTCATGTCATTATCTTCATTGGTATAATCAAAATCTACTATTCTGAGATAATTCTTCAATTCATCACTAGTCTCAGATCTTAATTCAACCTTCTCTTTCTTTGAAAACTGAACATCTGTAGCTTCAGTTTTTCTTTTCCTCTTTAAGATTTTCTTCCTTTCAGCTTCAGTCCAATAAGATTCTTCTCTAAAATCTTTAATGCCTGCAACATCTTTCTTATAAGCTTCTCTCTCAGCATCATATAATCTTTTCATATCCACATAATTCAGCTTTTGCAATCCTTTAAATCCTCTGCCTTTTAAGTATGCCATCATTGCATTCCTTTCTTTAGCCAAATTAGGTCTTCTTGACATGAATCTAACAGGTGTTGGAGACTGTAAAGGTTGAGCAGTTTCAGCATCCAATGCATCTTGCACCTTTTGAGCTGCTTCTCTATCTAAAGCTTCTTGAGCTTCTCGCTCTTCTCTATCTTTAGCATTTATCTCTTCTTGAACTTTTCTAGCTGCAGCTTCATTCCTTGCAACTTCAAATGCTCTAAGTTCTGCTAAAGTAAGTTTCTTCTTCTTAACTTCAACCAAAACACCTTTTCCTTTGTCTTTTGGATCAATTGCAGGTTGATCAGTTCTTGGTTGTTCTTCTTCTTGTGCTTCTCTAATAGTAACTCCTCCTCTTGGTTGTGAAAGATCAAGAATTGTAGCAACTAATTCATCATCACTTGGTGAATGAATGGGTTTAAATCTAGGTTCCTCCTCTTCCTCTATAACAACTGTAGAAGGACCAGCTTCTTCTTCAAAATTCAAAACCCTTGGAGTTATTACATCTTGTCTGAAAGTTTCATGAAAAGCAGTACTTTCATGTTCAGTACCTTGATCTTCAATAATTAGTTCTTCAGTACTTTGAGGTTCAGTCTTTTCTTCAGAACTTTCAATATGAACCAATTCTTCAGTACTTTGAGATCCACTCTCCTTGTTATCATCTTTCTTCTTATCATGTTCTTTCTCCTTATCATCTTCTTTCAATTTCTGTTCTGTCAATTTCCTCCCCAAATGGACAGAAGATGATTTAGGAACCTTCTTACGTTGTAAGTCCTTACGAAGAGCTTTTCGACGCTTGTTCTCTTCCTTAACCCATAAATTGAAGCCTTGAATATATGGTTTAACAAAATTTCGCAACCAGAAATAATTCTTCTTCAATTTTCTAATAGTTCTAGCTTGACGCTCAACAGTTTTGTTCAACCGAGCTATTGCCATTGTCAAAGCATAGTTATCCATAGGTAACCCTTCTCTTGGAAGTGTAGAAGCAGCACCTTGAATTGGTGAATGTTCCTGTGAAACAGAACGATGTGGAGATGGAGTAGGTGGTCGCTCAATGTCTGCTTGAACTTGATCAGCATCAGTACCTTCACTAGAAGCAGTACTTGCAGATGCAGTACCTTGGGAAGCAGCACTTTTTGAAGCAGTACTGGTTGAAGCAGTACTATGAGAAGCAGTACCTTGATCAGCATCAGTACCTTCAGTTTCTTCATCCTCTTCAGCTGCATTACGAACAGCGTGCACAATTTCCATCATGGATGTTGTTAAAGGAATATCGCCACCTCGAAACAAATCACTACGCCTAGCCATGAAGGTATAAATCTTGGCTTGTTGCACTATAACAGGTAACAAAGCAGTAGGTTTTGGAACATCAGCCAATTGCTTATTCAAGAAAACCTGTATAAACCGTGGGTACATCAACCATTTTGCCCCAGATGATATATGAGAGAGCATTCCATCCAAAATAAGCCGTGAAAAGTTAAATACTCTGTCCGTTGCTAAACCAACCACTGCAGATGCAATATTTGAACCAAACTGCTCCCAAGAAGTACTTTTAGAACTTATGCAGTGGAGCAAGACATGGATCAAAAACTTCCATTGAGGACAGAATAAAGCCTTCTTAAAAGTTTGTTCAGTCAAAGAACCTTCATAGCCCAGATTACGAAAAGTATCCCAAATTAGTTGCTTGTCAAATCTTATGGCCCCATCTTCATCACCAAATAATAAATCATCACGAATGGAGGCCTCGGTAATCTTGATAGTCTTTCCAGCAACTAATTATCTAATATAATAGTCATCCTCCTCCATATTCTCTCTAGCATTAGCCCAAAATTCTTGAATCCATGGCTCTATTATATCTGGCTCAACCAAAAGAGCATAACTAATAGGCGACCCAACTAGATAATCAATGATATCATAGAAAGCCACGTTCGCCTCAGTCTTATCCAAATTAGCCACCATATTGTGCTTCGAAACAGTTAAACGATTCACCATTGTTGAAAGATTAAGCACAATAGAAAGATTGTATCGAATATTAAAGAGATGGGAATTGGAAAATAAGTATGGAAAAGATGTGAAGTAATAATATGAGAGGGAAAATCGGAAAGAAGTTATTTATAGGTGAGATTTGAAAAATCACAGCCTAAATAACAAAGTTACCGTTACTACCAATTACCCTTCAATATTACCGTTGGAACAGTACTTTAATACGACAAACAGTACTTTCCACATAAGCAGTACTTTCCCAAGCAGTACTTTCCCAAGCAGTACTTTCAGGAAATACAGTACTTTGCCAAAAACCTTCATAAAAACTAAGTATATAAACTAACATCCTCCCCTCAAGCAATACACAGGACTATATCTAACACCTTATAGTCCTCCCCTCAAATGTAGCTTACTAACTAATATGCCTTCAAATCGGACAGAAACGCCTTGTTTCCTGTCATGCTTACAGAACAACCACTATCAACAATAAACTGATCTTTAAGCTCCTCTTCTTGGTTGCCCTGTCTAATAAGATGAAAAAGTTAGTTGCTTTGAGGAACCCAAGCCATTACTGACTTGTGTTCCCCTTGTGGGGTGACATACTCACATTCTTTGAGTACATAATCTCCACTATTTTCTAAAGCATGATCCAATATTTTCTTGTCATTTAAAACATGTGGATTTTCAACAAAACTCTCTTTTTCTTGGATCACAAAAACATCTGATTCACTTTTTGTTGAACGTACTGTATGTCTCTCAGCAGTACTGTTCCTTTTAATCCATTCAGTTTTAACAGGTGGTTCTTGTGATCTAGATCCCCTATATGAATTGTGATACCTTCTAGGTTGATAGTGAGATCTCCTAGAATTTCTATCCCAAGTATGGTTTTCAGTACCTTGTCTCTGAGCAGTACTTTGGAAAGTACTGTGAGATACTGAAGTTCTTCTCTGATGTGGGTATCTATGATCTGGTGTGAAGTTTCTGTGATTAACCCTATTTGAATTAGTCCAAACTGGTTTGTGCTCTCTAGGTCTCTGATTGTTAGACTTATTCCTTGGAAACTTGCTTAGATATTCTGAGTGTTTGTCACAATCTTTGATTAAGTGAGTAGAACTATAACACACAAAACATAATTTTTGACCCATATGTCCAAAGTGATTTCTTCTATGTCTATGCCCAAAATTGTTTTGCCTTCTTGAGGACTGATAAAATTTGTTTTGACCAAAATTATCCCAAAAAGGTTTAGCAGTACTGTTTTGAAAAGGTTTTGCAGAAGGTACTGCTTGCTGAGCAGTACTTTGGTTTAAAGGTACTGCTTGATTTTGAACATTGTTTTCAACAGTTTCTTTGGGTTTTTCAGATCTAGATTTAGCAATAAGCTTATTCCTAAACTCTAGACTATCTACTCCATAATGAGAAACATCAGGCCTAGAGGGGTGATGACTAATGGGATGAGGAACAGCATGATAACCCTTGTCTTTCTTATATTCAGGAGGTGGTTCACTTACTGAGCCATCATTGCTAGATGAATCTACATAGTTAATGAGCTCATCATCACTAGTGGTTATATCCTCAAAATTACCATCATCCTGATTGCTAGGTTGATTTTCATCTACACTGCTAAAGTCCATTCCAAATCCTAAGCCTGTTCTAATGTAAGCCCTTCTCTGTTTTTCAACATAAGCAACATGGGATAAACCAGACTCACCCCAAGCAGCAAACTTAGCTAACAAATCATCTCTTTCCTTAGTTAATTTCTCAATTTCAGCAATTTTACAATTTAGTTTCCATTCACTGAGTTTTAACTGATAATCCTGTTGTTCATACTTTTCAGCCCAAGCCATTTCATTATTTTCATGTGTTATGATTTTAGCTTCTACAGATTCTAAAGTGATTTGGTAACCTGCTACCTCAGACCTAGCCCTAATACAATTATCTCTTTCAGTTACATAACTGTTAAGCAATTTTTGATAGAACTCATAACAGTTTGAGCATACCTCAGAGATAGGAGACTGAGTTGGTGAAGTAGCTACCATAGCAAGAAGAACAGGATCATCTTCACTTTCTTTGCTCCAATCAAATCCTCCAAAGCCATCATCAGATTCCAAAGCAGCATGTTCAGATTCTTCATCAAAAGCAGTGCTCCAGTCCAATGCTTCCACAGTGTCTTCAACTGCATCTTCCACTGCTACCATACAGTAAGTCACTGGTTCATCATCAAACTCTTCACTCCAGTCTACTTCTGATAACTTTTCTTGAGCAACCAAAGCCTTTGTTTCAGTTATTGGAATCTCCTTTAGCTCAAGTTTAGGCTTCTCAGATGCTCTGTTTGCTTGATACTTAGCAAACCTGCACTCCCTTGCAAAGTGACCAGTCTTTTGACAATTGAAGCATTCAATTTTAGATTTGTCAAAAGTTATTCCTTGTTTTGGTTTGAAATCAATATTTTTGCCTGTCTTCTTCATATACTTTTTGATCCTCGCAGTGATCAAAGCAACTTGCCACCTGATATCAATTTCTTCAAGTGCATCTTCTTCAATCTGTGATAGATCCTCTTCATAAGTGACAGGTAAGCTTGCTTGTTGTGCAAAGAAAGAGCACACAACTTCATCTGAGTTCAAAGTAGTAGATGGTGGGGCCTGCTGAGCATATGATGGGGGATTGTAGACAGCAGTACTTTGAGAAACAGTACTTTGAGGAGTAGCAGTACTCTTGGAAGTACTGCTCTTCTTTTCAGATGAAAGAAAAGCAATACTGTGAGATTTAGAATTTGGTTGACCACTCATCTCATGTTCATAAACCTTTAATTGATGATAAAGATCATCAAAGTCCATAACATCCAGTCCTTGTTGTCCTCTGATCATAGTAGCAATCACATGCCATGTAGATGGCAGACTCCTTAGAAACTTCAAATTAGCATCCTCAACTGATACTTCTGCCTTGTATAACTCCAACATGTTGAGGAGATTCTGAAACCTATCATATGCAGCATCAAGACTCTCTCTTTCTCCAACTGTAAAAGTTTCAAATTGTTGTTTAAGCAAGTTTCTGTGCATCTTCTTAGAGGCTTCATTCCCTCCAAATCTGGTCTTGAGAGCAGCCCAGAGCTGCTTAGCATCTTTAGCATCATGAAATTTGAGAAGATGACCATCTGGAATGGCAGATAAGAGAATATTAAGAGCCTTCTCTTGATTCCTTAGGGTTGCTGCTGGTAAAACTGCCTTTGGTGCTAAAGGTTGTCCAGCAACTTGAATGGGTTCTTGAGGAACTTCATTCCCATTCACAATTACATTCCACAGAGCATGGTCTGTAATGGCAATATACTGCCTCATCTTCATGCACCAGAGATCATATTCTCCCTTCTTGATAATTGGAATTCTGAGTGAGGTGATTGAGGGTTGTGGAACAGCTTCAGTCGACATCTTGAAAATTGTAGGGTTTCTTCCTAGTCAGAGTTTCCACACAAGCTCTGATACCACTTGTTGGATCGATATACTTTAACCAAACTAAACTAGCTTGTTAAGGTTTAATAACCTCGGATAAATCCTAAGTTATTAACAAAGAAACACTGAGCAATCTTTATTAAGTACGCGGAATTTACTTAACAAAGCTAAGAAGAAAACTTTATTAACAAACTCTAAATCTGCTTATTATGCAGATACTCTAATACAACTCTAAGATATTCGAACTTTTCTCTAAACTCTTAATTCGTAAACTCTAAAACTCTTTTTCTGAAATCGTATCTCTAATGCCAATCTAGGAGTCCTTTTATAGGCTCAAGGATATCCTAGTCGGTTTACAATTGATAACCTTGTACGACAAGTAATCTAAACATGGAATACAATACTTTCCATAAACGAATATAACAGTTTGTTTGTTCTTGCAGTACTTTGACTTCACCATGCAGTACTTTGACTTTATCTTTAGCAGTACTTTGACTCTTTGACTTCTTCCAGTACTTTGCAGCTTACAGTACTTTCATATCTTCAGTACTTAGGTGTCTTCAGCACTTTCATATCCTAACACTCTCTGGTTCTGAATTGACCAAAGAAGACAGGGAATCTCAATTGTATGATGATTTTGAGAACTTTGAGATGAACCCTGGAGAAAGTATCACTGAATACTATGTTAGGTTCCACAAACTTGTGAATGATATGAGGAATATCAAAATGACAATGCCAAATATTCAGCTCAATTTAATGTTTGTGAACAACATGAATCCCGAATGGCACAAATTTATCACCTCAGTTAAGCTAACCAAAGGATTAAGGCACACCAACTATGAGAAATTGTATGCCTTCCTACTTCAGAATGAGAAGCATGCTATGTTTGAACGAATGATTCTTGAAAAGTTCAAAGCTAATCATGGAGATGCAAGCTCATCAAATGACTCAACAGCATTCTATACTTATGTAGGAATTACCACCAAAGCTTCCCAAGTCATACCAACGGGTAATGGTAACCACAAGCTCATTCCAGATCCATCATATAAGCCTCCAGACCCAAACACAATCATGGAACATTTCACCAATCAACTGGCTCTTATGGTTAAGCAAAATCTGAACCTCACTCCACACACTAACAATGAGATCAGAACTGCATCCAATCTACACAATCATGCTATTTTCAGAGATGGTAAGATCATGGTGCAACCAGTGCAAGGAAGACAGTATGAACAAGGAAAGGGTGGAGTAGGTGGAGGGTATGTGGTTAACCAGAACCGTGGAAGGAATGCAAATCAAGGACAAGGAAAGCCAATCAAGTGCTATAACTGTGGTGGTGAAGGACATATTGCAAGGAACTGCACATCTCCAAAATGCCCTCAAAATGCAGAGTATTTCTGGGACAAGATGCTGCTGGTGCAAGCTCAGGACAGTGGAGCGGTTTTGGATGAAGAAGAGTTGCTGTTTCTTGCTGAGGGAAATGCCAAAACCTATGATGCTGATGTGGATGAGCAGCCAATTCAGGAAATAGGTCACAATCATCAAAATGCCTTTCAAGTTGCTGACTGTGATGCATTTGACTCTAATGTCGTTGATGAACCTACTGCCCAGACAATGTTCATGGCTAGCATTTCAGCAATGGTCTCTCCAAAGGTCTCATTACCACAACAGGCTAGTCCATCCAAAGATTCAATCATCTCAGAGGTATTAAAACTATACGATGAACTTGATGAGCAAGAGATGCATAACAAAGTACAATCACATGAAACTAATGAATCAGATATATATAATATGGGTAATAGTAATATTGTCCCATATGATCAATATGTGATACAAAGTGAAAGTGAGATCGTACCAAGTGATGCATCTTCTGCAGTCAATGATAACTATGTTTTTGATGAATACACTGCATATGCCCCTGATGATTTTGTTATCTCTGAACTGAATGCCTATAGAGAACAAGTTGCCATTTATGAACAACGTGCTAAGTTTGATTTAACTACCCGTGAGCAGGAAATGGATGACCAAATGCGTACAATTATTAGAAAAGGTAATTTTAGGGAAGAAATATTAAAACAAGAGCTAGATTCCTTAAAAGACAAACAAAACAAAACTGTTAAGCAAAAGCAAGAACTTCAAGAAAATGTTAAAGTGCTTAAACAGGAATTTAATGCTAAGGAATCAAAACTTTTAACTGAATTTTCCAACCTAAAAACTTTGAAAAACAAGCTTGAAAACAAGTTGTACGTACAAGGGAATACCATTCAGACTGCTCACATGATCACTAAGCACAAAATCTTAAGCGATAAGCATAGTATTCCCCTAGTAGAGGAACCAAATCCCGAGTATTTTAAAAAGGCTAAAGCTTTCCATACGATTGTATATGATGGTAATGAGATCCTCAAGCCTAGGCAAACACCATCATGTATTGGAAGCACGGAAGAGGATAGAAAATTAGAAGATGCCTCTAAGGAGAAAATGGATAAGAAGCTAAAAGATCCTGAGTGTAAAAAGCAAAACATAACGATCAAACCCCATGATTACACTAAAGAAAATTGGATTTCCTTGAACATGTTTAAGCCTCAAACTCAATTAACCCCAGAACAATTTTTTTGGAAAAAGGACATAGATATGCAAAAAGCTAATGTACTTGTTGAAACAAACACTCCCCTTAGGAAAATGCCTCCAGCTACTGTGTATCCTCCTAATACACCAATGCATTTAGTTCCTAGAAATATTCCCACTAAGAGCAAGACCTTAATCAGCCTGTATGTTGTTTATCATCTATTCCTTGATTTTGAGAAGACATGTAAGAAAAGAATCACACCAACAGGGATAACTGAAGGGGAGAGGGGTTTCGAGCAAACTAAAGAATGCTATTTAACTGAAGTCATGCCTTTCTTTAAACAATTAAAAAATCAATTTGAGAGTCTTCAAAAGGGGATAGACTCATATATTAAAGAAATGAAAAAAGAATTTGATGCAATGATAGTTGAGGTCAATAATTATGAACGGGAACTCAAATATAATGAAATTTAAAGAAAGAATCTGCATATCTTAAATGAGAACTTGATTTCAAGTTGTGCGGCTCAAGATGTGTTTTATACTGTTACTAAGCATTCTATTACTGCTTCTCAATTTCATGAATTATCTGTTTCTTTGAAAGTTTCCCATGATCGTGTCATTGAGCTTGAAAACAAAAAACTCAAAACTAAATGAGAAAATTGACCAGGATGATCACGATAATTTGGTAAAACACTTTTCTAAGTTGGAAGTTGAACATTTTGATTTGCCACTAAAATATCAACATGTCAAAGAAAATGTTAAAACCTCAAACATCAAGATATCCTCGGATGTTCCAGAGTTTGATGCAGTTTTTGAAATAAACAAACGTGACGAACAGATTCGAGCTCACTATAACACGATCAGAAAGTTGAAAACCCAAATTTCACAATTAAAGGGTGAAAAGAACAATGTGACTGGCTCCCAAATGCCTCCTCCTTTAGATTCTCAGTTTTCTCAAAACTTTCATCTTCAAAACATCATTAACGTATTACAGCAAGAAAATGAGAGTTTTCTAGAAGAAAATGAAAAAGTCAAACGACACTTCAAAGAGTTATACAATTCAATGAAAGTCACTCGTGACAAGAACAATGAAAAAATAACTTCGTTACAAAAGGAAATTGAGAATCTGAAGAGTCAGGTAAAAGGGAAAATGCCACTTGTCTTTAATGAGAATGTTGCAACAAAGGCATCTGCAGATTCTAAATATACTGTGACTGTTAAATACATTCCTCCTCATCTTAGAAACAATGAACTTGTGTTTCATGATTACCTTTATCATCTTAAGGATAGTTTAGAATGCCTTCGTGAGATTGTAGAAGAAGATCACATAAATAAACCACTTGATAGTGAAGTTAGGTATGCTTGCTTATATGTCAAACGATCTCAGGAGCTTTTAGAATATTTAAGAGCAACATGCCCAAGATCCTTTTGTAAGAATGATAAAGTTATTATGCCTTGCTCTATACCCAGTATTAAGAAAGTGAACTTTAATGTGCCTTCAAGTAGTTCAGATCCCAGCACTTCTAAACCTGAAATACAAAAAGTAGCAAAACCAACTAATGTTCTCATTCCCTCTACAGGAGTAAAAAGTGACACCAATGCAAGCAGGTCAAAGCCTCAAGGCAACACAAAGAATGATAGGACCTTGCAAGCTAGGAATGTTTAGAGGAAGAGAGTAGAAGATCACCTTAGGAAGAATGAAACTATGTTGAATAAAACGAATCGTGTTGATTCTAGTGTTAGCTCTAAGCATGCTGTAATTAATGAGAATTCTACTACTTTTGGCAAAACATGTAATGATGATTGCTTGGTTTCTGTTACAAATCATGTATGTGGTGTGAATGATTTGATTAATACTGTTAAATACCCAGTTAAAATCGTTAATGCTAACAATCAAGTTAAATAGGCTAGAAAACAATTGTGGAAGAAGGTTAGAAAATATTGGAAACCCACGGGAAGAAAATTTAGTAATGTAGGTTATCAGTGGATACCTACTGGCCGCAAATTTAATCTTAATGAGTTGTGCCCTAAATTATCTAAGTCAATGACCATTAGGAAATGGATGCCTACCGGTAGAACTATTCCTTTAAGAAGTGAAAATACTTCGAATAGGTCTAATGCATACACTAGCACTGCATCTATCCCTAATGATTCCATTGATTCTGCTTCTGATGTGGGTGTTCCAATCACTGTTACTAACCAAATGGAACCCATTCTTGCATGGGGATCCCAATTATCCAGTTATCCATTCTTGTCTGTGTTCAACTGCAGGTCGTTCAAATCGTTCTGTGGTACTTGGACTCAGGCTGTTCCAAGCATATGACTGGAGACCGGTCACGGCTCGTGAACTTCGTGAGTAAATTCATCGGGACTGTTAGATTCGGAAATGATCACTTTGGAGCCATTTTGGGTTATGGAGATTATGATGTTGGAAGTAGTGTGATCTCCAGGGTATACTACGTTGAATGTCTTGGTCATAATTTGTTTTCTGTTGGTCAATTTTGTGATTCCGATCTTGAGGTGGCTTTTAGAAAACATACTTGCTTCGTTAGAGAACTTGATGGTGTGGAACTTTTAAGAGGAACACGTGGTACAAACCTATACACCATCTCTATCGAAGATATGATGAAGTCCTCTCCAATTTGCTTACTCTCAAAGGCTTCTAAAACAAAGTCATGGTTATGGCATCGTCGTCTCAATCACTTGAACTTCGGCACCATAAATGATCTTTCCAGAAAGGACTTAGTAAGAGGCTTACCCAGACTAAATTATGAAAAGGATCATCTTTGTTCAGCATGCCAATTGGGAAAAGGCAAGAAGTATGCCCACAAAAGCAAACCTACAAATTCAGTTATGGAAGTTTTTCATACTATTCACATGGATTTATGTAGACCCATGAGAGTACAGATAATTAACGGGAAGAAATATGTGTTAGTCGTGGTGGATGACTACTCTCGATTCACTTGGGTTAAGTTCTTGAGGACAAAGGATGAAACTCCAGATGTCATCATTAAACTTATCAAGCAGCTGCAGGTTCGACTGAACAAAACTGTTAGAATCATCTGAACAGACAATGGAACTGAGTTTGTTAATAAAGAACTTAGTGAGTTTTATGAAAGTGTTGGAATCAGTCATCAAAGAAGTGTTCCACGAACTCCTCAACAGAACGGTGTAGTTGAAAGACGAAATCGAACTCTTGTGGAAGCCGCAAGAACAATGTTGATTTATTCAAAGGTTCCAACATTTCTCTGGGCTGAAGCCATTGCCACTGCATGCTACACCCAAAATCGATCCCTAATTCACACAATTCATGGAAAAACTCCATATGAACTTGTCCACAATCGAAAACCTGATCTATCCTTCCTTCGCGTGTTTGGTGCTTTGTGTTATCCAACTAATGAGGGTCAAGATTTAGGTAAACTGAAAGCTAAAGCGGACATTGGAGTGTTTGTAGGATATGCACCAAACAGAAAAGGATACCGAATCTACAACAAAAGAACCCGAAATATCATGGAAACAATTCACGTTACATTCGATGAGCTGACCAGTCAAATGGCTCCTGGACAACCCAGTTCCGGACCCGCCTCACAACTTTCATTAAGTAGTCCCATTATTTCCTCTCTTGTACAGAATCCCTCATCTGCAGTTCCATATGTACCACCTTCGGATGAAGATGTGAAGAAATTGTTTAATCCAATGTTTGATGAATACTTTGAATCTCCGGACAACATCCACTCTACTACTTCAACAGAGGCAGCTCCTAATCCATCCAATACAATCAATCCATCCATCTCTATGTCGTTATCTCACGAAGCACCTACTGCAGATCATTCTTCATCATCCTCAACTCTTCAATCTTCAAGCGTACATACTGGAAACGTTGTTGCAGTCACAGATGAAGAAAACTCTTTTGCCACCCCAGAAGATGCACCGTTTGAAAATATCTTTGCCCCTGATCCATCATCAGAACCATCTTCATCAAGGGAAAACAACTCTGCTATCTCAGTTCTTCAAACACAACCACATGAGCACTTCAAAAAATGGACACACGATCATTCATTGGAAAATATGATAGGGAATCCCTCTCGTCCGGTATCCACCCGTAAACAGCTTGCAACAGATGCCTTATGGTGCTTCTTCAATTCCATACTGTCAAAATTCGAACCAAAAGATGTCAAAACCGCAATGTCAGAGGACAGTTGGTTCAATGCAATGCAGGAAGAAATTCATAAGTTTGACAGACTTGATGTTTGGGAATTAGTACCAGCTCCTGAGTGTGCTATGATCATTGCTCTCAAATGGATCTTCAAAGTGAAACTTGATGAGCATGGGGATGTATTAAAGAATAAGGCAAGACTTGTTGCAAAAGGATATCGTGAAGAGGAGGGTATTGACTTTGATGAATTATTTGCTCTAGTTGCACGTATTGTGGCAATCAGAATCTTCTTAGCTAATGCTGCTAGTAAGAACATGGTGGTTAATCAAATGGATGTAAAGACTGCCTTTCTTAATGGAGATCTGAAAGAAATCGTGTACGTCAGTCAACCAGAAGGTTTGGTGGATCCTGAACGTCCTACTCATGTCTATCACTTAAAGAAGGCTCTCTATGGTCTGAAACAAGCTCCAAGGGCGTGGTATGATACTCTGTCAAAGTTCCTCCTATCTACTGGATTCAGCAAAGGAGCAGTGGATCCCATATTGTTCACCAGAAAGTGATGCAAACATTTAATCCATGTTCAAATCTATGTAGATGACATTATTTTTGCCTCGACCGACCCTACTGAATGTGACCGTTTTTCAAATGAAATGGGCTCCAAATTTCAAATGTCTATGATGGGACAAATGTCATTTTTCTTGGGATTACAAATTTTACAAAGTCCCGGAGGCATTTTTATCAATCAATCTAAATATGCTAATGAAATTTTAAAGAAATTTGGATTTGACACTTGTGACACCGTTGACACTCCCATGGTGGAGCGTACCAAACTGGATGAGGACCACTCAGGGATCATGGAAGATCAAACGAAATATCGTAGTATGATTGGATCCCTGATGTACCTCACAGCCAGTAGACCTGATATTCTGTTCGCTGTATGCATGTGTGCTATATACCAGGCTAAGCCTACCAAAAAGCACCTTGAAGCAGTTAAACGGGTCTTTCGGTATCTCCAAGGTACCATTAACATGGGACTTTGGTATCCGAAGGACACCAACATGTCACTAACAGCATATGCAGATGCAGACCATGTAGGGTGTCAAGATACACGTCGAAGCACATCAGGTGGTGCTCAATTCTTGGGAGAAAAACTTGTAAGCTGGTCTTCTAAGAAACAAATGAGTACGTCGATATCCTCTACAGAGGCTGAATACATCGCCATGTCATCTTGTTGTGCTCAAATCCTATGGATGAGATCCCAACTATCTGACTATGGCTTTTACTTCAACAAAATTCCTCTGTATTGTGATAACAAAAGTGCCATAGCTCTCTCCTGCAACAACGTTCAACATTCAAGAGAAAAGCACATCGACATTCGACACCATTTCATTCGGGAACAAGTGGAAAAAGGTGTGGTAGAACTCTATTTTGTGAGAACTGAATATCAGCTAGCAGACATCTTCACTAAAGCACTCCCTCGAGAACGTTTCGAGTTTATTCTTCCACGTCTTGGACTCAAGAGTCTTCAACCTGAAACACTCAAACGTCTTCAAGAGGAAGAAGAGGAGTATAGGCATCTATTCTTTGTACATATTTTATTCAAAAACAAAATACAAAATTATAAAACCATCAAAAAGAAAATAGAAAAATATAAAACTTTCAAAAAATCCATAAAAATTTAAAAATTTGAAAATTTTCAAAAAAAAAAAAAAAAAATTGTCATTTTTGTCTTGATTTCTTTAATTCGATTTTATCTATGGTCTTTGTGTTTTCATTCAAAGAGTGACACGGATGAACTTCGAATGTACATAAATGGTTTTTTTAAGAAAATATATATATATATATATATATATATATATATATATATATATATATATATATATATATATATATATATATATATATATATATATATATATATAGAATTGAGATCATATGAGAACTTTTTTAAAATTTTAAAAGTAAGAACCCATACACTAGATGACATGTGGAAATTGTGATTTTACAATTAAAAATATTGGTAACTAAATGAAAAGGGTAAAATAGAGAATATACGTATCCCTTAAATATCTCTAACCTACTATTTACAATTAACACTGATATGCAGTTTTTCATATTAGGTTTCATCATCCTCCAATCTCTTTCAGCCGCATCTTATATTCACAAAACATTCGGCCACCACCTCATGACTCATTGCTGCCGCTGTCGAAACCCAAGCCGTCGCCGGCTTATTTTTCAGTTACGGATTTTTTGTTCGTAGATCTATTAATATGGATTTGATACATTGTTTAAAGTAAAATGTAGTTTATTTGCTCCAGCCCCCATTTCCTCTTCACGTCTGAACCATTTTTTTGCTCCATGCTCCATGTTCACACTACTCCTGCGATCTCTTTCTAACGACTCTTGCGACCTCTATCACACGTTAGCATGTATCAAAGGGATTGTTACATGGGATTTTTGTTGCGGTTAGCAGTTATATTTTTATTTGGGTTTTTCCCTTTTTCGGGGGTATACTAACACTGAAACACGAACAATCAATTTTTGTCGGCGACCTGACCATCGCCACAAATCTGTCGTCGGTGATACATGTTCGAAATAACCACATGTGTCAATTCAATATTATAGCACTCAGTGTCTCTCATAGGGACGCCGGTGTTGATCGATGGAGTTTGCATATTCAATGATACACTCATACGCATATGTGCTCGTGTATTATATATGTGTCGAGTGTATCATGTGTAGAGAGTATCATGTGCAAAAAACCCGCAAAGCGTAAAGAAGCATCTAATATGTGTTGATACATCTTGTTGTATCGCGATCATATGTTGATATGTTAGCCCATCATCGTAGCACTCTTTGACTGCATGACACCATGCATGACTGAAGCTTTAAAAGAAGTAGTTAGCATTGTTGTTCTGTGTTCAAACATATCAGTTTTTGTCGAGTGTATCATGTACGAAAACACCCGCAAAAAGAAACATCAGATGTGTGTCGAGTGTATCATGGGTATGAATTTAGTATTGTGTATTAAGTGTACCTGTAGTTTTAGTTGTATTTTTTGTAAAGATTTTTAAAGTTGGATGTTTTGTTATGTATTAGATAACACACGTGAATCAGTGTTTGTACACAAAGGTTCTAAAAGTTTATGTGAAACAATTGTTCTTTATCAATCTTTGATATTGTATACTAGTTGATAATTATGAACAAAAAGGTAATAAATAACTCTGTATTAGTTGGACATTTTGAATAAGATAGGTATTGTGTATCACATGAGTTGTAAAAATCAATATTTAATTATCGTGTATTAATCATTTTTATGTGAATCAGCTCTATGTACATTAATTACTCAATAAATCCTGTACGAGCCAACTAGTGGATTTGAATTTTTTTAATTGATTTGAATTGTCTAAAATACCCTTAAAACTACATTTAACCTTCTCATTTGTAGGATCGTAATATTATTGTGTTGATGATTCGGGTGGTCTTGGATGATCAAAATATATGTTTGCCATAGTTAGAGAGTTAGTAGAGAGAGAGGGTGTTCTTGCTAGAGGTTTACACAAATGAAAGATTAGATTGAAAATGAAGCACCACCCCTTCCATGGATGGAAGGGGTATTTATACTTACAAATACACGACCTCCTATCGGCCTGTGGACCAGGGATACAGTGGGTAAAGACCCGTCCTTCCTCCACGGTGTTGCACTATGCTAAACTAGACTAATAACTAACTAATAAAACAATAAATAACGTAACTAACGATTTGTCTACGAGCTAACTTATGCTAGATAACACTTGGGGTGACCGACACTTCACTATGGAATTTTCTAATTCCTAACAATCTCCCCCTAAGGGAGGTCACCCCATGTTTTACATTTTGAATCCTAGCATTCTATTTTATCTTCAGTCTTGAGCTCGTAGACTTTAATTCTTCACTTTCGCAATCTTTGTGCTTAAGTAGTGCAACTTCAAAGTCCGCATTGAATTGTACTTTTAGTGGAGGCCTTTAACTGATCCACATCTTTGATGATCTTTGAGCTTTCTTTGAGATCATCAGCCACAGCAAATCTCTCTGAATCATCCATAGTTGTGTTGCCTTCATGTGATGTTGTGACTTTTGGACCGACATGCTCACACTATTGAATCATGACATCTTTCCATCAGAGTAGCGGAAGCCTTACTGGCTCATGATATTTGCAGCAGCGTAGCAGAAACATAGTATGAAATATCAGAGCCAGGTTATGTAGATTATGCACCAGTCATGATTTCTTCAGTTAAGTGTGGATGCTGTGAGCATGCGGCTTTGGATTGACTCCTCAATTCTGATCAGCTGCAACCGTCCAAATGTACCTGCAAACAACAGTTAGCAATAAAACACACGAAAGTGTCTTTGATCACTTTCGCTGAATTGAGGTACACGGCCCACGGTTCCCCGTTGATCAGTATAAATACTTCCTGTGATCAAGTAGGATTCCTAAGAATCTCCTTGACAGGGTTTCGCAGCTGTTCTAGCTGTTCTCAAACCGGAACGTCTCAAAGAAGACAACACAGAGTGAGTGAACCAGCGAATTGAGATTCACTGATTGATGAAAAATGATTTGAAAAACAATCGCGTATTGCTTGAATAAAGAGTTTTGCAATACAACGAAGGTTTTATGATAAAGATCAATTTTCAAACAAAATACTTTTTGTATTAGAGAATGAGTACACATTCGACGTGCTAGTGAAAAGAAGAAATTCGCACATCGAACGGTTTTTCTAAAAGTATTTTTTCAATCAGATATACTTTTTGAGTTTGAAAATGAATACACATTCGACGTGCTAGAGAAAAGAAGGTTTGCACATCGAACGGTTTTTCCAAAAGCATTCGTCAATTCCATTCCTTGACCAAGGTTGATTCAAGAAAGAATCTCCCCATCGTTTCTATCCAGTTGTCACAAGCTTGATCTTTTGCAAGATTTCACATGTCACCCACCAAGAGCTTGTTTGATGTTGGCTCTAGAAGGATTTCCATCTTCATCGTGAATATTTTAACATATCACTCGGATGTTCTGGCAATACCACAAGGATAATGCGTAGGACTCTTAAGATATATTCTCACTTTCCACATTGTGTGAAACAGTGAGTCTTCAAGAATATAGTGTCCTAATGAGATATTGTGGATGATCTCTTGGCTCTAGACTCAACAGTGCACATTTGGTTCCTGTGTCGGAGACTAGGGAGAGGGTCTCCTACTTCAATATCAACCATCTCTAAGAGAAAGTCGATAGATTATGTCGGTTCCCCGTGAGAATGAAACAAGCCCTTTTAAGAGGAACTTGAGTGGTTTGGGAAGTTAAGTGCAGTGCATCACTGGGTCCATGATGTCTTGTCTTCAATACCAGTGTTACCTTAGCAACCACCAGTAGCATATGAATTGAACCCGGTTTCTGCCCTAAGGTTGAATTGATGGAGGGCTACTTCTTTTCACCCTTTTATCATTCATTTCTTTTTCATTCTTCAACCCCTTCAGTGCTTACCGAGACTTCATTACTAGAACCTTGTTGGGTTTATTCCAGTACTAGCTCTGTCTCAATCCGCACTCTTCCCATATTCTCATTTTTCTCCTTTTTTCAATATAACTAAGGACTCTACACTATCTAGTGGATTGTCCCTGGGCAGATCCCTCCGGTTCTGGCGGATCGTGGGAACAAATACCTAACCTAACCATCCTTATAACACCATGCATAAAGTAAATTGGTCGGTCTTTTGGTATTGTTCTTTCCTTCATGAAACCAATTGAAAAATCATTTGGAAAACCAATCAAGGTACTTGTGATACGAGATCAAAGCATTTTGTACCTTAATAGTTTTGATCATTTAGAAAACCTCCCCCTCAACATGTGCGTATGATTTAGAAATTGTTTAGCACAAGGAGGCAAGAGGACTTTGAAATATTTTCTTTGATCACAATTTTCATACGAAAAAGCCATTTGATTTTCATGGTAAAATTCTCCCCCTCAATATGTGCATAGGATATTTGAAATCATTTTTATCACATAGAGGCAAGAGTTCTTTTGAAGCACATCCACGATTTACAAAGCCATTTAAGAAACCATTTGAAAACTCAATCAAGGTACATTATGTTAAAACATAAAAGCTTTTGTACCTCGATAGTTTATTTTCTTATAAAATGCTCCCCCTCAATATATGCTTCGAGATTCGAAAGTGTTTAGCACATACGAGAGAGCAGCCTGCATAATTGAATCAAAACGATCACCTTTTATCAAATTTCATTATTAAATCACAAATTCTCCCCCGATCAAAAATATCAAACCCTTTGAGATTTTGGATCCCAAGTGATTTAATAAGGTTTAGAAAACATGGGAGAATATGTGGCCTGGTTTAAATACTCATCATGTTTTTGGATAAATCCTCCTCCTCAACATGTGCATTGTGTATGAAATCGTTTGGCACATGGAGGCAGGAGTGCCTTTAAAGGACTAAAACCAATTCCATTTAAACAGATAAGAGATTTAACTCACGATCTCTACCCCGATCAAAATTTCAAACCTTTTGAGATTTGTGATCCCAATTGATTTAAATCATTTAAAAGATTTTGGGGAAAGACGTGGCAAGATTCAATTTTGAAAGATGACAGATAAGGACCATTTTAAGACATTAAAGATTGTTAGTGTCAGGTATGATTGTTTTAAGAGATCTTTAAGTAAAATAAAACAATTTCACAATCAAACAAGAACAGAAAAAATTTCATTTTGACAGATCTTTGAGTTTTAAAGAAAATCATACCATGACATAACATTAAATCTTTACATCACCACTTTTTGTTGTACAAAACAGACTTTTTTGAAGATATATTGTATGAAAATATTTTAAATTAAATCACTCTCCCCCTCAATCGATGACCGAAGTCGATAATTGAGTGACTTAAGTTTTGATAAAATGAAGTCCGGTGATTTTCAAAATTTAGTCCAATATATTTTCAAAACAATATATTCCATTTTCAAAACAATTTATTCAAATTTATTCAAAATTGTTTAAAAATGGTATCCTGCACAAAGATACGTTAGTGGTTGAGAAGCTTCCGTTGTTGTTGCTGTAGGGTTGGAAGAAAAACCGTCTGCAAATGCAGTGAGACTTCTTCTTACGTTGCATTTTGAATGCCAACTGAGGTCCAATTAAGCTCCGTTTCTTCACTTGCTGAAGAAAATCATCTACTGATACAGTAAGACCTCTTACGTTGCATTTCATGCCAACTCTCCATTGAAGTCCAGTTAAGCTCCGTTTCTTCATTTGTCAACCCAAGATATAGTTACCCTTTCCTTTCGGCATCCAATCATCATCAATAGTGGGATCCGGATCGGGAACATTCTTATACCAATATACCTGCATACGTTAGTGAACATACATACAAATATATGGTGGTCGACATCACCCAAACAACAATCGACTAATAAAAGTCAATGCAACATATCAATCAGATCATATAAATGTATAGGAATAATGTGTTCATCAAACTCTAATCATCTAATCCTAGCAATCATATCCTAGGCACCTAGTCCTTCAACATAGGTTAACATCATTTTTAATTAAGCATATTAGGATAATTAAGAAAACCCGTTAGATGATGTAGATTTAAAAAAACATTATCCCCCTCACTCCATGACTCATTTTATGAAAAGTTTTAAAAGCGCTGAAGTCATTTCTTGAGTTTGCAAATTTTATAAAAACTCTGAATCTGATTGTTGTTACAGCAACTCATTATACCACCATTTTGGAAAACACCAAATATTTTTCTGAAGAATTTTAGACGGAAAAACATTTGTGTAGGAACAACAGTCCTTCGACATACTTTCCTTGTTTTGTTTTTAGGATAAGTGCACGAAATATTTTGAAACTAGGTTTAGCCCAACACTTTCCTTCCTTTGAAAAACGGGTTGCTATCGGAAATAATAGCAAGCCATAGTTTAAGCACGGGTTACAGTCAGAAGTAACTGCAAGCCATATTTTGAGACATGTTTTGGAAAAGAATATTTACACCTCCTGCTCGAACTTCATCTAAAGTCCCGTGCCATTATTGAATGACATTTCTAAGACCGTAGATGTTATCGATACCAGAAGACATGTCTTGAGAAAACATATTTTTGGTATTTTTGAAATTTCTGATTTTTTTATGGGTTTTTTGAAGGTTTTATATTTTTCTATTTTCTTTTTGTTGGTTTTATATTTTTGTATTTTGTTTTCTGAAAAATATATACAAAGATAGATTAGATGATATAGTTAAAGAAGATGATGATACGAGTACCGAGATAAGGATATCGAGCAGCACGTCGTAGAAGATAGAAGTCATCAACTCTTAAACATTCACCACCAAAGCTTCCAGGGCTCTTGAATCGAAGAAAGAAATTGAACCAACTGAAAGTGAGACTTTGGCAGCTTCCCCCCAAACCGAAAATCCTTTAGCTGAGCAGATTCGAAGCTCTATTTCAAGCTTGCCTTAGCCAGGTGCACAGAGAAGCACACCATTATCATAAATCCCGCTGCTCCTTTCAAGAATAATCACCGTGATTCTTCGTTCGAGGTTATATCATCAACAAGAACAGCAACGTATCATCCCACACATAAATAATTCTTCTCAAATTCCTTTTCCACTGAAGTCTGACGCAATCCATTCCAAAAGGTGTCAAGAGAACAATTCCCCCAAGTAGTTGAGTTGATGCAGTCAGTCTCTTTGTATAAAGCTCAAGAACTCTCCCGAATACACATCATGAGGGTAATGAAGAACACCTCCCCTATGTTCACATTTTTCGTCCCTGATGAATGTGTATGAAGCTCAAGAAACCGAAGTACACCAATATCCAAGAACTCTCCTGAATACACATCATGAGGGTAATGAAGAACACCTCCCCTATGTTCACATCTTTCGTCCCTGATGAATGTGTATGAAGCTCAAGAATCTGAAGTACACACATTCCCAACGAGAGAATAACTGATAACACCTCCCTCATGTTACACATTTATCTCCCCTGTATATGTCGTACTTGTGTACCTCCTTTATCTTCAGAAACTAACTCTTACATCTCTTCCCCCACGTAGTTGGAATAAGCACTCTAAACGCCTTGATGAGTAAAACCTTGATTTTCTCTGCGGTCATGACATTTGTTTTCCCGGGATATCTTCAATCACTTAGAAGAATTACGTTCATCAAGTTTACTCGCCATGAGTCAAACCTTGAGTTTCTCTGCGGTAATTACATTTGTCTTCCCGGGATATCTTCAATTACTTAGAAGTATTAAGTTCATCAAGTTTACTCGCGTTTAGATACGTGTCTCCTTCCTCCTTTCTGGTTTTGATGATTCAGAATCAGCCACACATAATAAGCCCAAATACTTGAAATCTTTATGAGAAGAACACTTGAACTCTTGTGAGAATCAACTTGCTAAAGACTCTCTCTGACTATTTTTATCAACCCTTATGTAGACAATTTGAAGTGACCACTGAAGAAGAAAAACCCGATATACCATACTTGAAACTGAAGTCAACTTCCCCACATTTGTATCTTAATCTTGCACCTAATGATGGAAGAACGGTGTTGAGAATCAATGCTTCAAGCAAATCTCTAAGTACTCACTACCCAAACAAGGTATGAGACATTAACACCTCTTGCGATTATCCACACCGTCATATGCGTGTGACACTGAGTAAAACAAAGTAACTCCTAATAGTGATAGTTAACCAGGTCTTCAACCATCCACCTCGACTGCTGGTAACTAGATAAACCAAGTCTTCAACTCAAATTCTTAAGCCCGAGCAAGTTATCAAATAAGAACACGCCTTTGTGAAAGTCAACTTCAATCTCAAATAAGTGATAAATGATTAACTCCGAAGTAATCAACTTGTGTCAAATGTCCAATACGTGAAATAGTCAATAACAACGTCTCGAGGAGTCACTGCTAAAGAATATGAGCAAGTCTAATTGGGGATTGAATTTTGACTTATAACAATCTCCCAATTAGTGCTCTCCCCTAAACCGACAATCTGTTCGATAAAAGCCCATAATAAGAAGAAGTCTTTAGATCGATAAATGCAACTCGTCTTTAGTCTTCTGACATGTAGCAGAAAATGTAGAACAGACTGTAGACTCGACCTTCTTCAAGATTGTGCAGTTAGGGAATAGATAGTTAACATCTTCAACTCACACCAAAAAGCATCCCACCAAAAAGCATCCCAATTAACTTACATCTTGCAAATCCCCTTAACTAAAATCCCTCCCAATCAAACAAGAACAGAAAGATGTTCATCAAGGAAATCAACAATCAGGCCGCAACGAACACACAAGATGGTAACACCAAACTACCCATCACATCAAACAAGAACAGAGAGATTGTTCGGAATCATCATGTTGATGTATACGTGAAGCATTAACCGGAAGCACTTTGTCGATGAACTTATCAATCCGAGTGAAGATGTCAACCAACGGCTCTTAGAAGAACAACTCCATGTGAAGATGACCCGATAAGAAGAAGCTCGGTTCTTACATGAGTTAGGAGCCGTTTGACCATATATTCTCAAATATTAATCAAACATGCAAAAAATTCACACTTCTTCTCCCCCTCAAGAATTGCATACGGAGATGCCATTCTTGATTAAATAAGTGAAAATCATCCGAATGTTCTATTCACACTTCTCTCCCACAAAATAAGCACGTGATGTCGCCATCTTCATTATAATCGAGCAAGTGGAATGAGAAAAACAATCAGTGGTAGCCCGGTTCACTTGAAGACTGAAGCGCATGGAAAAAGTATGAAGCATGTTGATGAGAATGGTCATAATAAGAAGATTTCTCTTCTTCAGAAGATAAAGCGCACTGAAGCGTACACTTTTCTTTTCTTTAGAGAACGAGGCATGAACTGTTGTGTTCATACGTCATTAGAAGATTTCTCTTCTTCGGAAGATAATGCGCACTGAAACTTACACATTTCTTTTCTTTGGAGTACGAGGCCTGAACTGATGTGAACAGACGTCATAATCTCTCTCTTTTCAGCTCTCTTGGCAAAACATGTAATCATCACCATTATCATTCAGTAGGCTCATTGCAGTGACAGCTGATGGAGATAACCCAATATGATGAATTTGACCTTGAAGTAAACTAACCCGAACTCGTGACTTATACTTGCACATATGTAACAAAGAGCGGTACTGATTTCCATTAGCATCTCTAAGTACTCTCTATGTACTCTATACTCTTCAACCAACCAACCATCAAGTATAAGATGTACATCACCTCTTGAAAATCCACAATTGAATGTGACACTGAGCACTACAACGTAACTCCTTAAAGTGATAGTTATTTTGAGGTGATAAGAGCCCAATTCCCCCAAGTGGTAAAAGAAAAGGTAAAAGTCACCCAACAATAACTAGATTTCCAAGTCTTCGTTTTTAATAATAAGCTTGAACAAGGATCTTGAAGTATCTTCATCCAACCATCCCCGATACCTTCAGATACTAAGTACACTCGCCCGTGATATTTCACTTCAACCTCAAATAAATAATACTGAATTAACGCCGTTGTCACATCTTCTGAATAAAAGCTCAATTCTAGCCTCCTTTGACGTTTGAAGTGAACTTTGATAATGGTTTTCATCCCGACCACGGTTAAAAGCACATAACCCCATAAAACCTTATAATAACCAAACTGCCATGAGGACAATCCAAACACACACCCAATTCATGAAGTACACCCTTTTATCCATTCATCGTAAATGAAACCGTAGCACCAGCATCAAATAAGATCTCGAAATACGCTTTCCTTTCTCCAGGATGGTTCCATCATCACGGGATTTTACAATTCTATGGTTTAAACCGAGAAATAGTTTCTTTCGCGGGATTTTACAAAACCAAGAATAAACCGTAAGATAGATCCGGAAATGCACTTTACAATTACCAGAATGTTTCCATTGTCACGGGATTTTACAAGTCAATGATTTAAACCGAGAAATAGGTTCTTTCGCGGGATTTTACAAAATCAAGACAAAACCGTAAACAATGTCAGATTGAAGGTGTTATGACAAATTTGGTTTCGGTGAATATCTGTTTTAGGGGAACATGCAGCGGTTCATCAACGACTCTTTCACCAACATCAACATCCATTAAACACTTTGGTAGACACACCATTCACGAATTCTGTCAACTGTTATGGTGACCATATGGTGACGTAAACCCGATATGCCAAACTTGATCATGAAGTACAATTCTCCAGATTTGTTACTTAAACTTGTACTAATCCTTGTGAAGAAGAAACGGTGTACCCAATGTACAAAACCTCTTGACATATTCTCAACCGTAATTAAATAGCCAAGTCTTTATCACACTCTATAAATGCCCAAACAAGTCATCTTCGCAGAAGGGTAAAAAGAAAGAAGACGAAATAAGTAAACGTGTCCGTAAAACCTCACTTCAAGCCAAATAAGAAATATCGTACCACCAACCCCGTAGTCAACTTTGTCCAAACATCAATTCATGCTGTGATATTATCTTTATCATACAACTGTATAAACCAAAGTACCAATCTCATAACACAACGAATCTCATCATAATACCAAGTCTCTTAATCACAATCACATAACCAAACAAATCTCTTTGACCGATCTCTTCCATAAGTCTCATCATCACATCGCATCATCATCAAAACTCATCAAAAATCTCATTATGTCCAAGTCTCATAATATCCAATATTCCCAAGTCACACATAATCAAAGCTCATAATTGGTTTAAATCTTTGTCATATAACTCATTCTCGAGAAATATCAACACTTATGTATCCACTTTTGAGATAGTAAAATTTCGGATTGCACAAATTATTTTACCAACGTCTCATTAAACTAATTAACTCAAATCCTACGTAATGAATTTACCATAGAGCCCAAGTAATGAATTCGGTCCATTTGCCCATAAACGAAGCCATTGATCCAATATAACCCCCATATGTAAATCATCCTAGTCCAAGATCAGTTAATAATAAACCGGGCCCAAGTCAAATAATAACATTACACCGGTTGGCCCATGTAACCAAAACCCACAGTTGATCCAATTAATTACTGACCTAAATGAGCGGGTATAAAACTCCACATAAACACTCATACCCTAAAATCCGTCCTTAACTCAACCCTAATTATTCTCAGAAACACTCCGCCCCACATTAGATGCTCCACACACAAACACAGATCATTCAATGATACTTAAATTAACATAAATCTGGACTCAACGAAATAACCAAGTAAACACTACCCACGCTGCACATCAAATCATTCATATCACACCTTCAGTCTTCAACAACCAGGATAAATCTCCTTTAGATCTTAACATACCATGACCTCGCCACAGGGATGGCTCGAGGATCTTCAAATGCCACAGGGATGGTACGAGATGTGTGAAGGCCACAAGGATGGCATAAGGCTTGAAACTGCTTTGTTAATGCACAAATAAATTCAGGTAGGTATTTCCTTGAAGCTTTGTTGTTGTAATTGAGTCACAAACGAGCCAAGTACATGAGTTAACATATTTGTTAAAAATCATTACTTAGTTTCGGACATTAACAAAGAAAACATTTCAGATCCGTGAGGCACAAGATCATTTGTGTATAGATCTTTAAGGGTCAATGTGTTCTATGAGTCTTTGTACATGAACCAATGATGTATTATTGAAACTGAGGTCTTGAGTACATTAGAGTCGATCAATGAAGATGATTGTTTCTTTTCATATATGAGGCTTTCGAGGCTTAATGATGCTTTGAGAAAACCATGGGAAACAAATCTGAGATCTCTAAAAACCATATCCTTTTGTAATTTATATTTCACCGAATCAGGAGGAAAGAATGAACCTTGTCAATGGGTTGGTTCAATCTTTGGTTTGGATTCGAAAATAATAAAAATCTTGGATCTGTGATGAAAAATGTTTGAGTGTACACATTTTGTTTTGATTTGTACAAGCACTTGAACGATTCTGAGATTGACTTATCATTATTAGATGTTAAGATGTATGAAGTAAGATGGTTTTGTTTCAATACTGAGGTTGATATTTGTTCTGGTATATGGTATTAGGACTTATTCTTCATTTCTGTCAAGTAAGTCGCTAACATCACATACCAGTCGCTACATTTTTTCATCAAAACCCAACTCGCTAAATATTATATAGTCAAGTCGCTACCTTTTAGCTTATCAGACACAAGTCTCTACTTCATCTTTCTTTTCTGTCCAAGTCGCTAGCCAAAGTTTGTACCAAGTCGCTACCCAGTTTTTCAAAAGTAAGTCGCTACTGTCTTCAATTATCAAATCGCTAACTATTTCATTACTCAAATCGCCATTGACTTATTGACCAAATAGAATTTGATAAGTCGCTACTCAAACCTAGAATTTGGACAGAGTGACAGCTAGCATACCAGTAAAATACAAAATGCTCAAAAGCAATTTGTCACAACTCGCTGGACCACACAAACAACTCACTAAAAGACAAAAGCTCAAAAGCATTTTATCACAAGTCGCTAGGCAGATTTAGACCAACTAGCTTTTGACCTGTTGACCATACATTGAATCTGGACGGAAATTAGGACAAGTCGCTATCTAGAACATGACCATACTAACAACTCGTTAAGAAGAACAACAGCAGTAGCATGCTCGAATCAGACCAGACACATAAAGTTCAAACATCAACCCATATAAGTTTTAACAAACACAATAAAAAACGTAATTTGGACTTGAAAAACGGGGGATACAACCAGATTTAAACAGATTGAACACATGTGTGTATGATTTCAAAATAGTTTAAAAACTGCTTAAGAACTTTAGAACAAAAAAAACGACCATATTTGAACATTAATCAGCAGTAAAACAAGATTGAGTCACTCAAACATCACACAACCATATTCAAACCGCAGCCAATAAACAACATACAAACCCGCACACAACCCGCTTCCAAGAATCAAATAAACCGCACATAAAACCATGAATCGAACCACGAGAATCACCACAAGCAACAAAACCTTGGCTCTGGTACCAATTGTAGGATCGTAATATTATTGTGTTGATGATTCGGGTGGTCTTGGATGATCAAAATATATGTTTGCCATAGTTAGAGAGTTAGTAGAGAGAGAGGGTGTTCTTGCTAGAGGTTTACACAAAACAAAGATTAGATTGAAAATGAAGCACCACCCCTTCCATGGATGGAAGGGGTATTTATACTTACAAATACACGACCTCCTATCGGCCTGTGGATCAGGGATACAGTGGGTAAAGACCCGTCCTTCCTCCACGGTGTTGCACTATGCTAAACTAGACTAATAACTAACTAATAAAACAATAAATAACGTAACTAACGATTTGTCTACGAGCTAACTTATGCTAGATAACACTTGGGGTGACCGACACTTCACTATGGAATTTTCTAATTCCTAACATCATTTAAGGCTAATCTCATCTAAGACCAATTAATAGATCCAATGGTCTAAATTGGTTCTCATTTTTACAATTTTAAGTTATCTCTCACATTAACCCTCCCCTATATATATATATATATATATATATATATATATATATATATATATATATATATATATATATATATATATATATATATATACTAGTGGCAAAACCCGTCCGATGGACGGGTATGACTTGTGGTTTTTATTTTTAGGCTTTAGTAGAACAAATATATACTAAAAAGTAATCAAAAGTTAAATGAAACAGTTAAGATCTATAATTGATGTTACCATAATCAATAAAACGGCTAAAAGCATGTAAGTATTTTGATTTTTGGTTTTTATTTTTAGGATTTAGTTGAACAAATATATACTAAAAAGTAATTAAAAGGTAAATAAAATGGGTGGAATACCTTGTACTTGTCGAGGTTCTTCAAGTAGATAGTAAATGCATGATGTCTACCCAGAAAGTGACCATTAATATCGTGCAAGTTCACACATCATGGTCTATGTAAACTGTCTTCAATGGCTCCAAGTGGAAGGCCACTTGAGAAAGGAGTCTCTGGAGCTGGAGTGGGAAGTGATACTGATAGATGTAGCAGATGTGGATTCTTTATTGATGCCTGCAATAACTACGATTCCAAGTTACGTACTATATTTCCCATATTCTTTCATTTTTAAGAGAAACTTTGATTGGCTAACCTGAATTTGGTAACGGACATCATCAAATTCAACCCAGTGGCCCAAAAATGAGTGTCACGAGGAAATTGCACACTTGCCACCTGAAACAAAGCAATAAACATATTTCAGAATTAAAGAAAGAGAAACCTAAAGGTTGCAATTTCAGCCCACTTTCTTATGAATGATAGACTCACGTTATGCTAGTAGTTACAGCAGTTACAGTAGTCAACTGTATATATAGCAGACTTTTATCTTTTACTTTGACGTGATCTGTTATTTAATCCTTATATCAAATAATCACATTCAAAATAGCAAGAAACAAACAAACAAAGCTTACAATCAAAAGTTAAAAATATTATTTTAACCATTGTTGAATCCTTGAAAGACCAGTATTTAAGTTTATATTGAAAAGAGGGACTAATTATGGTTAATCAGATCGCTTATTTGATTAAAAGATTCATAGGCCTAATAGTTGATTCGAACATTTGGGCGTATAATAAATATTGACTAAAAGTATGTAGTTTTTATTTGATATATGCTGAAAAAAACAATCGAAGATGATATAAAATTGGAAAAATGATATACATAGAGCCTGTGCAGCGAGCGGAAGACGTGAATTTTCTTAAATACCAATGGTACCCTTTTGGGACTTGAAGTAGCATCGAGCTTTCGATGTATATCACCTGGGCGACACTCCCCATTCATCTCTCTGTTCCATGCATAATCGAAGGTTTTTAAAAGTTGGCTTTCTGTTTTCTCGGCATCCTTCTTACTTTCCATTTGTAAAATCAACCAAAAATTCGCATCATGTTGATTCAAATCCTAAACTTCGAAGAGATTAGTAAATAATTCAGTGTTACATATTTTAAATAATTCAGTGTTATCTTCTATAATGGCCGAAACTCGACGCCACATACAGTTAGGCCCGCCATAGTTCCTCCAAGACATACCAGTTTTAGTTCCATGGGAATGTAATTGTCTTTAATCTCATTATTATAGACAAATTCCCAGACCCTAACCTCCATCCAGCCATCTTCTCTGATTTCTGGAACTCTTTTATCTCTGTATAAATCAATCGGGCCTGGAGCTCTAAGATAAATGATTGTATCTTCTTTGTTATTCTTGTTGAGTAGATCTTGTGCTTTCACTGGACACTTCAGTCCTTCGCTGTTTTCTGGAAGTTGGAACACAAGATTACATGCATAGGCTGTATCTGGGGACAACGTTTTAGTTTCAATCTCGCATTTGATACTAAATGCTTGGTGGCGTTGAAGCTCGACAACCTCTTCAAATCTGATAAAGTTAGTTGAATCATATTTGTGTCTATTCAGCATATAAATTAAATAAATTTACGACACTAAGCTACGATACGAACCTAGACATTGTTGAAGATGAGCATTTGGTAAATTCTGTATATGGAGATTTGTTTATTACCCCCTTTTCCAGTAACATATGACATTTCTTGCAGTTCATATAAAACATATTTAGTAACATATACAGTCATATCTATGATGTCCAATCCTTTCGGTTTGTCTAAACTTGTGGAAGCATTCTTCTCTCCTATAAAGGGAACTGTGTTTCAAAAAAGATATCAGTGACTTCATCTACTCAATAGGCTGTAACGTATTCAAAGAAGGTCTGATTGAAAGAAGAGTGCCTTTTTGCCAAAAAAGAAGCAAAACCAAATCAAATAAGAAATCCCAGGTCTGATTGAATGGGCTATTATGTCTAAGCATTTAGATTAGGTGAAATTACAACCATATCTCTCTAGAGCACATTGTTGGTCTCTCTTCAGACCAAAAAGAGAGCGCGATAAAGACGAAAAAGCTGGTTATTACCAAGAAAAGATGAATTAAGTATGACAAAAATGAATAGCTACCTGATGTCCAAAGCTAAACACTTTCCAAGTGTGCGAAGAAACAAAAATGTTATCATTTGTTTGGGATGACATGCGTACCATGTGACTGCTGGTAGAAGGATCAGTTGCATAGTATTTCTTCTCCATGAGCTGAGCAGTCCATGACCAACGTTTTTGAATCACTGAGAAACAAACACAATTAGTATTAAGAGTTACATTTACTAAAAATCTACCTAGCGTACATGTGGCTTTAAAATAGCATTCTGCACACCAACTCCAAATGAACATTTTCATTTTTAATCCTAAATAACATGTGCTATTATTGAATCCAAACCATTCAGTGCGACATTGCTTCTTAGATGCCACCACCATCTTTTCATGTATGCCACTTTCAACTCATTGCATACAAGCCAAAGAGGAATGCCAATTATTCGCATTTTGTTCACCAAGTCATCAGCTTCAATAGTAAAGTTATACGCATAAAATGCAAAACGGGGTTTATGGCTTTGAAAAGGGCTTGAATTATAGTCGCATATTTTATAGAGTTTGGAGCAAAAATTCTTTCCTCATTTCCAAATGTTTTTTAAAAAAACTTTACACCCTTTTCAAGTAAGGATGGGTTGCTGCAGTAGCACTTCAGCAAAGTTGTTGCAGACACAATGTCCGCTGACTCATTAAGAGAGCCCTTGATCATGAGTTGGTACAATCTTTCTGCTGAATGCAACTTTTTTGACAGACAATAGCCTAGAAGCAAGGTGTTGAAGGTAGTCACAATAGGAGTAATGCACCTTTTCAGCATAAATTGTATGACAGATTCCGCATGTGTTATCATACCCCTTTGACAATAATAGTCCACCACGACATTAAAGAAATTTGCTTGAAAGTATATATTTTGTTGGACCATTAAAGGAAGAATCATTTTGGAAAATAAAGCTTTTTAAAAAAGATAAAGATGTATACCGTAGTTTATATTTGAACTGAGTCCTTCGACTGAAGCTACTGATGGATTAGCAGAATTTTCTAAAGTGCCTTTGCCAACACGTCGACGGATATTGCATGAGGTGCCCTGAGTACATGAGAAAGATGTTGGCAAGCCTCTTGGTGCTCGTCTTTTTGTAGATGGTCGAATTGAATCAGCATAAATGGGGATAGTTGTTTATATTACAAAACTAAGGTGTCAAACGATAGTAATGCAGCTACATAAATCAGACGTATAAAAACCACAGCAATGTGAACATGGTTTCAAACGCATACCTACGTTTACAGTAGAATTAGACCTCTCTCCAAATGAGCAAACAAATAGTCTAATAAAATTATCTATGAAGCAAAGCGTTATCTATTCCAGTAATATCATTTCATTTACAAATTCACCAACAGTAGGACAATGGTAAAAGATGCTATAAAGATGAGGCATTTGAATTATTTATCATTCATTATGCATTTGCGTTGTAATCTCTAACATATATATCAATATTATATAAGCAACATGTATGTAATATTATACATCCATATTCCTCACGATCACATACTTTCCTGCAAAAGATGTTGTGGCCACGGTATCCTCATGAGCATATTTACCATGAATTATAGAAGTATAGTCGCCCCTTTTGTGCTTTTCGACCGAATTCCACACCTTGTATACAAACAAAGTACATAATAATATGAAAAATATCGCATACCGTGATTAGTTACATAAGAATTAGAAAGAGAGATATACCTTAGATGCCCAAGGGCATGTTGTATCAACTATTTGAACTCTATTATTTCTCAGAGTTAACATCTCAGTTACTGCAGTACCAAAACCAGGAAACGCCACAACGTCGCCCTTATTAACGACATCAAACTGTTTAACTCAATCATTTATGGGAATGACATTAATCTCCCGTCTCCTTCAGCCTCTACATTACAAAACTCGAGGTTTAATATAACTATATTTGACACGGTAGATTACATTATAACTATGGGAAATACTAAACATCATTGCATGAAACCAAACAAAAATATAATTAAATGATATAGTTAAATGGATAGAATGCAAAACCATCGTACTTCACTTCACCCTTTAGCTCTAAACCCATCCACTATGGTAGGTTTTGCAAAACCTCCACACTTTACGCATCATTACATATCTTATATTTTTGTACCAGATAATATTTATGACTTTATACCCATAAAGGTATGGTCACAGGCTCACAACTGCGTAAGGAACCTGTGAAAAAGGCTTCATTGACTAATATAACAATTATTTGATGTGGTAGCAACTTCATATAGTTACAGACATACTTAATAAAGAAAAGAAAAAGGTAAAACAAAAGGTACCTGATATACAGAATCGGTGATTTCTACTATTTCAGATTTGAACATTGCCTAGGAAAAAGCAGTAAGGTTCAAGTTTTTACATCGGACTGGGTTAGCCTCCACAATTACTCTACAAATCGAACTAAATTTGAGGTCCCTATAGGATATTGGGCCACGTGCCATTGCTCAGTTTGCACAACCCAATATCCATAGTGGTCAAAGGTATCTTCATTAACTTGAGCTTTAGTTATATCACCTGAACTGAAAAAATACAGAGATACATTAAAACTGTATCATAAAACAACAACACAAAAAAAAACCAAAAAGTTACCCACAACGTAGCAAACCAATGACATAAGAACTAATGAATTTATGTACCTTCAGTCGTATAAGGTATGTGAATACTATCACCAGGTGTACAAAATCATTTTATGCTCTTCGATAAGTAACTATAGTAACATTCTGTTGCAAAAAGTTAGTATCACATAAACCATTTTCCATATATCACGCCGATAAAACTGTTTCAAAATACTAATAGCCATATTACTTACATGTACATGTTTTGCCACATTTTGTAGGCCGCACATGTTTATGCAAAGAAGATCACACTGTTTTGGTTGTTGTTGCAGCCGTGCTGACCGTAGATGGGTGAATGGAACATGATATTGGGTAGAACATAAAAACTGTGAATACAATTGCTAGTCAAAAGAATTATTTCACTTATTAAGGCTAGCCTCATTTTAAGTAATATAATTCAGTGTAAAGAAATATAAAAACTGTGAATACAGATGCTCGTCAAAAGCTTAACTCTAAGTAAACATAATCACAAAGATTATCTTTTACCCATGGCATTACCTAATGTATTGATATGAAAACCGGGGAACATTTATCGGTGCTTAATCAGGGTAAGGAAGCTTGTGGTGAATCTCGTATCATTCTCGTTGGCCCAGGTAACTTTACGGGATGAAAACATCTCTCAAGAGCTGGGTCATTCTCGATATGCTTCATGTACTCATCAAGTGTTGTTGCCCAATGCATTGCACCAATTTGCAGCAGTTAGTTTGTGATAAAGAACTCATAAAGAAAAAGTAATTATGTAAAATCATTTTAACTATGCTCCCAAACAACTGTAAATGAGACACCAACTGTAGAGACATACCATGTGTATGTTATCCAACATAATACTTTTAACCACACACACTTGTGCCTTCACTTTATCAGCTTGTCAATGGAAATGTGAACCCATTTCCTCTTCCTTAGAAATAGAAATTCTATATACAATTATAGAATGTTCGTTCAGTTTTGTTTGTCATCAAATTAAAACTAAACACATCAACCAAACAACCTTTTGGACAGCAAAAATAGCAACAAAACAACCCTTTGGACAGAAAAATCAGCAACCAAACGCCCCTTTTCTCAGTAAGAACAACAACCAATCACCCATATAACAAAAAAATTATTGCTAACCTGTTTGTCGAGCATTCTTGAGAAATCCCTGAGAACGTATCTTCCTTAGTCTAAAGTCAATATTTGTCAATGATATTTCTTCGTCTACATTCAGAAAGTTGTAAATTAAACATCGATATAATAGAGTTAATACAGTTAATAAGTTAGAGCATTTAGTAATAGTTAATTAAAAACTTGATCATGCAAAAACCATGGTAACACCTCATCTTGCTGGAAGAAGAAGATGCTTTCATACTGGATAGATCTAAAGAGTTTTAAGTAATTGGACTCATAGAGTTCAAAGGAACTGGACTCATAGAGTTCAAAGGAATTGGACCTGCAGAATTCATAGGAATTTGACCCGTAGAATTCATAAGAACTGGACCCGTAGAGTTCAAAAATACTCATAGAGTTCAAAGGAACTGGTTGGTTACGTAAAAAGTAAAATTACCCATCTTGCAATTGCACACCTTGACCAGATTGAATTGCCTTCTCTTTTGACATCCGGATAAATCTCTAAATTTTTGTACGCTGTCGCTAACTATTTAAAATTCCTTCACCTATTCTAAAAAAAAACATTAAAAAGTTTCCCACCGAAAGCTATTAAATATCTTGGTTATTATTTTCTGATGTGGATTATCGTATACCGACCCCTAGCTAAATATATCAACGATTTTTTTTCCAAATACCTTAGTACTTAGTCCTATATATGCCCACAGACCTACATTATCCCTATATTGTTAGATGATAACTTAAGCCATGCTATGGAAATGATCCTTTTTTATTCAGAAAAAGCTATAAGATTGTAAGCGTTGGTAAATACACTTTGAGGAATTTGAACCCGCTCGACCCATTTAACCCGTTTCCCTTATAGCTAATCTTCTATCATATCTATTGATACATTTAAATAATTAAAAATAACCTATGACCCAAATAGACCCATTTTATTATGCAATGGGCTAAAAGTCTGAAATCATTGCATCTGATATATAGGATCCCAAGTTTCGTCATTGGAATTGTTATATATAGAAGTTTGAAATTAGAATATGGTCAGTAATTATTATCTACATTAAAAAAAAAAAAGACGTTATAAATATGTAATCTCCCCATAAGTAATTACGTAAATTTACCGTAGAGTTAAGTTCAATATTAGCAAGGCACTCGCTGTTGGGGCTGAAGAGTCTGGAAATAGAACCGATTGATCAGCGGCATTAATGTTGGAGATGGACATGGAAACCTTTTGCCATTTTTGTGCAAGAAGCGTTGCCATTTTTATACAACATTTCCTTCCAGTCCCTAATCGTCCTTCTCTCCTCTCTAGCTATTCGATACAAAACAATGTGTTTGATCACGTCTCACCCTAAACCCCTTATAAAAACAATCTGGACACTCCTTTATTGTTGCTATAAAGGAGGAAACTGCATCTTTAGAAGCAATGATACCCAAATCCACCCTTTTCAGCACCCACTTCAGCCCCCACATCAGCCACTTAAACGGCAACCTAACTAAACCCCAATTTCAATAATCAACCACTAACAACAGTAGCCTAATTAAACCCCAATTTCAATGATCAAATATTTATTTAAGCAAATTCTGAAGAAAATAAATAAATAAATAAATAAAAATTTGAAGTAAAAAAAATTAAAAACAACTAACCATTTTCTCGCCAATAGCAATAGTTGCGGTTTTCTTTCGGATGATTAATGGAAACAAATATATACCTTTTTCTTTAAGTTTAATTGTAATATTCTTATTTATGAAAGATCAGGAGGACATAGGCATTGTACCTTAACATAGGATTGGTTTTCTGCTTCCATTGTGTAGCACTATAAGATCAGTGTCTAAAGATTTATAAGAATAGGTGTTTCAATTTTAGAAAAACTAAACCAATCTACTACTTAGAGAAGTAATACATTTGCGGTCAAAAGCCAAACTGTCCATCTTCATTTTCTTAAGATGAAATATACAAAAGAAAGTGAACATACAAAATTTATTGTTGTGTACTCACCCTCCTCTTGTAAAATTTGAGATATATGTCCTTCAAGTTGATCCATTCCATAAAGTACGGGGATAACTTCATTTTCTAAAGTTTGCATTGTCGGGGTATTTTTGTCTTTATATCCCACTTGCCGTTGGTGCACCACCTGCAGACAATGTGAATCCTATTGTTTACTGAACCATATATTGATAACCGTTAAAAAAAATAAAGTGAGGAACATCATTTACATCCAAAACAGAAATAACATATAGAGAAGGGAGAAAGTACCTGCCAAAAAACTGGTCATATTGTTTTAACAGTTTACTATAACCTGCACATATTATAGCACAGATAATGACCAAGTAATTATCAACTATAGTCCCTCATTTCATTCTATTGAATCAATTGTTAGTTTGGGTTTGGTGGTAGGCAACCAACATGAAAAGTGTTAAGCATATCATATCATGTTCTGTAAATTAATAATGTTAAAAAAAATGCAATCACATAGATGGTCATGTGGTTTGGGCAGAAGTATGGGTTTGGTACCATAACCGTTTAACAAACTCTATTAACAATGTTCACATATTTAGATTTTTAATTTACTGATTATGCTTATAACATATATTCAAAAGTTTGTTGTATCACAGTTAAGTAGATTCATATTTATAAGAGCATTAGTTTTCCCGTCTTGAATGCCTACTGCACATTCTACATTTATCGTAGTCAAGTAATACTAATCGAGCTAGAATAACTAAAACGTGAGAAGGTATAATCTCCCCTTAAGCATGTAAAACTTTTATTAACCATTCTAACAGCAGACTTGTGGCGTTACCTTGCTAGAAATTCATCTAAACTAATAATAATAATAAGTTTATTCTACAATCTGTAGTTTGGGAGATTTTTGACTGGTTTCACCATTCAACCTGTTCCGTAAATATACCTAACAGACTGCATATTACCACTCCTTGTTTATGCAGTGACCTTATCCAAACACGCATTGTTTCTGCATAATTATTATCCAAACATATACCTTATTCTTAACTTTGTAGTTTCCTGATCCACCTTCCAGTTGCACTTGATTCACTTGACGATGATGGTCCACCGTGAGCTGTTGAAACTTGTGGTCTGTGAGCTGACCCATGAAGAGAACTATCAGATGAACCTGATGATGAACCTGATCAAATACGCTTGAATATAGTCTCATACTTGCACGCCTGTAGTTGCAGTTCCAATATTATCTCCAATACTTTTTCTTCAATATGCATCGTTTTTTTTCTTCTATTATATGATGGATGTTTACGTATGTTTTAAGGTTATAGAAGAGATAATTATTTATTTAATATAATTAAGGAATAGATATCAATTTTAGAGATAAATCCATAACTATTTATATATTTAGTTTTGCAAGATATAATATAAAAAATGTGTCGGTCTAGTGGTAATCTCATGTCTTAATCTTACAAACAACCCAAGTTCGAATCTTGCTATTAATTTCGAATTTTAAACTTGCTTAGGTGGCTTAAATTGTGATGACATGGAAATATGACGTGGCATTATGGGATGCCAAGTGGCATTTTATGTGGCATGCCTCCTCTTATATATAATGTATAGATATATGGAGAAAAATGGTGGCTTACTGTTATTTCAGACAGTAACCTGTGTTTAAAAGGAAAGAACAGAGCCATGCCTTATCTTAATTTTAAAATCTCATGCTCTGATTCTAAAAATCAAATGTTTGTCACCAAAAAGACAAATGTTTCCTTCACAAATATTTTTCCTTCTATAAATTCTTCTGAAAAATATTTGTTATCTAATGAAAACTAAATAGCTTTGAAAAATAACTCGGACTTAATTTTTGTAAATCATCTGGACTTGACATTTGTCAAAATCTCTATCTCTCAATCAACAACATATGTCATTGATTAAGGGGGAGAATGATTTCAATTATATCAAAAAGGTTATTTGTCAAACAATTGCACAATTGGTTCAGACATTGGCAAATGTTAGGTTTTTGATTGAGAGATAGAGATTTTGACAGTCATTGATTGAGGGGGAGAATGATTTCAATTATATCAAAAAGGTTATTTGTCAAACAATTGCAATGTCTTATACAATTGGTTCAGACATTGGCAAATGTTAGGTTTTCATAAGATACTTAAGCATGCTTGAACACTGGAGTTTAAAGTCTCAAAATCTGATTCTTATCAGTTAAAATTATTTTTCAAAAGAAAGTCACAATTCTCCTCCAAAGTTTTCAAAATTAATTTAAATCATTAGAGATCACAAATATCAATGGATTTGAAAATTGTGATCGGGGGAGAATATTGTGATTTAAATTGGATTTAAACTGATAACTCAATAAACGGTTTTGTAAGTAATTAGCAAGCACTCCTCCCTACATGTGCCAAATGATTTCAAATTTTCCATGCACATGTTGAGGGGGAGCATCTTTATCAAACCAAAAAGGATTGAAACGTGATTGATTTGTTCCTAAGTGCAGGTTTTCCCTAATATGTGCAAAACAATTTCAAATCTCGATGCACATATTGAGGGGGAGCAACTTTTTGAAAACCACATCCTTTCCCAAAAATATCTTCAACAGTATTTGAAACACTAATTTTGATCGGGAAGGTGATGTAGATATTTTTAGAAAATGTTAATCAAAGAAGTGAATTCTTCCTCTTGCCTCTATGTGCCAAAACGATTTCAAATATTCGATGCACATGTTGAGGGGGAGCTTTTTCTAAAATATCAAAAACAATTCAGGTACAAAATGCTTTGATAATATATCACAAGTACCTGGATTGACTTTCAAATGGTTTTCAATTGGTTCCAATGGCAGAAGAACAATACCAAAAAGACCGACCAAATTTACTTTATGTATGGAGATATAAGGATGGTTAAGTTAGGTATTCATTCCCACGATCCCGCCAGAGCCGGAGGGATCTACCCAGGGACAATCCACTAGATAGTGTAAAAGTCCTTAGGTATGATGAAAAAAGGAGAAAAGTGAGAAATGGGAAGAGTGCGGACTGAGACAGAGCTAGAACTGGAATAAACCCAACAAGGTTCTAGTTATGAAGTCTCGGTAAGCACTGAAAGGGTTGAAGAATGAAAAAGAAATGAATGTGAAAAGGGTGAAAAGAAATAGCCCTCCATTATTTCAACCGTAGGGCAGATCCCGGGTTCATTACATATGCTACTGGTGGTTACTAAGGTAACACCGGTATTGAAGACAAGACATCATGGACCCAGTGACGTACTGCACTACATCTTCCCAAGCTACTCAAGTTCCTCTTAAAAGGGCTTGTTTCATTCTCACGGGGAACCTACATTATCTATCGACTTTCTCTTAGAGATTGTTGATATTGAAGAAGGAGACCCTCTCCCTAGTCTCCGGCATAGGAACCAAATGTGCACTATTGAGTCTAGAGCCACGAGATCATCAATAAATCTCATTAGGACACTGTCAATGAAGACACTCTGTTTCACACAATGTGGAAAGAGAGAATATATTTTAAGAGTCCTACGCATTATCCTTGTGATATTGCCAGAACATCTGAGTGATATGCAAACATATTCACAATGAAGATGGAAAGCCTTCTAGAGCCAACATTAAACAAGCTCTTGGTATGTGGCATGTGAGATCTATCCAATAGATCAACCATGTGACAACTGAACAGAAACAATGGGGCGATTCAAAATTATGAGTCAATCCTGGTTCAGGTTATGGATTGACGAATACCTTTGAAAAACCAGTCGTTGTGCGCAAAAATCAGTTTTCCATGGCACATCGACTGTGTATCACATTTTCTAATATCAAAGGGTGTTTATGATTGAAAATTGATTTTTCATATAAAACCTTCGTTGTATTGCGAAAAATTCTTTCTGATATGCAATACACGATTGTTGTTCATATCATGTTTAATCAATCAGTAAATCTCAATTTGCTGGTTCACTCACTCCGTGTTGTCTTCTTTGAGACGCCCCGGTTTGAGAACTGCTAGAGCAGCTGCGAAACCCTGTCAAGGAGATTCTTCGGAATTATACCTGATCACAGGCAGTACTTGTACTGATCAATGGGGAACCGTGGGCCGTGTACCTCAATTCAACGAAAGTGATCAAAGACACTTTCGTGTGCTTTATTGCTAACTGTTGTATGCAGGTACACCAGACGTTTGCAGTTGATCAGAATTGAGAGGTCAATCCATCGCCGCATGCTCACACAACACATTCACATCTAGAGAAATCATGATAAAAGCATCAACAACTCTGATATTCTCACTCCATGCTTCTGCTACGCTGCTACAAATATCATGATTCAATAAAAGCTTCCGCAACTCTGATGAGAAGACATCATGATCCAGAATGTGAGCATGTCGGTCCAAATGTCACAACATCACATGATGGCAACAATCCAAAGGAGGAGCCAGAGATATATGGTGGCTGATGATCTCAAAGCTGGCTCAAAAATTATCAACATGTGGATCAGATAAAGACCTCCACTTGAAGTTTCAAACATGCGGAACATGAAGAATCTAAGATTATGGACTACTGGGCAAAGAACATAATCAAGAAACCAAGAACAATCAAAATGTAATATTTTTTTGTATTCAATGTAATTTGAGGTGACCTCCCTTAGGGGGAGATTGTTAGGATTTAGAAAATCCATGAGTTAAAGAGTCGGTCACCTCAAGAATATGTATTCGTTATAAAGCCCGTAGTCGTAGTTATGTTATGTTAATAAGTAGTCTAATATGTAACACCGTGGAGGACGAACGGGTCTTTACCCACTGTATGCCTGATCCACAGCCCGTAGGAGGCGTATCTTGTAAGACACTATAAATACCCTCTACCTCCCAAGGTAGAGGGTTGGAGCTTCAATACCATTTTTCTTTATTTCACATAGTTCCCAACTCTCTTCTCTTTCTCTCTCTAAAACTTTCTCTCTCTAAACCTCTTATACGCCCACTTTGAATTATGGTGTGATGTGTTTGTGAAATCCAATAGCTTACAACAAACATAAATACCACTTTGGTAAACACATACACATTATATGACACTGCACGTCAACAGTTAGAAATCCATAATTCCCTTAAGCTTCATCAAAAGCAAATCCTTATCATAAAAACTTAAATCCCCTGCATTTGTCATTGTTACCGTCTCATCAGCCTTTTTATCATCTTTTCTTTCAAATTTTGTTACGTATTCTGAAATTTTCTATGGCAAAAAAATTTGTTCACGGTTTCTACCTCTTCGATGAAACGCCCCCTTTTAGTAATAATGCTGACTAGTCTTACAGAAATTGCATTTATTTCTCAAGCCATTTCAATGTCCACTAAGGTTAGCACATTTAAGCTAGCTCACAATCAAAATCCTCACAGTTCAATCCTTTAGATAATGCATACATGGTCTACTATTATTGAATAACAACAAAAGAAAATCACAAGTTTTGCACCATTTATGCACCTGCATTTATAATCTTTGTCTGAAATCACATGCCATTTATTTATTCTTTTAAATAATGCATGCAAACTCTACTGTAAATTAGTACCAACATCAGAAAATTGCAAATCACCTTACTATTGATGCAACCTCTTTAAAATGCAACCACAACTTGGCATTAAATTTCCTGTTTCTACTTACACATTATCACAAGAATCACTATTGGTGAGCAGGCATTCCAAACAGTAGAAAAAAATAATAATTTTGCATGTCATCTGCATTTCTCAGCCTCTGCACACTTATCAAAGTTTAATACAATAATGATTTCTATAGGCACTTTAACTTGCAACCACAGATTGCCATTGAACCATAAAAACTGGCATTTTCCTTCACCCACACACACAATATCAACAGTAAACACAGGTATTGTTTGGCATATCATTTTGCACAAAGCTAAGATATCAATGCATTCACAAAAGCAAGCCTTTATTCAAAAGAAAAACAGCATACTTCACTAGACAAAGTACATCAAAACACAAAAAATTGAAAAATAAAACAGGCTTGCTACTAAGACACTTAGAAACAACAGACACCAAACCAACCATCACTAATCTTTTAAATCCATCAAACCAACATGACGCTGCTTTTCAATCCTCCCTTCACGAGCTAGATCCAAAACACCAATCAACGCAGCTAGGATATCTCGATCCCTCTGCTGCGTTTGCATCAGGAGCAACATCATCGAATGGACCAAAAGTTTTAGCCTCTTCGATTAGCTGATCTGTTTTCTCAATGCTGCTCTCAAGATCAGCACATTTCTGCCCAATATACGTGATAAGATTCTCATTCTTTCTCCATTCCTGCACAAACAAATACTTGAAGCAATGTTGAAGCTTGCTAGAGCCACAACAGTGTTTTAAATGGTCAATAGTTGGTGTTGCACCCATGGTTGTTAGATGTAACCTGACCAACAAATACCCCAACAAAGGTATCCTTATATAGCCAGACAAACAAATAAAAAATTTAAAACAGTAAATAAAATAAGTATACACATATATAATAAAAATAAAATAATGATAATTAAAAAACAAAAAAAATTATAAAAAACAAAATCAAAACAACTCCATTGTCGGTAACCCTCAAACCAGATACCAAGTTTTATTGATACACACGATATCTAACAACAACAGATGCAACAATGACAAGAGCATAACATTAATCGGTAGTGCAAACCTACATGAACTTCTACTCAGAAACACAACAAGAACTAAAACCACAGAAATCCATCTTAATTATATTGCTCCATAGTAAGTACATGATGGTTCTGCAAGGTACGTGCTTCATGTGTTAGGTCAACAAGAACGACCATTGCAGCCAATAATTGATAATCCTTATTTTGTGCTTGCTGCAAACATGAGAGACCATTAACAGCAACAGGGTCAGCCGAGCTAAAACTTTCACCCTATCTAAGCAATTCCCTTTTTTTCTGATTCTTGCACGGACATCATTACATTTTTCATTCAAAACCATAATAAGGCCTTCGATATCAGCTTCTTCATGCAAAAACAACAAACGAAAAGCTCGGTGCAGCTTATTAGAACGGCATGCTGCTTTAAGTTCATCAAAATTAGGAGCCGCTGCCATCTTTTTTGCACAACCTTCTTAAGAGAGAGTTAATGAAGTATGACCCATACTCATGCTCACATGGGCACTACTTATATAGACAAAAGATAGAAACATGTAACTCAAAACAGTTTAAGGAACCAGAAACAGTGTCAATCTCAGGTGCATTTAGTCCAAACAGTTTCTACCTAACCATCACATGCTCCTTTTTTTGCCACACCAACCTTTTATATGTTTTGTTCCTAATGTTCTTGCTCTTATTATATTTATGCAGTGGCAATGGAGGGTGCAGGTGCAGAAAAAAGGAGGACTAGGAACACAAACAAAAAGAAAGACAGCTAGATGTTGGGTTGGCGATGTAAATGTTTAAACTGTATTTGTTAAAAAACATCATATGTTTTGCAACATATTTTTGCTTCAACTACAGAAATATGTAGCAAAACGTTGGCCATCTTTTGTGTATGAGTTAGACTAAACATATGGTATGCTTGCATGCCAAGGTGTTGCCTTATTGTGACATAGTGCCTTATTGTGACATAGGACACATTGCACCACTACATGTGGATGAAACATATGTGCCTTGCTACCATCAGTTGATGCAGGCAACAACTATGTGTACAACAGATTTGATATGTAAACTGCTTGCAACAGTTAGTATGTAAACTGCTTGCATATTTTGGTCTGTGAATGTAGAAACACCTTAACTATCTATGTATGTTTATATCCATGTTTCATAGAACACACTGCGGCAACGCGCGGGCACATATCCTCATTTATATCTATTCATTGAGCGTTAGCTCAGCCGCGTTTTCTTTTCCATGCGGCAGGTATTAAGCCGGATGCTGGGATTGAGTGATGATAGTAGGAGCTTTTAGTGGACCGACCCAACCTTAGTTTTCCTGGTCATCTGGAATTTATGTTTTGTTTATTTCCTTTCAGAATTTAAGAAATTATGTATTTCTTAGAAGTTTTTGTATTACGACTTATATTTTATTTATTTAAGTCTTCCGCTTGCGTTATTATGTTCTGATTGACACCATGATATGACATTTTGACCCTTGCCGGGTTGGGGTGTTACAGCTAGTGAGGCGGTCGGGTAAGGCCTAACGATTAATCGGTTATGCCGGGATTAATCGGGGATTAATCGTATTGTAATGTTTATGCCCAAAATTATTATTTGAGATATTATATTATATTATATGCATGAGATAAACATAATGCATCAAAATTAAAATATTTAAAGTGTTCAAATATAAAACTAATATATAATTCTTCAGAGTTTAAAGTCAAATATAGATATTACTTGGTTTGTTAACTATTTTTAAGCGATCTTTGATCATTTTTTTCTGATTAATCATTTTGTTGACCGATTTTAAGCGATTTTGTTGACCGATTTTTAAGCAATTTTGTCTGATTAATTTAATTAGACCAATTTTGCCCGATTAAGCGGTTTGTTGACTGATTTTAAGCGATCTTTGTCCAAACCGATTAAATAGGCCGATTATGATAAATCCGGTCACTGATCAACGATTATGCGGGGATTAATCGGCCACCTAAGCCATTTTTTACAACAGAGCAATTTTCTTTTTCTTACTTCTTGTAGAATGGCACTTTTGCGTTTAAAAAATTAATTTAAAACTTTTTTAATGTTTGTAATAATAACTTCAAGTGAAGGTAATAAGGTAAACTCGAACTAAATTCCCTATCTATTTTTTGAAATGAACAATTAATTTAAGACAACACAAAATACAAATATGGATAATAAATATGGGGGGTAATGTTTTAGAAAATTATTTTCATAAATTACTCATTTTCAAGTTTTATTAATTTTTAGAAAAATATTTTTCTTTTTTTATGTACACTTTGATTTGATACATAAATTCATTACTATATTTATAAAAATCATTTAATTAATCAACTTACCTTTTATTAAATCAAGTTTGTAATTTATTAGGTTATTTAATAATGGAATGTAAAGGGTCTTGATGTAATTATAGAAAACGTAATTTATTGGAATTAGGAAAGTGTATTTCTACGAGAAATCTTAATAAGCCTATAAATATTAGCTACTAAAAACCAATGTTTTCGACCCGGTCGACTCACCGGGTACCGGTTCGACCGCCGGGTCAACCTGGTTTTTCATTTTTTATTATTTTATTTTTTTTGACCGGGTCAACCGGTTTGATCACCGGGTCAACCGGTTCGAGCGCCGGGTCTAACCGGGTCAACCCGGTTTTTATAAAAAAAATTTGTAAAAAACCAAACCCGGTCGGGTTTCACCCGGGTCACTCAAAACCTGGCGGGTCTAACCGGTTGACCCGGTTTTAGAAACCCGGGTTTTTTTTACCCGTTTTAGTGGCCGGGATACCAGTCCGACCGGTTGAACCGGCCGGGTCGACCCGGGTTTGAAAACATTGCTAAAAACCTTTAATACAATCCCTCGCATTAAATCGACATCTTCCCTTCTCCTCCCGAAAGTTTTGTTTATATTTTTATCCTCATTGAAAATTTCACGTTAATTCTTGAGGTTTGTTGGAGATCACAAAGATGTTGTACTATAAGCGACGACTAAAGTTTTGTCTATATATACCTTTCGAGATCCAACTAGAGATCATCAAAAGACTTGTTGATGTCAAGTCATTGATTCGATTCAGATCAGTTTCGAAACAATGGAAGTCTTTCATTGATAGCTCCGACTTTATTGCTAGTTACGGAGTTCGACACACTCAGCCGCATCGTTTACATTTCTTTTACAAAGATGTTGTAGATCCTTCTGGAAAAAAATATGCATGTTTTGTAGATGATGACAATGACAATTTTACCCAACAACAACAAGATTATGCTTCCACTCTTTCTATGATCACGAAACAACTTAGAGACCCAACAGTAATTGGTTGCTCTCGCGGATTGTTGTGTTTGCATGGTCGTATACTGTTTAATGAAAAGAAGGTTGTTCTTTGGAACCCTTGCATCAGAAAATCTGTTGTTATTGTTGTCCCGTTTGAGCCTTATTTTATACAAACTGACTATGGTTTCGGGGTTTGTCCGGTCACTAATGATCCTACTATTGTCAAAATTTCATATCCTAATAGGATTAGGATAATAAAGAGAAATATGGATAAAACACATTGGGAAGTTGAAGTTTTTACATTGAGCTCGGGGGTTTGGAATAGGCTTCCATGTAGCAATATGCCTCGTGGATCAATTAGACTTGACTCGTCGCAGGTTGTTATAGATAGGTTTATTTATTGGGCTGCTTATAAAAGGATTGATGATATGCATGGTTATTCTCGCGATAACTATATGATCATGTCATTTGATTTAATTGCTAAACAATTTAGAGTCATAGACATACCAGATGGTTTATATTAGACGATTAGATTATGGCCCAAACCCGTTTGTGGGTTTGAGTCCATTAGGTTTAGGGTTAGTTGGCTTATTCTCCAAGATATGTTTTATTATAAATAGAGATGATATTCCATTATGTAAAAGACACAAAACACAATCAATAAAATCTCTATTTAGTATTTTACATGGTATCACAGCTCTAGGTAAGATCCACCAATAAAGTAGTTAACCTCCGGTCATCGCCTATTTGTCGGTGATCCGGAGAGATCATGTTTTTTCCGCTTTATTGTTTTTTTTTTTTTATTTAGGATTTTATTTTCGTATTTTATTTATAAACCCTAAACTCTAGCCGTCAAAAAAAATGTTGAGTTGCCATCGATCTACTATATTTTTTTTCTTCATCATCTATTTGTTTTAATTTTCGAAGATCATTGTTCTTGACAACAAAAGTTGATCATCAAATTGCCGCTCCCTTCTAAAGGCAAAATAAGCCATGACGTAAAAGCAATCGTCACGCAAAGAAGGATGATGATGTCAACAACTAACAACACTCACCGGTCCACTCTTTCAACAAACTAACACATGATGATGTCTTCTTCTACACCATTTCAATTTAAATCTTAAATCTCGTAAATCATCAACAATCACATTCAAATCCCACAAATCAACAAAACCCTTTCCGCTGGTGGTGTTTTTGTTGTGGTTTTGGTAGTTGTTGGATCGGGTCCTGTCGGCGATACGGCCGAGCTTGTTGGAGCGGGAGAAGGTGGCGAAGGGGACGTTGGAGAGGGATGTGGTTTCGGGTGGGCCCCATCCGTCTGGGTGAATGGTACCTCGTTTATTAAGAATCCTATTTTTTTTTTATTTTTTTTTATTGATATTAAGGAGGTGAAGAGAAAAGAGTCTGATGGTAGAGGGTTGGAGATGATTGACATGGTGAGTTTAGAAGTGGGATAGATTGATTCGAAGAGGGAGAATGGAGGGGAGGAAATGTGGTGATGGTGAGAAGAAGAAGAAGAAGAAGAAGAAGAAGAAGAAGAAGAAGAAGAGCAAGATGAACATGATGAGAACAAGCATGAGGAGGAAGAGCAAGATGAGGATAAGATAGAGGAGGAAAAAGATGACGATACGGATGTTGAGATTGACCGAGAAGAGATAGACGGGATCGGTGAAGAAAAAGAGACAGAAGAGAGTGACGAGAAAGAAAATGATAATGAAAATGAGGATGTAGGTGAAGAGAAAGATGGTCAGAGCCCTCCGAACCTCCGCCATGTAGCCGGCGGCCGGAGGCGGCGGCGGAATGGTTTAGGGTTAGGTGTTAGGACCTGAATTATTGGCCTGAAACCATGTAGAGTGATGAAATATTAGATAATATTGATTTCTTGATTGAATCCTTTGCCAAACTTTACACAATAGATATAGGCATACATGAACAATCTAGAAACTGGGCCCAAGCCCATTACATAATATTACAGGCTAACAGTTTAAAGTTTGGCAACCCATTGTTTTCCATATCTAAGCTAATGGAGTCTCTTGTTCTGTTTGTATGTGGTGAAGGAGTGTGTGATGTATGGAAGATGGAGCATGACGGTTCTTTTGCTAAGCTATTCACTATTAACACACCTGATAATTCGATACGCAGTATATTGGGATTTAGGAAGAATGGTGAACTTGTAATGGAAACTCGAAAGGAGGGTGAACAGTTTGAAATTGGTAGAGAAAACGGTTCTGCAGTTGAAGTTTATGAGTCATGCTCAAAATGCACCAAGCATCTTGGGATTCATGGAAAACAAGGTTCATTTTTCATGTGCTCTTACAAGGAAACGTTGCTTCTGCTTGATCACTCAGATTGTTATGAGTATCCTGTGATTAATGATCATTGAAATAATGGTCACATTGCAAGGTGTAGAGTCAAAAGGTGATATTTTGCCTCATGAGGGATGGGGCTAGTGTTATGGCTTGGAAAAATCACTTTCAATACATTTGTAAATCTCAGTTATATCTTTCTAATATATCCTATTGCGTGGTCATTGTCTATAATGCATTTTTTAGAACGAAGGATGTCCTTCATACATGCCTTCAACTATGTATACTTTAAACAACTTCCAAACCGTTCAACCCATTTAAACCATATATTTTTAAGCTAGTTTGCAAAGTTACCGAATCGTTTTTAGTTTAAGGCTTGATTGTTTGTATTCTTGTTTTTCAAGTTGACCTTATTAGACACGAAGGTACAAAGATGCTTCTTTATCTCTGAATGATTAAATTACATACATTGCGTCATGGAGTTCTATTCTATAGACATGTGCTAATAGTTTAATCACTTAAGTTTAATATTGTATTAACACTTGACCCAACTTTGATTGATTAATAAGACTAGAACACCATCTTAACTACATTATAATGCATTTAGGTCATTCTTAAAAAGGAAGTCTTAAAAAAATAAGACTACACGCTTACTATATAAAGAAGGATTAAAATTCAATACATCTCATTATTAAAATTCAAATGCATTTAAATGCAGACGTTTTCATTAAATTAAATACAGTTTTCAACTCATTTACAACCCATTATTAAAAACGTGTAACCGCAAAAGATCATTATTATCAATAATGATTATTAAAAACATATAACCGCATCCACTATATAAATACACACAAACTATTTAATATCTCTCTCACACACATCTAAAACATCAGCAAAGAGGCTGATTCTAGTAATATTTAGTTATAGGGTACCCGCGCAATGTACCCTGGTAGTTTATATATAATGTATATGATATCCTTAAATCCAAGTTGTATTAAGTATGGATAGGGTATGTGTAACGGGAGCAGGAGGTTATGTTGCTTCATGGGTTGTTAAGCTTTTGCTCTCCAAAAGTTATACGGTTCATGGAACTATTAGAGACCCATGTATGTTTTTACTTTTTACTAATTATCTAGTTAGTGGTGATTTCTAAAATTGTGCGAATTTGAAAGTAGACTTATAATTTGGGACGGAGGGATATTTCTTTGATACTTGTTTTTTCGACTTTTGGTCAGCACCTTGATCTAGTAAAGCTTTGACTTGGTTACTTCTTAGTATTGTCAGTTCAATCTGTCTCATAAGTTATGTTCTTGCACCTTGTATCCATGTACGTTTTTACTTTTTACTAATAATCTAGTTACGGTTAATTTTGTTTTAGTACACGTAATTACCAAGGTTAAAAAAATCAAGGGAATATTTCCCTGATACGTAATTACTCCGAACTTTTTTGGTCCCAAACTAGTTTTAACCTGTTGCCCATTTTGCTACTCTCCTCCTTCTATTGCAGTTTGCACTAATAGATTTTGATCTGTGTTTTGTAACAGCTTTTCTCGAGAAAAGTGGCCGGGCACTACTCAACTCGAAGAAGTTGGTAAACTTAGGATGGAATCTAGTGGAAGAGACCATAGTCGACACGGTCAAGAATTATGAAGAAGCTGGTTTTTTGGATAAGGGAAGCCATTTCCATCAACAACAAGGTTCTAATATGAATTCATATGTTCAAAATGGGAACGCGATGTTTCCTGTACTTCCTCTTTCAAAGATATTAACCTAGATGGGTGGCTAATTGTGTTGGGTTTTATAATCAAGTTAACCAATTAACACTACGAGTACGCAGCGGAATGTTGGAAAATTTAGTGCACTTGTGGGATTACTTCACACCTTGTAATGGGTTAGGAGGTACGGAGTGTACACCCATAAGGTCCATGAACACCCTGACTCTTATAGTGGTTTGTATTGGTAGTGTTAGTAGAAAGTACTGCTTGTGGAAAGTATTGCTTGTGATTTCCACTGATAAGCAGTGTTTCCACTGATAGGCAATGTTTCCACTGAAGTGCTATGAAAGTACTGCTAGTGTTAAAGTACTGCTAAATGGCAGTTACAACTGTTTAATGACCACATTTAATTGGTCATGTAACCACTAACGGCTATAATGGGGATAGTTATGAGGTGATTAATGGGCCGATTAATCCTCATAATTCCATTTGAACGGCTGAGAGTAATCTCCTATAAATAGGAGATCTGATTATGCATGAGGAACACACAGAAAACACTAAACACTTAGTAGCGCAAGGGTTATAGAATTGTGCCTAATTCTCTAACTGCATTTGGTCTTATCCCAAGTAGATATTCGTGATACCCAGGCATTAGGGTCGAATAGTTTACTTTGGAAAGTGATCACACGATTCCAAGTGATATCCGGTAACCACCTAGTGGTATTTGTTACTGCTGACCATTTGTTTGTTTCTGCTGAACAGTTGCACATCTCTGCTGAATTGATTATCTTACCCTGTCCTAGGAGACTCACCCCAACAGTCAAAGTAAACTATTTTGTGATAATCAATGGCAACTGCTGCAATGAAACACATGGCTTCAAACTTTGCTAAGCTTGACAAGTTTGAAGGGGTGGACTTTAGGAGGTGGCAGAAGAAGATGCACTTCTTGCTGTCAAGCATGAGTGTGGCCTATGTGCTGACTACTCCAATTCCTGATGATGGGGATGATGCTACGGTTGAGCAGATCAGGAGGAGGAGCAAGTGGGATAATGATGACTACATATGCAGAGGTCTTATTCTGAATGGTATGTCTGATTCTCTGTTTGATATTTATCAGAACTTTGAATCTTCCAAAGAACTGTGGGATTTCTTGGATGCCAAATATATCGCTGAGGATGCATCAAGTAAGAAGTTCCTTGTTAGTAATTTCACAAATTACAAAATGACTGATTCAAGACCAGTCATGGAACAATACAATGAACTTCTTGGAATACTTGGAAGGTTTACACAACACAATATGCACATGGATGAGGCTATTTCAGTCTCTTGTGTTATTGATAAACTTCCTCCTTCTTGGAAAGATTTCAAGCATACCTTGAAACATAAGAAAGAGGAGTTAACTCTGGTTGAGTTGGGCAGTCATCTGCGCATTGAGGAATCTCTCAAGGTGCAGGATAATGACAAGCCAAAGAGTGGCAATACTGCTGGACCATCTGTTGTCAATATGGTGGAGTATAACAACTCCACCAGGTACAATGACAACAAAGGCAAACGCAAGTATCATGACAACACAAGGGCATATCCTAACAAGAAGGCAACACCTACTTGTTGGAAATGTGGCAAGACTGGTCACATTAAAAGGGACTGCAAGGGTGTTAAAATTGGTGGTAAAGCCAATGGATCAGGCACTAATGGTTCAGGGAGTGGTGGTTCAGCCAACTCACTGAAAGGTCAGAATATGTTTAATAAGTCTTTTCAGATTTATTATGTTACATATGTATCTGAATCTTTTTATGTGCAGGATGATGATGTTGCGTGGTGGGTTGACTCTGGTGCAACAGTTCATGTGTGCAAAAATAGAAGCTGGTTCAAGACTTATGAGTCACTGAATGATGGTTCTATTCTTCACATGGGAAATGAGTCAACAGCCTTGGTGCATGGTCGTGGTTGTGTAGATCTTAAGTTTAGTTCTGTAAAGATTGTAACTTTGTTTAATGTTATTCATGTTCCTGATATCAGGAAGAACTTGGTTTCAAGTAGTGTTTTGAATAATCACGGATATAAACAAGTTATTGAATCTGATAAATTTGTTCTTTCTAAATGTGGTGTTTTTATTGGTTTTGGTTATTTATGTAATCAAATGTTCAGGCTTAATATTACCACTGACAGTGTTATTTCAGCTTTTGTGACCACATATGATCAGACTGATTCTACCCTTTGGCATGCTAGACTTGGTCATGTTCACTATAAAAGGATGCAAGATATGTCTAGGGATGGTTTAATCCTTGCTTTTGACATGGACACTGAAAAGTGTAAAACTTGCATGTTGACCAAGATAACCAAGAAACCCTTTCAGGGTGTTAGTCGTGAGACTAAGCTCTTGGAGCTGATACACAGTGACCTGTGTGATTTGCATGTCACTCCTTCTTTGGGTAATAAGAAGTACTTTGTGACATTTATTGATGATGCTTCTAGATTTTGTTATGTCTATCTGTTACATACCAAGGATGAAGCATTAGATAAATTCAAAGTGTTTAAAACTGAAGTTGAATTACAACTTGGGTCTTTGATCAAAAGATTAAGGACTGATAGGGGAGGTGAGTACATGGATACTCAGTACTTTCAGTCTGTTGGAATAATCCATGAAACGACTGCCCCTTATACTCCTCAGCAAAATGGTATTTCTGAAAGGAAAAACAGGGTGCTGAAGGAGATGGTTAATTCCATGTTGTCCTATTCAGGACTGAGTCAAGGGTTCTGGGGTGAAGCTATGTTAACAGCTTGCTATTTGTTAAATAGGGTTCCCAACAAAAGGAACAAGGTAACCCCTTATGAACTCTGGACTAAAAGGAAACCCAACTTGAACTATCTCAAGGTTTGGGGTTGTAGGGCTGTTGTAAGACTCCCTTATCCAAAGCTAAAGACTTTGGGTGAAAGAGGCATTGATTGCATCTTTGTTGGATATGCTGAGCATTCCAAGGATTTTAGGTTCTATGTTATTGAACCTAATGAATATGTTTCAATTAACTCAATAATTGAATCAAGGGATGCAGATTTTGATGAGAATAGATTCTCATCAGTCCCTAGACCAAGTCAGAGGATTCCTAATGGAACTCATGACACTGGTGTATCAGAGGTCCCTGATGATGAACCATCAGTGGTCCCTGATGAGGTTGTGGTTCAACAACCTGAACCTGTGCTCAGGAAGAGCAAAAGGGTTAGGACTCCAAAGTCATTTGGACCTGAGTTTCAACTATACTTAGTTGAAGGAACAAGGGATGAGGTTTCAGACCAATACTCCTATTGCTTCATTATTGAGGATGATCCCAAGACATTTGAAGAAGCAATGAAGTCCCAGGATATTGCTTTCTGGAAAGAAGCAATCAATGATGAGATGGATTCCATCATGGGCAACAACACTTGGGTGTTGGTTGATCTACCTCCTGGTTGCAAACCTCTGGGTTGCAAATGGATTTTCAAAAGGAAAATGAAGGTAGATGGAACTATTGAAAAGTTCAAGGCTAGACTAGTTATTCAGGGCTTTAAACAAAAGTCAGGGATAGACTATTTTGATACTTATGCCCCTGTGGCTCGTATCAGTACCATAAGACTGCTGATTGCTTTGGCATCTATTCACAATCTGGTTATTCATCAGATGGATGTGAAGACAGCTTTCTTGAATGGTGAATTGGAAGAGGAGGTTTATATGAACCAACCTCAGGGCTTCATCATGCCTGGCAATGAAAACAAGGTGTGTAAACTGATTAAGTCTCTTTATGGACTTAAGCAGGCACCTAAGCAATGGCATCAAAAATTTGATGAAGTGGTTTTGTCTAGTGGTTATGTTCTTAACCAAGCTGACAAATGTGTATATAGCAAATTTGATGAATCTGGTAAAGGAGTCATCATTTGTCTATATGTTGATGACATGTTGATCTTTGGCACTGACCAAAATCAGGTTGACCTGACAAAGGAATTTTTGTCATCAAGGTTCTCCATGAAGGACATGGGGGAGGCTGATGTTATCCTTGGTATAAGGATTAAACATGAAAGTAAAAGAATTTCTATCTCTCAGTCTCATTATATTGAGAAGGTGTTGAGGAAATTCAATTACTTTGATTGTACTCCAGTGAGTACACCTATGGATACTTGTGAGAAGCTGATGCCTAATCATGGCAAGGCTGTATCTCAACTTGAGTATTCTAGGGTAATTGGCTGCCTGATGTATGCCATGACTTGTACAAGACCTGACATTGGTTTTGCAGTGGGAAAATTGAGCAGGTATACTAGTAATCCTAGTGCTCATCACTGGCAAGCAGTTCAAAGGGTACTGAAGTATTTGAAGAGAACTATGGATTATAGTCTCTCATATACTGGTTACCTATCAGTGTTGGAAGGTTACACTGATGCAAGTTGGATCAGTAACACTGAAGACAATTCGTCTACCAGTGGCTGGGTATTCCTACTTGGTGGAGGTGAAATTTCTTGGGCATCCAAGAAGCAAACTTGCATCACCAGTTCAACAATGGAATCTGAATTTGTGGCTTTAGCAGCTGCTGGTAAAGAAGCTGAATGGTTGAAAAACTTGCTTCTTGAGATTCCATTGTGGCCTAAACCTATAGCACCTATTTCTATCCGGTGTGATAGTGCAGCTACATTGGCTAAGGCTTATAGCCAGATGTACAATGGTAAGTCTAGACACTTATGTGTCAGACATAGCATGATTCGTGAGCTTATCATGAATGGGGTGGTATCTATAGAGTTTGTTAGATCTCAACAGAACTTAGCTGATCACTTGACGAAGGGTCTGGCTAGAGACTTGGTTATAAAGTCTGCTAAAGGGATGGGTTTAAGTCCAACTTAGTCACTGAATACTAGGACACCCAACTCCCTCCTGAGGAAACTCAGGAGCTGAGTTCAATGTGAAAAGCTGAACATTCAGTGGACTGGAGCACATGTTTTATTTACATCCCAAGGTTGTGCTCAGAACCTGCTGAAAGGAGGATGAAGTCTTTACTTCTCAATGGTTAATTTTCTTTGAAAAAGTGCTTGGCAGGAGCATGACTAAAGAGGAACCACCTATGTAAATGTTGAAGTTTTGCCGCTTCAGGAAGCTTTGGACTTTTAGCTTTTACAACATTTATAAATTTGGATATGGACACATGGCTTGTATAGTGTCAGGAGCTGATAAGTGTTTGAAAACTTGTGTGTATTTTATCTTCAGGTATTCAAATGGGTTGAAGGGTTCAATTCTTAGAACACCCTGATTCTCGAATATTTGAACGTGTAATTTACTAAGATGGAAATTCAATCCTCAGGACATTTTCGTTTATGCACATGTTTTGCTTGATGTTTATTTTTTCATGCAAAGGAAGTGAACTAAATTTGGGGAGGATTGTTGAAAAATTTAGTGCACTTGTGGGATTAGTTCACACTTTGTAATGGGTTAGGAGGTACGGAGTGTACACCCATAAGGTCCATGAACACCCTGACTCTTATAGTGGTTTGTATTGGTAGTGCTAGTAGAAAGTACTGCTTGTGGAAAGCACTGCTTGTGGAAAGTACTGCTTGTGGTTTCCACTGATAAGCAGTGTTTCCACTGATAGGCAGTGTTTCCACTGAAGTGCTATGAAAGTACTGCTAGTGTTAAAGTACTGCTAAATGGCAGTTACAACTGTTTAATGACCACGTTTAATTGGTCATGTAACCACTAACGGCTATAATAGGGATAGTTATGAGGTGATTAATGGGCCGATTAATCCTCATAATTCCATTTGAATGGCTGAGAGTAATCTCCTATAAATAGGAGATCTGATTATGCATGAGGAACACACAGAAAACACTAAACACTTAGTAGCGCAAGGGTTATAGAATTGTGCCTAATTCTCTAACTGCATTTGGTCTTATCCCAAGTAGATATTCGTGATACCCAGGCATTAGGGTCGAATAGTTTACTTTGGAAAGTGATCACACGATTCCAAGTGATATCCGGTAACCACCTAGTGGTATTTGTTACTGCTGACCATTTGTTTGTTTCTGCTGAACAGTTGCACATCTCTGTTGAATTGATTATCTTACCCTGTCCTGGGAGACTCACCCCAACACGCAGCGGAATAGGGTAAAAGCTATAAATACTCTATGTACTTGCCATAGAAACTCATTATGCTTCATCTACTTCATAAATTCTCATAATACATAACTAAAACGGGTTATTAGAGGTATTTTGGTCATTTCTCACATCTTCATCTTCTACATATATTCTTTCCGGCAAAACACCATTTAGTCCGGCCAAAAACCTCATTTTATAGAACAAAAACAAAAACACCAAGAAGCATTGCAGATTTAATATCACCACAGGTTCATCTTTAAAGGATATTCTCCATTCATGTTCATAAAGAAAAGTTTACTGCTAAATTCTTAATTCGAAGTAATATTAGCACCATATGTATGTATTATAAGTTTAATACGGTTTTTGGGTATTAAGCTTTAAAATGGGATTAGTTGCATATAAGGTCAAGTCTTGTGCTTCATGTGTTCAGTTCGGGTCTTTTCACGAGCTTAACAAAATCGATTGAGCTTGTCATATGACCTTAAATATACAGTTACATATGACAAGCTAGATTAGTTGCATATGAGACCTTGTTTTGTATTGAAATTGACATCTAACAACATAAAACTAAATTAAATGACCAGATTTCGAGGGGTAATGATCGTATGGCCTTACATCTTAAATGACGACATGCAATACAAAAGAGAGGTTATATTGAGATGAACTAAAAAGTAATGACATGAAGAAACAAAAAGTAAGGTAAGGATTTATAGTAGAGATTATATTGAGATAAACTAAAAAGTAATGACATGAAGAAACAAAAAGTAAGGTAAGGATTTATAGTAGCTTCTTCAGCGAAAGGTCCAAGCTTGTACACAGGAAATTAAATCATAGATTAATTGGTGATTAGTTGCATAAATAGTGTTAATGGTCTTTGGTTAAAGTTCACAGCTACCTACCGATTAAGAAGCAATACACCTACTCATTAAAAGCTAAGGTTAAAAGCATGGCTGAAAATTCAATGGATTGGGGAAGAAGACATAAAGGTATTTAAGTCATTGCAAATGAGAGAGAAATATTTAATTATGTATAATGACAACCGTCCTAAAACATTGTTAAGTAGAATAATATTAAAAAAAACTAGATAAAGCATAATGAGTTATTATGGAAAGTACATAGAGTATTTATAGCTTTTACTCGAGCGGAATATGGATCTAGTTAGAGCAAGGGGTATGGACATATTCGTTTCTCGCCGAATCAAACGTGGCATCTCGCCACATGTTTCGTTTCTCGCCATGATACCATTGTGCCTCGCCACAATGGATTTCGCCATTCAAACGACGAACTAAACGACAAATGTAAAATACTTATTACCGTTTCATTTTACAACGGTTACATTTCTAAATCATTTACTTTTCAAATTCAAAACCATTTCACACACACAATACTTAAACAAGTCTATAAATATAAACCACAATCTACACAAAAAAAAATTCACATTTCACACACACAATTTAATTTCAAAATTCACATTCTCTTTACGCAACAAATGGATTGTCGTCTCCCTCATTCTGTTACTGATATGCGAACGTACGTTCAAAATCAATGCGAGAACGATGATGAGGCTAGAAAAGAGGCTATTATACGCGTCATCCAATTCTTTGAGGACAAAAGGAATGAGAAGCTGCGGATGAGAGACAGCTACAAGACTTGCAACGACATCAGCACTGAACGAAAAGGTGTTATCGAGAAATTTCTGAAGGAGGAAGCCCGCAGAGATGACGAACTTATTGACAAGTTGTGGAAGTGTGTTCAACGGATAACGAACAACATCAACACCAAAGTCAATTGGAGCTATCGGGTGAACAAAGATGATGATCCAGGAGTCTCCGGTGAGGGATCTTCGGTAGACGAGGAAGCTTTGTCTCGCCTCGAGGATTATATACTGTTGGGAATTAAGGTAATCTACTGATTCTGCCGAAGTGACTCTGTTTCTGCCGAAGAAGAAATGATTCTGCCGAAGAAGCATGGATGCTACCGAAGTTATACTTCAGCAGAAGTGATAAAGCATACAGTGTGTTGCTGCTGAAAGTGGAAACCACGTAGGAGAGATAAGCTCACTTTAGAGTAAAAGTCAGCGCCGTATGTATAGGTTGGCGCCGTATTATGTAGAGCTTATCAGAATAAACAAAATGATTATCAAAACAAAATGATTAGTTGCATGCTTGTCTAGTTGCATGCTTAGTCTAGTTTAGTAGTAGAAGCGTAAATTGTCAACGCTTATTAGGGTTTCTTGCCTATATAAGAAACCATATTATCTTGTAATAGGAAGGCTTTTCTTAAGTTTCTCAAGTCTTGTATTCTATCCGAAACATAGAGTTTCTATAATCAAAGATCCATAGAGGATCAAAAGTGTTCTTAGTTACTATAACTTGTATTTATTTTCCGCTACAATATCAAGTTGTAGAGATCTTCTATTAGCTTTGCCTATGTAATCACAAGCAAACTAATAGAAGATCTCTACAACTTGATATTGTAGCGGAAAATAAATACAAGTTATAGTAACTAAGAACACTTTTGATCCTCTATGGATCTTTGATTATAGAAACTCTATGTTTCGGATAGAATACAAGACTTGAGAAACTTAAGAAAAGCCTTCCTATTACAAGATAATATGGTTTCTTATATAGGCAAGAAACCCTAATAAGCGTTGACAATTTACGCTTCTACTACTAAACTAGACTAAGCATGCAACTAGACAAGCATGCAACTAATCATTTTGTTTTGATAATCATTTTGTTTATTCTGATAAGCTCTACATAATACGGCGCCAACCTATACATACGGCGCTGACTTTTACTCTAAAGTGAGCTTATCTCTCCTACGTGGTTTCCACTTTCAGCAGCAACACACTGTATGCTTTATCACTTCTGCTGAAGTATAACTTCGGTAGCATCCATGCTTCTTCGGCAGAATCATTTCTTCTTCGGCAGAAACAGAGTCACTTCGGCAGAATCAGTAGATTACCTTAATTCCCAACAATCCTCCCCTAAACTGGAATTTGACTAGGTTAAGTTCCAGTTTCCTTGATAGATCGCTAATGTGGTTGAGGATTGTAACATTTTCCTTGAGGATTGTACCATAATGTTGTGAGAGCAGTGAGTGGACAAGATCTTGAGGAGCAGCAACTGAACTGTGAAACACCAAATCTTTGCAGCAACATATGACATCGTGTACCTCAAAACATATAAGTTCAATACTATTCTCATCACTTCCAGGTGTGTTATCTCCTGTGAGAGGTGAATCATCGAAATTAATGGATTTGATGTCTCTTTACCAATAGCCATTACTACTGGAGTAGCCACATGTTTGAGTTCGAAAACTATGGTACATTGATAACCATCTGATTTATTGGCAAACCAGCAACCATATAAACGGATTTGTCTTGTCTTTACCTGTAGCCGTGTGCTCAGGACTAGTCAATTCTTAGGATTGGTGAATTGAAAACCAAATATGGATTTAGTTGTCTTTACCACATACCATATTCATGTGGACTAGCCAATTCTTGGATTCCAAAAAAAAGGAATAGACCATGGTGAATTGATGACCATACAAACCTCAGCAGTGAAGCATGGGTGGTTGCATACCCTATGATTTTGAGCAAACCATTACAGCTATCAACAGATTTGATGTGTCTTTACCAAAGCTGTACCCTTTGGACTAGCCAACTCTTGGATATACAAAAAGTACATCGGGTGAGTTAGAGACCATCAGACAAAAATTCTACATAAAAGTAGTTTTTTTTTTTTTTTTTTTTTTTTTTTTTTTTTTTTTTTTTTTTTATAGAAACTCTATGAACACTTTATAAAACTGAAAAAGCTTAATAATAAGTTGAAAAGGAAGATATAAAACCTAATTTTTATTAAATAAACGCTATCACTATTTTTAAAATGATGTTTGTGTGAATTAGTGAAAGTCGTTTACCTAAAAAAAAATTGACAAAAATAGGCAAATATCACAAGAAAGGTAGATAAAAATGACCAAAACAAAGTAGTGTAGGGAGTACCAATAGTCCCTATGAGGAAGAAGAAGAAGCCTATTGCAGTTGTTGCAGTTGAGTTTTGATCAATCCCACCAGTGTTAAAGCAGTTTGTCTTTCATTTCCCACAGGATCTGGAGGAATTTCCAATTTCTGACTCAACATCTTTTCCATAAGTCTTTTAGGCAGAGGATACTTTCTTTCAGACAACAGGCACACAGTGATTCCACCCTTAGTCTCAAGGACATGCACCCGAGGGAGAGGATAGAATCTCCAGGATGTAAGCTTCCATCGATGTGAGTTTTCCCAAATTGAAGATGCTTTACTATTGGGAATGTGGGAGTTTAGCAAGATTTGAAAATCTCCTGGCAGGTACATTCCAGAGCCTTGCGGTTCGTTGTTGCAATAATGGCGGGAAACTTGAGTAAACAGAGAAAGTAAGTCTGCTCTATCTATTAAGTGTAGAATTTCCTTCAGAAAGGTGAATTCTACTGAAGTAGAGTCCTTACGGAGAAGAACATTCATCTGATCTTCCTTCAATTTCCAGGCTATCCCATCTTCTGAGTTTCCATCAGGAAAATCAGCAGCAGACCCTTCTATGATAAAAGATGAGTCATCAGCTTCAAGATCCAAAGGAGAAATCTTGGCCTTAGTCTTCTTTCTCCTCCCAGGCAGATAGATCTCTTGAGGGGGAGCATTTTCATCTTGTGCTTCTGTAGTGGGGCATGTAACAGTAGATGGAGACATGGTTGAAGCACGAAATGCTTTTATCTTGTGGGATATCCTTATAGCCTTTTCTGTTTTGGTTTCTGAGAAATCAGCTTCCTTAACTTCAGAATCTTCTACTGTAACAACAGGTGTTGCTGAGAGAGAGGGAGCTGATGCTTCAGGTGCTTCAGGAGGAATGGAAGATGGTTCAGCAGATTGACCCTTGGCCGTAGTAGAAGCAATTTCAGAGGTTGCTTCAGCAAGAATGACTGGAGAGGATTCCTTGGTTGGAGCATCAGCCTTGAGTCTTTTGGCCGTTTGAACAGCTTCATTTTCTGAAACCCTTTTTAAGTTGGAAGAACGTGCGAAAGCTAATCTTCTTTCCTCCATGATTTGGTTATACTTGCGATACAGAACAGAATCAGGATAAGCCTTGACTTGCTTCATTGTTAGACCAGAGTTGGACTGTGAGTATTGGTTTTTCACCACCCTTCTCATTTCATCTTTAGTAGGGGGTTTGATTTTGGCTTTCTGAGCTTGGATCGCCCTCTTTTGTGCAAGCGCTTCTTGCTTCCTTTGTCTTCCCTGAGCCCTCATTCGTTCCACATAGTTGTCACTAAGAAAATCTCCACCTAGGATACTTTGAGCTAGAGAAGGTCTTGAAATGACATGCTGAGTTAGAACATCCCACTGTGCAGCAGGCATCTGAACCCTTAACTCATCCAGTTCTTTTCTTCTCTCAGGAGTTAGAGATGAGAATTCTTCTGCTTCAAATTGTTTAGCCAATTCTGTATCTTCCTTTGACTTCTCAAACTCTGCCCATCTACTAGCTTGACCTAGTCTTTCCTCCTCAGTCACTAGGTTAGGACCAAGCTCATCTTCAGTGATGACATTTTTCCCTTTGTCATTAGGCTGCTTAGCACATTCTTCTTCAGTAAGATCAACTACAGGAATTTCTTCTGGAGTACTTAAATCAACATGTTGATATAGATTATCAACTGAGGTGGTCAAGACAGCAACATCAGGATGATCTGCTGAAGGTGAAGGGTCTGATGGTTCTTGAACAGATGAAGTCTGTCCAAGGTCTGGAGATGCATCCTCCATTTGTATATCAGCAGATGCAGCCTTATCAACTACAGGTTCCTCTGAAGCTTCAGAAGAAACCTTGTGAGGATCAGATCTTTTTCTTCTGGTGTATAGAACAGGTTTCATCTTCTTTGATGAAGTGGCAGCTACAGATGAAGGGTCATTGAGAGAAACTTCAGCCAACATTTCTAGAGACCCAAAGGGAGGAACTTCTTGCTCTTCATCAGATGAAACCACCAATTTCCTTTTGGAAGACCCTTTTAGGTTGTGCTCTAAGACCTTAATCTGATTTTGCAGTTCTTCAATTTTGCCTCCAAGAGAAGACTTGGTCTCTGCAAGCTCCTTTTTCAGATTCTTAACCTCTGCAGCATACCTGTTGACAAGAGAGTACACAGATGAGAGTGTAACGGGGTCCTCAGCTCCTCCAGCAGATTGCTCTGTGGCAAGGGGAGCCTCATTGGACCTTTCAGGAGTAACCTGGTCATGCTCAATGTGGGGAATATCTTCATCAAGAGGATTCCTCACAGGACTTGGCGTAGGTGGTCTATTAAGCTCTGACTCAACATGAGTATCAAGTGTGGGTGGAGGACTGGGACAAGATGGCTGGTCAGGAGCAACGTGAGTTGCTTCAACAGTAGAAGATGGGCCCTCATCAATGTTGACCAATGGATTACCATCAGTAGCAACCGGTGAGGTAGGAGGGATAAGAGCCACATTCTCCTCATCAGCAGCCTCATTACCTTGTGGCAACATGGCTGCAAGCAGGGGATGATGTTCCCCCTGAAAGTGAGTTTTCATGGTTGCAAACAATTTAGCAGTCAAGGAACTTATAGGATAAAAGGCTTGTGCTTGGGTAGAGGTGTCTACTATGATTTGTAAAAACCTTGGGTACATTAAAAATTTTCCCTTTGTCTTTTGAATATTTTCAACCATGTTTTCGAAAATATACTTAGAAAAATTGAAAGTTACCCCTTGAGAAAGACACACAATACCATATCCCAGTCTGGTTGAGAACTGGTCCCATCCTCCAGTCTTGTTGCTCATGCATTGGAGCAGTGTGTGAACCAAGAACCTCCATTTGGGGCAGAGTTCCTTCTTTAGCCACATATCCGTTCTAGTACCACGATAGCCAATAGCCCTTAGCCCATTCAACACATCTTCCTGATTAGAGTAAAATGCTCCATCAGCATCTTCCAGGTGAAGCTTCCTTCTGATTAGGTCCTCGGTCACAATGCACTCTGTTTCATCAATCACAGCCCTAATCTCTGTCTCACTCCTTTTCTCAGCAGTTGCCCAAAATTGAGTAACCAGTGATTCATATATCTCATTTGGAGAATGAGTTAGGGCATAACGAATCTTGGACCTTTTCAGGAATTCCACCATTGGTTCGTACAGTTCATAACCTTTGCCATTACCCAGAAAAGCAACTTTGTTGTGATCATATTTAAATTCAAGACCCATGAGGAATATGAGTGTTTAGGATTATGATTTTGAAATGGTGAGAGTTTGTGTAAGTGGAATGAGAGGGAATTTGTTCGTTCTGAAGCGAGTGATGGTGGATGAAGTGTTTTTGCCCAAATTATGGTCAAAGAAAAATGGACCGTTTGGTTGACCATTGCTGACGTGTATGACATCTTTGACCCGACCCAAAATAACACTTCGGCAGAAACACAAGATCAATCTGCTGAAGTTATGGCATCAGTAGAATGCATCAAAGATAAGAATATCTTCGGTAAGTTTCTAGAATTACTGTGCCACCCACTTGCATTAAACTCGTTGAACTTTGAATCCGTCTATAAAATGATCCCAATGTAACTCATATTTTCACCAAGATCCCCAAATATTTACCACAAACCCTAGAAGCCAAATAACCCCAACTAACCCAATTGCACTATGACTTCCAAACCTGAGGTCATAGATCTCACATCCTCAGCTTCCTCATCCTCTTCATCATCATCAAGTGGTGAATCAAACCCATGGTTCTCTTACTTTCCTCAACCCTATCCAAGACCTAAAAAATCACCCTTTCTTTCTTCTTCAGAAGATGACAGTGTAGTGAATCTAAGTGAATCTGCTGATGATTCTGATGACTCCTATAAGGAGGGAACTTCTTACTCCCAACCTCCAGCACCTCAGTCTCAACAAAGACCTCGTGCCAGGAATCCGCCACTCCCCAAAGATAGGGACGTGGTTCTTGGTCTCACTGCGCCATCTTTTGGTGCATAAACACCCATCGTATAGAAGAAGGGCTTGAGGAGGGTGGATCGATTGCATTTTGGTTGAAATGAATAGATGAAGCACAAAGGACACGATAGTTCTCTTCGTCATCCTACGTGGTCATCGTCATCATCAATCGTTTTCATCAATCCATCCCTCCATTTTGGTCCTTAGCATCTTCGTCGTCCTGGTCATGCATATCCAACCAGCCAGTTAAGCGGAATGGGTGGTTATGCAAGACCTACGAAAGCAAAGCCAGCATCAAAGGCATATCCAGCATTCCATTAGATTTCGGAATGAAAGATATACACTAGATTAGGCTTAGCTTGAGGATGCAAAATAGAAGTAGGTTGTCTTTATGTAAGCTGTAAGCTGTAAACTGTTTCTTGAATGAATGAATGAACAATTTGACTTCAATTTCTTTTCTTTCAGTATTATCTTCAGTAGAATCAAATTGTATGCTTCAGCATTTGTTATCAGAAGAAACCAGCAACACTTTTTCAGCTGTCTAACCATGTACAACGAGCCACTTTTGATGAATTTGAACTTGATCATAGGATGTATAAACTGTAGTCCAGAAAAGGAACAGACAAAATGCAGTACAGACAACTGCAAACAAACAAACTAAACATACACAACAACAAAAACAAATAAACTAGAGAAATATTAGAAGTTAGTGTTAGCAAAACAAACTAAGATTATAGAAACAAACCAAAAAAAAAAAATCTGCAGAGAGAATATAAAACAAACAAAAATCTGCAGAGAGAATATAAAACAAACAAAAATCTGCAGAGTTTGCACAAATCCTCCCCTGAGGCATATGCCTCCCCTGAGGCCTATGCCTCCCCTCAAACTATGCAGTCAAGGGTTTAGCATTCCAATATTGACCACGAGGTGTTGAAACCTTGGTCCATCAAAAGCCTTTGTTAATAGGTCTGCCACATTATTATCAGTATGGATTTTAGCCACTTTTATCAAATGTTTTTCATAAGCATCTCTTATAAAGTGGTGCCTGATTTCAATGTGTTTCGTTCTGCTGTGAAAAACTGGATTCTTGACTATGCAAATGGTACTTTGATTATCTATATGAATGGTAGTGTTCATAAAGTTGTACCCATAGTCCAGCAATTGATTCTGAATCCAAAGGACCTGTCCACAGCAATTTGCAGCAGCAACGTACTCTGCTTCAGTAGTTGAAGTGGCCACAATGGTTTGTTTCTTGCATTGCCAAGAAATCAACCTCTTGCCTAGGAACTGGCAGCCTCCAGTTGTGGATCTTCTATCCAGATTTGCACCAGCATAATCACTGTCACTGAATGCTTCTAACTTGAAAGGAGATTCTTTTGGGTACCAAAGGCCTAAAAGAGGTTGGCCTTTGAGGTACTTAAAGATCTTCTTTACAGCATTGAGATGGGAAGCAAGTGGAGTGACTTGATGTCGAGAACACACACTCACAGCAAACGTAATATCAGGCCTTGAAGCTGTCAGATACATCAATGAACCAATCATGGACCTGTACAGATGCACATTCACAGGTAGATCTGGTTCATTATTTGCTTTAGTCTTTGGAGCTTCATAAGGTGTGGTGGCAGTCCTAACACCTTCCATACCAAACTTCTTCAGAATGTCCCTCACATATTTATCTTGACAGATAAAGATGCCATCTTGTTTCTGCTGAACTTGGAGACCCAAGAAGAAAGTAAGTTCTCCCATAGCACTCATTTGGAATTCACCCTTCATAAGTTCCTCGAATTCCCTGCACCAAGCTTCGTTTGTGGAACCAAATATGATGTCGTCCACATACACTTGCACCAGAATGATGTCTGAGTAATTTTTCTTGAGGAACAGAGTTTTATCAATAGCTCCTCTCCTATAGCCATGCTTCAGCAGGAATGAAGAAAGCCGAGCATACCAAGCTCTTGGAGCCTGATGTAAGCCATAGAGAGCTTTAACAACTTTGTAAACATGATTTGGGTGATCTGGGTCTTCAAATCCCTTTGGTTGAGAGACATAAACCTCTTCTTCAATCTCACCATACAAAAAAGCACCTTTGACATCCATTTGATACACCATGAAGCCCATATAAGAAGCATAAGCCAAGAAAATGCGAATTGCTTCAACTCTTGCAACAGGGGCAAATACTTCATCATAATCAATTCCTTCCTCCTGTCTGAAGCCTTGTGCTACCAACCTTGCTTTGTTTTTAATCACAACACCTCTAGAATCTCTCTTATTCTTCAGAACCCACTTTGTCCCAATGGCATATTTGCCATCAGGTAGTGGTACCAAAATCCAAACCTGCTGGTTGTGAAATTGTTGCATCTCTTCTTGCATTGCTTCCAGCCAACTCGAATCATTAAGAGCTTGAGATACACTGGTTGGTTCCACTTGAGAGAGAAAACAAGCAAACAGACAATGTTTGAAGTCTGTGTGATTGTCCCTTTGTTGGTTGGAGACATAAGAGAGAAAAGCAATCTGTCCAAATTGAGGACTTGTGATAGCCCTTCGAGTTCTGACAGGTTCCAGAAGATCACCGATGATGTTGGATTGAGGATGAGCAATATAGATCCTCTGAGTAGCAGTGGGGTTGACTTCAATGGATGGATCAAGATTAGTGATGGTTGGTTCAAATTCAGCATCATAAGAGGGTGAGGTGAAGATGCCAGCTTTGGGTTGATGATTTCCAAGATCTGAAGGTGTTGGAAAGCGTGTATAGGGTTCACCAAAGTCTAAGGATACTCGAGAAGGAACATCATAGCCTTCAGCAGATTTGGGGATGGATGGTGTGACAGAGTCAACTTCAGCAGACACATTGTTTCTGCTGACTCCTTCATTAGCTACCCCTTCTTTTAGTTTCTCTGCTTCAAGCTTGGCGGCAAATTCTTGAGTTTGGAGCCTAGCGAGGTCCTCAGCATAGTGAGAGTCATCTTCATCACTCGAATCAGCAGCATCCTTGGAGGTGGTACCTGCAATATTGTTAGGAGAGAAAGAAGGCACAAGTATGGGTTGCTCATCATCTTCAAACTCATTTTCAGAGTCATCATCTAAGGGACTTGCATTGTTAGTTTGAGAGTCTTGAGGACCTGCATTTTGGTTAGCCAAATGTCTGTGGTAACCCAGATAATCAGTTAAGTAGTCAAGATCAAAAGACCATGAATGACCTTGTCCTTGAACATTAGGCTTATCTTCCAAAAATCTTAGGTTCAATGTCTCCTCTATCTTCTTGGCTTGCAAGTTGTACACCCTGTATGCCTTACTATGAGCTGAATAACCCACAATATAGCCATCATCAGCCTTTTCATCAAACTTTCCCAATGGATCACTAGTGTTCAGAATGGTCACTTGACAACCAAAAGGTTTCAGGTAGTGAATGACAGGAACCTTCCCAAAGAGAAGCTCATATGGGGTTTTGAGTTGTGGTCTGGTAATGGACACCCTATTTAGCACATAACAGGCAGTGCCAACAGCTTCAGTCCAGAACATAGTGGGCAATTTAGAGTCTGCAAGCATGGATCTAGCAGCCTCTATTAAGGTCCTATTCTTTCTTTCAGCCACCCCATTTTGTTGTGGGGTTCTTGGATTACTATAGTCCCTTTTTATGCCTTTTGACCCACAGAGTTCTATAAGAATAGCATTTTTGAACTCTGTCCCATTATCACACCGAATACCCTTAATCATTTTGTTTTGATAATCATTTTGTTTATTCTGATAAGCTCTACATAATACGGCGCCAACCTATACATACGGCGCTGACTTTTACTCTAAAGTGAGCTTATCTCTCCTACGTGGTTTCCACTTTCAGCAGCAACACACTGTATGCTTTATCACTTCTGCTGAAGTATAACTTCGGTAGCATCCATGCTTCTTCGGCAGAATCATTTCTTCTTCGGCAGAAACAGAGTCACTTCGGCAGAATTTAAGTCGGGGATCGTTAGCTTTGCCTATGTAATCACAAGCAAACTAATAGAAGATCTCTACAACTTGATATTGTAGCGGAAAATAAATACAAGTTATAGTAACTAAGAACACTTTTGATCCTCTATGGATCTTTGATTATAGAAACTCTATGTTTCGGATAGAATACAAGACTTGAGAAACTTAAGAAAAGCCTTCCTATTACAAGATAATATGGTTTCTTATATAGGCAAGAAACCCTAATAAGCGTTGACAATTTACGCTTCTACTACTAAACTAGACTAAGCATGCAACTAGACAAGCATGCAACTAATCATTTTGTTTTGATAATCATTTTGTTTATTCTGATAAGCTCTACATAATACGGCGCCAACCTATACATACGGCGCTGACTTTTACTCTAAAGTGAGCTTATCTCTCCTACGTGGTTTCCACTTTCAGCAGCAACACACTGTATGCTTTATCACTTCTGCTGAAGTATAACTTCGGTAGCATCCATGCTTCTTCGGCAGAATCATTTCTTCTTCGGCAGAAACAGAGTCACTTCGGCAGAATCAGTAGATTACCTTAATTCCCAACATATACCTCCCGCGTTTGATCCTGCGAACGAAGAGTTTTCAGATTAGGATTTATGTATTTTTCGTATGGTTTATTTTATTACCGTAAGTTTTTTTTTCTTATGTTTTTTTTTATTGTAGTTTTATTTTTATTTAAGAGAATGAAATGAATTTAATTGTGTTTGGAAAATATGGAAAAGAAATAAAATTAGTGTGGGTGGGGCCCAAATGAAGAGAAGTGGGTATGTTGTGATTGAGGGGTATTTTTTAGTTTGTGTGTTGAAGTGATGTGGCGGTGAGGTGGCACACGTGGGGCCCAAGTGAAGAGAAGTGGGCAAGTTGCCACACCCCTTGCTCTTAATGTAATCAAGTTAACACGTAATTAATAAACAATAAAGTATAAAAAGGAACCAAGAAAACTAACCCTCGTAGTCACCACAAGTTTAACAAACAAAGAAACCAAGTAATCAAAACAATCACCTTTAACACGAATACGCCCGATAAAGCTAGTCGGATACGTTTAACAAAACAACCCCTTGTATTACTTGAACCTTCTTGAACCAAACAAACACAACCTACTGCTGCCCTTGTCCGAGATCAGGAAAAAAAAACAAAACCGATTCTGCCCGAGAACTTTTGCTTAGACTTGTCCGATATCGGGTAAAGAACACCCGATGTCTTCTGTTTTCTGTCCAAGAACTAGTAAACAAACCCCTTTGTTGCTTCACTTATTTGACAAGGAACTAAGCAAGGTAACACTAATCAAAACCCCCTAAAACAACCTTGGATCGATGGAATGCAAGTTTAGGGTTTCAAGGAAACGAACCCTAATCGGATAAATGTTTTCCGATCGGGTCTTAAGCTTTGGCGGTGATAGATCGATTATAATATTGTAGAGGATTAGGGTATATATCATGTGTTTTGAGCTAGGGAGTAAGGGTATTCAAAACCCTAGTACACTTGGGCTCCAAACTTGAGCACCAAGTCAAACCACATTCCTTATTTGAATACAATTCTTCTTAAGCCCATGTTCATCCCAACGACCCACCATGGAAACCGGCCATAGGTTCTTGGTCATGGAATAATCGAATCATGCATTAACGGGTCAAGTGTTAAACGTATAACGTATTCTATGTGTATAACGTGTATGCCCCAAATAGGCTCACACACTTTTAGTCGCTTTTATACATATCCAACTCTACAAATTGCAACTGTTTTACTCAGGTGGAGATGAAGCAGCATAAGTTGTGTTGTTATTTGTTTTGTTATTTCCATCTCTTCAGAAATAACTTTGATGCAATTTAGTTCGTTTTCCAAATTGAATGTTTTGGGGCTTCTTTTCTAAATGCTTTTGTCTTTCATTTTCTTTTATAGTAGTCTTTCTCATAAGCTAGGGTTGTGTCACGGGTACCGTTGGTCCCTAAACTTGTCTCGGAGGATCGCGATGGGACGAAACAGGGCATATTCATCGTCGGGGGTCCCTATTTCAAGGTTTTCACTCGCTACAAGTCCCTTTGACCATTTGCCGTTAGTCAAGGACATCTCAAAGCGTTACATTTGTCTTTAGTCCAAGGGCAATTTTGACATTTCCATATTTCAATTAAAAATTTCTTAATTATTGCCACAGGTAATGTAACCCTCTTCCCGCCCCAATAAACACATAGTCTGTATTATCAATCGTCCCAGAACCCAGAACTTTCGTTACAAGAATTATCAGAATTCACAAACGCTAATTGCATGTCACAAAACCCCTTTTTATCGATCATAAAACAGAAACATAGAGTTTACCCTATGGAAAGTAAGAAGACAGTCAGGTTATCCAGTTGATGATACCGTCCTATACGACTCCGCTAAGAAGAAATACGGTACTATTTTTTTTTGTTGATTACAGTCATTGGAATTTGTATTTGTGGTATTTATTGTTTCCCAATTAAGTTTATAGAATGCTTCAAACATATATTGACATGTTTTCAGGTGGTAGATCTAAAATGTTTAGTATGAGGGTTCATCACAATGGTGTCTTTAAGTACTGGCCTGGTAGAATATACGTTGGAGGTATGGAAAGTTTAGTTGATTTGGTTGATGTTGATAGTGTGTCAGTTGAAGAGTTGGATGTGCTTATGTATGAATTGGGTTATGAGCTCGGTTCAAAAAATTACTATTACTTTGTTAAGCCCGGTAGTAATTTAGATGATGGTTTGTATAGCTTAAGTGAGAGTGCTAATTTAGAAATATTGAAAGATCTTGTTGATGACCATAAGATGATAGAGGTTTATGTTGAAAATGGTAAGACAACATTAGACGTTGATCAAATGTCACCAAAGTCAATTAGGACAGTTATTGCTGATGTGGATGCAACAAAGAAAAAGGCAGCTCTTGCTATTGTTCCATATTGCTCAAAGAAATTGTTCTTAGAAAACATTGTTAATAAGTCTGTGGTAGAGGACTTATGTGAGGTTACAGATCAACCTTTGGAAGTTAATACTTTGGTACAATCTAGTCAGATGCCAGAAACACAACCCTTGTTTCCAGCTGTAGAGGTCTGTCATACTGAAGATGTTGCAGGTGATGTCAACCAGCATATAGATAAACATATTGAGCATATCCAAATAGATAGTCCTGAAGAGGTATCTCAAGAGTTTGGTCATCATGAGGAGGAAACATGTAATCCTGTGGATCATATCCAAAAAGGTAAATCTGTGCAGGTTAGTGAAATCGATGAAGCTGTAAGTGATGACAATATGAGTGAGACAGACACTTATATGAGTGACGATGATGATATTGAGAACAATGGTGATGGAAACACAGTTGTCGATGAGGCTAATACTTTTGAGGAGCCTGATTTTGATGTTAATCTGTTCAAAGTGACCGAGACTACAGATTTACCATCTATAGGTACCACCAGCCAGCTACCACATGATTTATTTAAGAAAAATGAGTTGGATCTGTTAGATGATAATGATTTTGCAAGTGGTTCTGAGAATGAGGATGAGTATGTTATTAGGAGGAACAAATTGAGGGCATACAAGAAACAAAAGTTAAGTGAGGCAGCACAAACAGAGGACGAAATATATTTTTTCTGTGGTCAAAGTTTTGTAACTGCAAAAGAAGTGAAAGATAGGATCTACATGCTTTCAATAAAGACTAGGAGGAAATTGCAACTAATTAAGAATGACAAACAGAGAATTAGGGTTAGGTGTCTCTGACAAATACCTGTTTGTGGAATAACCGAAGGTTCAGGGCTGGGGAAAGTCCCAAAGAGGAAAAATGGTCCGATAACTAGAGGCCTCGGTAGGGATGTGTATTTGCGAAAGCGCAAGGAGCAAGTAACAGAGTGTCCATGGTTGTTGTATGTAGCCAAAAATACAGATAAAGATATATGGATTGTTCGAACTTTCAAGGATGAACACAGATGTTTGAAATCAAGAGACATTAAAGCTTGTGACTACAAGTTTCTTTCGAAGCAAATAGTTGACCAAGTTCAAGTCAATCCAGATATTCCAATCAGGGCTGTTCAAGATCAGCTCAATAAACAGTTTGAAGTTCAGGTGTCTATGCAAAAAGCATTAAGGGCAAAAAACAAGGCAGAAAATGAGATTAGGGGTGATCATAAGCAGCAGTACACCCTTTTAAGAGACTATGTTGAAGAGTTCCAGAAAACTAACCCAGATACAACAGTTAGGATAAGTGTACAAACTGCAACAGATGCAACAAGTCCAACCAGAGTTTTCAAGAGAATCTATGTATGCTTAGGCGCATTGAAGGAAGGATACAAAGCTTGTCAAAGAGAGTTGTTGGGGTTAGATGGTGCTTTTATGAGGGGTCCTTTTCCTGGACAGCTTCTAACAGCAGTCGGTATAGACAGCAACAATGGAATATACCCTGTAGCATACGCGGTTGCAGAGGCTGAAAGCAAAGACTCATGGATTTGGTTTCTTGAATGTCTAAGAGATGATCTTGACTTGCAACGAAACTCAAACTACACTTTTATCAGCGACAGGAAAAAGGTGATGTTACCATTTTGTTGATTAGAATCACTTGTATTTTCCTTATATGCAAATTCTATTAGTAAGGAATTTATGTTTATTTGTGCAGGGTATCATTCCAGCGTTAGCAGAAGTATTCCCTAGTGCTGAACACAGATATTGTTTGAAGCACATCCATGATAATATGAAATTGCAATGGAATGCTAAAGCATACAAGGAACATTTGTGGAGATGTGCAGCAGCAACAACCGTCGAACAATTTGAGGCAGCCATGCTGGAATTCAAGAGTTTTAGCGAACCTGCCCATGCTTGGTTAAGTAAGATACCACCAACTCATTGGTCAAGGTCGCATTTTTCAGGTACCTAACCAAATCTATGTCTACTTGTACGTCTTTTGTTCTACGACATTTTTAAGGAACCTAACCAAACAAGTTGTAGGGAGGGCTCATTCTGATGTGCTACTTAATAACATGTGTGAGGTGTTCAATGTACTAGTGGGAGGTAGGCACCAACCGATCATTACTGCTTTGGAATACATTAGAGAGTACTGTATGAAAAGAATAGTGAACGTTGTGAATGTGATTCAAAAATGTGTCGGAACATTAACACCAAAGGCAACACTCATGTTAGATGCAATCAAGAAAAAGGCTTATAAGTACACTGCTTTACGGGTTGAAGGAGAAAAGTATGAGGTCAGTGGATGGGGAGACAAGTGTGTTGTGAATGTTGAAGCTAGGGCTTGTACATGTAGAAGATGGGAGCTTACAGGTATGCCATGTAAACATGTTGTTGCTACCCACCGGTGTATGAGGTTGAATGGAATGCAAATAGGATCTGTTGAATCATGGGTTCATCCATGTTACTTGCTTAAGACTTGGGAAGAAACTTACAAACACCACATCCAGCCAATAAACGGTTATGAGCATTGGTATAAGTCACAGGTGCCTACAACCATTCTTCCACCCAAACATCATAAACCATTAGGTAGGCCACGAAAGAAAAGAACCAGGGCTTTTACTGAAAATGATAATTGTGAAAAAACCAGTAACTTGTCACAGTCTGGTAAGAGTGTGGTTTGTGGTATTTGTGGCGATGCTGGTCACAACAAGAAAACATGTCTTGGGCAAGGAGGTGTTACAGGAAGTCAAGGCACTACACAACAGTCTCAAAAAACAGGTTCATCCCAGCCAAAAGTTACATCAAAGAAGAAGGCAAAGGTTACAGGTGACAACTATGCAGGTAATGATCAACCAAGTGTGGTCCAGTCTGAATCTGGAAGTCAAGTTGATGCTGCTTCTGGTGGGTCTCCAAAGCAATTCTGGACTAAGACCAAGATTATAGCAGCAAAGCTTTCTTCACCACAAAAAATTGCTGGTTAAGCATATGAAAGCCAATGTTATCCATCGAATATGTATTCCCCTAAACAATATTTGCTGTGTTTAAACAATGTATGTTTCTGAACTTTGTAGACTCCAAAATGTTATGCATTTGGAAATATATCCATTTGCGTTATGTATGAAATCATGTCATTTTAGTGTATGGGTTTAATTGTGTTTTTATTGTATTGTTTTTAGAGTCTTCATACATCTGTGTTTTGAGTTTGGTTACTGTTATTCTATTATCACAAACACTAATGAAGGATCAAAGATGGATGGACAACACCATATGGAGTTTATGTTGCTACTCATAAATGGTGTCTGTTCATCCATCACTGATCAATCATCCATATTTGATACTTGGATATGGGTTTCGAGTTGGATACGGTTATTCTATCATCACAAACATGAATGAAGGATGAAAGATGGATGAACAACACCATACATCAAGTTTAAGTTGATACTCGAAAGAGGTGTCTGTTCATCCATCTCTCATCATTCGTCCATCTTTGAAACTCGTATCTCTGTAATGAGTTTGACCATTTGTGTGGCAAGTGATATATATATTCTTGGGGCAAAGGCAGCATAGTATAAGGACCAAAGCACAAAAGAAATATATTAACACTGTACAAGGACCAAACATTATACACCAAAAGACTATTGTTAGTCAACGTACTCTAAAACTTCTTAAACACAACTGCACCATCTACCACCGATTCAAAACACTAAAACCAGTACCTATCTAAACCCAGTAGAAGAACCATAGAAATACCAAGAAGATTACCATCCAAGACAACACACAAAAGTTCCTGAGACGGCAAACTTTCTCCTTCTCAACAAGGAGATCGGCCAAGGCTGCTTGGTAAGCAGCCTCTAGCTCGTTTGCCCGGTCACCAGAGTTGACCGCCTCCATAGTCTCAGAAACGAGGGCGGCTTCGTATTCTTGTAATGCCGACTCATTCCTGTAGATTGTTCTCTGCAAGTAGATGATCACATCTCTTGCTCTCCTTTCGATGGGTGGATCGTACCACCCTATGAATGGACATGTTGTAGCCTATAATTGATAATCAATATGTTAGCATCTGCTTGCCTCATAAACACAAACTAAACCCACTTGTATAAAATCACAATTATAATAAACCAGATAGACTATCATAATCAACACATTTTAAGGTCAACCACTACATGCAAACTTTAATACAGTATGAAATAAAATTAACTAGCCCAACCTGTCTTGGACAGGCATAGAACCTCCTGCCGGGGTTCATGTTATTCCAGCATGTTCTAATGACGGCCCTTCTGTTGCATGAACACACCATCATTTTTCAGATTTTACCGTCGGTGAAGAAGATAGGATTTTAGTTGTTAGGAAAGATAAAGGATGAGTGGTGATAAAATGTTCCTTTTATTAGAGAGGTATTACTGTAGCGCCGATGGTTAAACAAGTGGGTTGGCACGGTAATTAATGGACAGTGGTAAAATGTCAAAATTGCCCTTTGACTAAAGACAAATGTAACGCTTTGAGATGTCCTTGACTAACGGCAAATGGTCAAAGGGACTTGTAGCGAGTGAAAACCTTGAAATAGGGACCCCCGACGATGAATATGCCCGGTTTCGTCCCATCGCGATCCTCCGAGACAAGTTTAGGGACCAACGGTGTATTTTAGTCTACAATTTAATAATGTTTTGGACGTATGTGAGCATTAACAAGTTTTAAAAGGATGATGTAATTATCAATTTAGCAATGATATTAGTGTAAGAGTTTGTCAAGAAATTCTCCATCTAGATAGGTACGTAGATACATTAATTTATTTAAGAAAGATAATCGAACTAAACCTTATTTTAGTTGGAGGAAATTACCAAATGGGTCAATTTGGTTTATGCCATTTTACAAACAGGTCATCTTTAACAATAAGTTTCAAATCAAGCCATCCATTTGATAAGTATTGGAGTCGAAAGCTCATGAGCATAGCGCTACAGGGTGATAAAACTTAGTTTTGATCAATCATTTTCTCTTAGCTTCTAGTCTTAGCTATTATCAGGTGACATTTGCTCTTAGCTTCTTGTAATGAGCAAATACCTTTTTACCTTTAGGCAGCGTCTTTTCTTATGACATTTCACATTTTTAGCTAAATCTATGATCTGATGGTCTGACATCCCCTAAATTCCTTATAATAGGTCTCATGTTCAACTTACCTAGTCAAACATATCGGGGATGGACAAAGAAAATGTTCAGAAACACTCACGGGGATATTCCGGTTAACAAGCATACATCTGAGTCAAACACTAACCCTTCCAAAGTAACATGAATAGAGAAAATCTAATTGGTTTACTATTTTTTATACAGTCAACACTCCAATATACAACGAGCTAGTTTTACAAAACACACTTATGTATTTAAAATCTGTTAATTAACGCAATTGATTCTTCCCTAAGTTGAACTTCATAGATACGAAGGTTACTTAATTTTCTTAGTGTTGTAAATTTAATATATACGTCCTATGAGTTATGTTAGCGTACCCTGAATCCTTAATAGTGTTTGTTAGTTGGGAGTAGCAAAGAAAAAGTTCACAAACAGTTACGGAGGTACTCCGGTTAAGCTAGTTACGGAGATACTCTGGTTAAGCCGCTCACATCTGAGTCTAGCCCTTCCTATTTATCCTGAATAAAGAAAATATAATATGCTTACTCCTAATTTACAACGAGCTAGTTTTACAAAACATACTTATGTATTGAAGTCTGTTAAATACAACTGGGGTTTTTTTGCTCGTTTGTTTTCCGTTGTCTTTAAATCGGCTTTTATAGATAAGAAGGTTACTCAATTCTCACTTTATAGTTTTGTAATTTTTGTTGGTTTTATGAGTTATGTTATTGTACCTTAGTAGTGTGGATCTAGTGAGAAGATTTATTTAAATGAGAAGAGTGAGAAAGAATTCTAGCCATATATTTTAAATAAGGAAAAATAAATAATAAAGAGATGCATCTATTTTCATAGATGCATCTAATATTTGTGGTTGTGGTTTCTTTTAATTCTTCTTATCTTAATTATATTTCTCATTTGATCTACCTCACCTTAGTAGATATTGTTTGCATAGTATGTATTTGACGAGTAGACAAATTTATGCGTTGCGGCTGGTGTTCTGTTAGGAATTTTTATGATATAGAGAAACTCTTGCTCATAAATACTGTAGTTAAATAAGCGAAACTAAAAAAAAAAAAAAAAAAAAAAAAAAAAAAAAAAAAAAAAAAAACCTTTGCCGAACGTGTTTTATACTTATATATTATAAGATCGTCTTGACCGACTATCTACGTTACGTGTTATGTCTTTAGTAAGACATAGTTAAATTTATTATGTTTTAACCCATATTTAACTAGAAATTTTCAATATAGTTCGTAATCACCTCCTTTGTTTACCTGTATAAGAGATGGATGTGTTATAATTAGTGATACACCAGGTCCATTTATTATTATTTAGTATCCTCTACTGTTTACTTTTTACGCTAAAGTATAACGGCGACTAATTTCAATAAACTAATGGCCAAAATGCATTTTAGTACTTCGAATTTGTCAAACTGGGTAGAGAATAGTACCCTCAATTTGGAAAAGTGGATACCTTAGTATCAAGACTCAGTGTAACTCGCTCACATGATTTTTACGTGACTTAGGTGTCGTTTGTTTTTTCAGAGCTATTACATCTTCATCTGTAAACCATGTCTGCAGAAGAAGAGGTACATTTAAGCTCTTCATCTGCAAGAAGAAGACCGTTTGTTTTTTGTGCTATTGAAGTACTTCTTTCATTTTTCCTCTTATGTCTGCATTGGTGTAGAGGAAAGAAGTGGAAAAAAGACCTAAATTATGTCTGCATTGGTGAAGAGGAAAGAAGTGATTCTAACCTCTTATGTCTGAAAAAAAACAAACGGTCTTCAAGCATAATGTCTGCGCGCCTGCAGACATAAGAGGAAAGAAGAGCTTCTCTGTTAGTTTTTAACGTCCACAATAAAAATGACATTTTTTAAACCCCAATTAGCAGTTTTCTTTAACTCTAATCTACAACTGATCAAAATTAGCAAGATTGAATAAAAAATCCTTGCTTTTTTCGAAGATGTCACAACCTTTCGAAGATCATAAACAAATTCATACAAATTAATTCATAAATTGAGTCATGTAAAATATGTATTATTGAATTGTAATCTATAAGTAAAGAACGTCATATTTAAATATAGACTAAAATACACGGTTGGTCCCTAAACTAATCAATCCACTTCACGTTGGGACGAAGTTGGGCCTTTTCATCGTACGGGGGTCCCTATTTCAAGTTTCTTACTCGTTACTGGTCCTTTGACCATATTGCCGTTAGTTAAGGACGTCAGATGGCGTTAGATTTGTCTTTAGTACAAGGGCACAGTTGTCAATTCCATATTTCAATTAAAAATTTCTTAATTATTGCCACATGTAATGTAATCCTCTTCCCGCCCCAATAAACACATAGTTTGTATTATTATTCGTCCCAGAACTTTCGTTACAAGAATTATCAGAATTCACAAACCCTAATTGCATGTCACAAAACCCCTGTTTATCAATCATAAAACCGAAACATGGACTTTACTCTATGGAAAGTAAGAAGACATCCAGGTTATCCAGTTGATGATACCGTCCTATACGACGCTGCTAAGAAGAAATACGGTACTGTTTTTTTTTTTTTTTTTTTTTTTTTTTTTTTTTTTTTTTTTTTTTTTAATCATTGGAATTTGTAATTGGGGTATTTATTGTTTGGCAATTAAGTTTTTAGAATGCCCTAAACATATATTGACATGTTTTCAGGTGGTAGATATAATATGTTTAGCATGAGGGTTCATCACAATTGTGTCTTTAAATACTGGCCTGGTAGAATATACATTGGAGGTATGGAAAATTTGGTTGATTTGGTTGATGTTGATAGTGCGTCAGTTGAAGAGTTGGATGTTCTTATGTATGAATTGGGTTATGAGCTTGGTTCAAAAAATTACTATTACTTTGTTAAGCCTGGTAGTAATTTAGATGATGGTTTGTATAGCTTAAGTGAGAGTGCTAATTTAGAAATATTGAAAGATCTTGTTGATGACCATAAGATGATAGAGGTTTATGTTGAAAATGGCAAGACAACATTGGATGTTGATCAAATGTCACCAAAGTCAATTAGGACAGTTATTGTTGATGTGGATGCAACAAAAAAAAGGTAGCTCTTGCTATTGTTCCATATAGCTCAAAAACATGTTCTTAGAAAACATTGTTAATAAATCTGTGGTAGAGGATATATGTCAGGTTACACATCAATCTTTGGTAGTCAATACTTTGGTACAATCTAGTCAGATGCCAGAAACAGAACCCTTGTTTTCATCTGTAGAGGTCTGTCAGAATGAAGATGTTGTAGGTGATGTCAACCAGTATATAGATAAACATGTTGAGCATATCCAAATAGATAGTCCTGAAGAGGTATGTCAAAATGATCAAGAGTTAGGTCATCATGAGGAGGAAATATGTAATCGTGTGGAGCATATCCAAAAAGGTAAATCTGTACAGGTAAGTGAAATCGATGAAGCTTTAAGTGATGACAATGTGAGTGAGACAGACAGTTATATGAGTGATGATGATGATATTGAGAACAATCGTGATGGAAACACAGTTGTCGGTGAGGCTAATACTTTTGAGGAGCCTGATTTTGATGTTAATCTGTTCAAAGTGACTGAGACAACAGAGTTACCATTTATAGGTACCACCAGCCAGCTACCAGATGATTTTTTTTAACAAAAGTGAGTTGGATCTGTTGGATGACAATGATTTTGCAAGTGGTTCTGAGAATGATGATGAGTATGTTATTAGGAGAAAAAAATTGAGGGCATACAAGAAAGAAAAGTTAAGTGAGGCAGCACAAACAGAGGACGAAATATATGTGGAAAACTAGAAGGGGGGGAGGGTTGAATAGTTTTGCCAATTAAAACTTCCTTTTAAACTATTTAGATCGACTTATGTCAATCTATTTGGACGTGTATGTTGGATGTTGATAAACAAGCATATAAAGGTATGTAATGAAAAGATAAGAGTAAGAAGCACAAAACACAACGCGAGTATTTATAGTGGTTCGGCTACAAGGACACCTTCCTTGCCCTACTCCACTCCCCGAGTCACCTACTCGAGAGTTCGTAATCACTACACCAATCTCCTTATGGCAGAGAAGCCTTCACAACGTCGCCTACCCTTTTTCCGGTGCTAGGCTAACCACCGGGTTCTTTCACTCCAAGGTGAACCACACCTACACAACGTCGCCTACCCTTTATAAGGTACTAGGCTAAGTACCTAGTTCTTTCACACCAAGGTGAACCACACCTACACAACGTCGCCTACCCTTTATTAGGTACTAGGCTAAGCACCTAGTTCCATTGCAATGGAGGAACTATTACCCAACACTACACCAACGACTAATCCCAAAGGAGACCAACTCCTTTTTACAACATCATCAAGGATATCAATATCCTTGGATCTAGTACTAATCTATCTTGTACATCGAAACACACCATATCGAATGTACATCTAAGGCACCTTTCACTAATACCTTTAACTAGATCTTCAAGACACCCTTCACTAATGTCTTGTGTCTTGACTTCTAAGCACCATTCACTAATGCTTCTAGTCTTGACTTCTAAGTACTTATCACAAGTGCTTATGATATGGACGATAGATACCCTTCACTAATATCTTCGTCTTGACACTTGAGACACCATTCACAAATGCCTTCAACACTTCTTAGAAAAGAAAAAAAATCATCAACAAGAAGATTTCAGTAGTCTTGATGATGAGGAAGCATGGCAACTCATGGACTTAAGCTTGCTCGACTTCAAAGGTGGTGATCTTGCCTTTAAGAGAAACCTAGAAGATCACACAAAAACAAAACTACAAACATAGATCTCTTGGATATGAGGTTAGTGAGTTTTTAACTCAGGGAGAAAGTATGTTAGAAAGGGGTGAGAAACAATGAAGAAATGGCTCACTATTTATAGAGGAAAAATTCTACTGTTCCCCGGATCCTACGGATCCCTTCCACAAGGGATCCGTCTAGCGTAAAGCTAGGGATCCGTGAGACGCTCCCCTTTACCCATGGGTATTTTGGTTATGGGTCATGGGTTGATCCATGGGTCTTTAGCTAGATACAATGTATCTCTTGAGTGCAATGCACCTAGTCACATGGGTATGGGTCAAAACCATGGGTTATGGATATTATCCATATATGATATAAGCATGATGTCATGCAATGGGTTATGGGTCAAGCTCCATGGGTCATGAGCTTTGGGTTGTACCCAACTACATTTAATGTATTTGCCCAATGGGTTATGATACTTAAGTTTCTACCCATTTATATTACCCAATATACTACATACTAGTTATGTGTATATTTTACCCAAATATGTAAACACTAGTTGTTGTACATATGTAATATTAAATCATAAAATCACGTATACTTGTTTTAGTGTTTTATGTGAAAATGTGAATATGTTAGAAACTATTAGTTCAAACCATTTACGTATTTTATTTGTTTCGTTAAAATGATTTTACGTTTGTTATCGACAAAACATTAGAAGATCGTAAAATACAAATAAACGTTTTTACGGCTTATTTGTATTAACAATCTCCCCATTTTTGTTGATGACAAAACATAAAATTATTTTAAGGAAAAGCTAAAATTCGTAAAAGTTTGAATTTGTAGTTTTTAATTTCTTCTCCCCCTTTTTGTCGAAACAAAAAGAGCTTCGAAAGGAAACTAACACATTGTTTTAGGAAAAACATGTGAAAGAAATAAAAAGAAATAGAGAGCAAGTAACGGGAAAGGATCTCGTCTTTACTCCCCCTTGACGAGTCCATCCCTATGTAAGGGCGTCAAGAAAGTAATACTAAGCTAGTTTGTTTTTAACTAAGTTTGCAAAAGATTTCGTCTAAGTGACGAATGTGCTCCCCCTTGATGGTTGCAATTTTGCAAAGGGATGTCGAGAAATGTAATCCTAATATTGCAAGTAATTTGCAATGTATTGCTTTGACACAAAGCTCCCCTAGCTTTAGAATGTCAACGTCTTCATGCGTAAATTGAATAACTACAAAACAAATATTAGAAAACAAGTATAATGCACAATTTCCTGCATATGTGATCCAAGTTAGTAGAAAAATATTTTGCTGTCTCACGGTTCCCACGGTTCCCTCCTAGTAGGGATCCGTCTAGGCAATTTTGAGGGATCCGTATAGCTGATGATCAATTTCAGCAATGGTAATATAACAAGTAATGTTATCACAAAAGTTAGATATGAATACAACGTAATCATATACTCAGAAATATAGCAAGTAGCATGTAATTTCATTTAATAAAACTAGAGTTATGATATACTTGACTCTAAAAACTAAGAAAAAAAAAATACACGACTAGGAATTTCTAGACCAACTATCGCTTGATGCTAGGACACCACTAAAATCTTCTAGCTCAAGTTTTGTTTAGGTTTAATCTCGTCGAAACGTTCGAGGAGATGATAGAACATGAAACGTTGGTCTTCTCGTACTTCATGTATCAAACTTTCAACATGTTGACAATGATAGCAATTTTTGTCATGGCTAGGTAGTGGTGGTGGAATAAATGAAATGGCTTGATGTGAAGGATCAAGTGAAGCGGCTTGTGGAGCTTCAAACGACGGAGGGATTGGTGGAGGCGCATTTGAGAATGGCTCGACCAAGAATGATGGTGGTGGTAGAGAAGTGTCAACTTCCATATGGTCGGGTGGTTGACTTTGATGATTTCTCATAATCCAAATGGGATTATATGATGGAAACGGCGAAAAGGAAGCCGGAGAAAATGTTGACTCAACACCTTGATTTTGTACCAATATTCCTCCTAATGAGGAGAATGTTGTCAGCGGAGGAGGATGAGACGGCCTAGGAGGCAAATCCTCTAAATTGTAGAGGTGTGGTGATGATAGTGGGGATGTAAAAGAAATAGCTCTAGGAACCAATGGTGATGGTTTAGTAGAGATGATATTGTTTAGTCTAGGAGGTATGGTGGTGTTTGGCATAGGTAGTTTTGTGGGTACTATCCTTTTAGGAATTAGTTTGATTGGTTGAGAAGGGATCCTTGCATTTGTTGGCTTGACCGGAGATGATTCGGTTGAAGAAATTTCGTGTACAACACGAGCAATTTTCTTGGGTGGTTCTTTGGTGGATAAGTTACTACTTGGATTTTTCCTCATGATGAGATGATTTCAAGAAGTTTGTAAGAGTTTCTTAAGTGCTGAAAATTAGAATGAAGGTGATGACTATGGAAGTCCTAACAATGTGGTTTATAAAGCAAGAGATTTGGAAAGTGCATTTAAGCCTTAAGCCACTAAGATTCATTGGAATGTGATGATTAACATGCACAAGAGTCAACTTCAGAGTTTGTACTGATCTAGGAACTCATTTAAGATGAGATGGAGTGTTTGAGTTAGAAAGATGAGTTGAAATGATTGTTTTAGCAAGGTTTGACATAATCTGTCATCCGGATCCCATGGTTCCCTCCTCAGAGGGATCCGTCTAGGCTAATCCTAGGGATCCGGCTCTCAGCAGTTATGAAAGAGTAGAAATAATGTTTCTAAGGTCTAAAATCTATATCATCTTGAGTGTATCAGTCCTCCTAAGTGTCTTAAATGAAGGGGTGCTTAAGTACTTGAAGGTAATGAGTGATGTAGCTAATGATTTCCTTTTATGAAAGGAATTGGAGCTTTCATGAGTACCAATGAATGAACAAGGATGACACTAAAGATGAGAGTGTCAATTGAAGCTAAATGATCCTAGAGATCAGATAGTGACTTAGATTAATGCTTTGGAAAATATCCTAGAGGCTTAAGATGGAAAAACTAGGATTTGATCAATTTTGACCAATTTTGTCGTAAGGATGATTATGATCAATTTTGCTATTAGAGGTTTCCAATGTTTTAGATATGAGGGATCATGTGAAAAGTGATGTGTGAGCTTGAGAGCGGAAGAGTAATGGATTAAAATGAAACGATAGATCTACAAGCTTCTTTGAGTGTGATCTAGGTGAGTTTATGTGTGAGTGGGAAGGATCTACTAAACTTGATAAGGACTTAATTTGCCTTAAGACACTATGTTTAGCTTAGTGTGAGGTGTTCTAAGGATATGTTTGAAATACAATTCTTGCAATTGCATTTTCTGTTTGCCGGATCCCACGGTTCCCTAAATGTAGGGATCCGTCTAACACAAACTTTGGGATCCGTCAAATGTATGCAATGATCTTGAAAATGCATTATATTCCAAGGTTAGTTTAAAGGGGTTCTAACACTAAGATATCAAATGTAAGATGTTTTATTTCATGAAGGAAATAGGATTACATTGATAAAGCACGAGTACAAGAGGATTGATCCTATTTGAAATACTACTAGGTTCCTTGAGTGTTTTCGCTAGGAGGATCATCACGTGATTGATGTGTGTTGGTGGAATCAAGAATGAAGAAAGTCTTCATGAGAGATATGTTTAGCGGTTCCATCATCTTGTTCACAAGTACGTACAACGGACTTTGAAATTGAGGATGAAAGTGCATAACATTATGATAGAGGCACGTCAAGAACATTCCATAAGGGATGAGTTTATTCTTGGAGCCTTGAAGATTTACAATTCGCCTTGCAAAGAAGTAGGCGAGATTGTACGGTTGTTGTGTTAGCAAACAATACATTATGTGAGCACAACAAGCGGGAAGGATTTCTCGATTTCCCCTAAGACTCCAAACATTTTCACGTAGGATGAGTGCAAGGGGCTTGTACTCTTCTCGGATGTTCCGTGTGAAGATAATGTTTGGATCGGAGTAATATGGTCGAGGTTTGCATATTATGCGATGTAAATCTTCCGGGGAGGGTATGTGTGAACAATATGGACTGTTTTCTTCACGAAAGTTGAAGAGAGAATCAAGAGACCAATCTTCGGTGAAGGCACATTGTCCATGATTTGGAATTCGGAGGATGTGAGCAAAATGCCCAAGGGTTAAAGTAAACTTTTGGTTTTTGATATAAAACCAAAGAGATAGAGAGCGATCCTCGTTACGAATGAGTTCAACTTGACGGAAGAATTCCATTATGAACCTTGGACATATCTTCTCGTTGATTTCAAGAAGACATTCTAGTCCTATGGCTCGGAAGGAGGTATTGATACCTTCTTCGAATTGTAGAGAGGTGTCTACAATACGTCCTTCATGGAAGTGACGGTTTTCGAGGTTATTGAACCCACGGACATGAATGCCAGGTGTGTTGGGTTCAAGGGAGATGTTCGGAGTGTAGACGCTAGCGAGTGAAAAATCAAACTCATATTCATGCGTCATAGTTGAACCTATAGAAGAGATGAGTTAATAGAAAGTGATGTTTGTGGTCAACCTATGATTATCTAATGTTTTTACTAGATTTTCATTAACAATGGTTTTTAACAACAATGACATTTAACTCACTTATGGTTTTGACATTCTAGTGGAGTATTACTTAGAAGAAAAGTGGTTTTTAATTTGCATGAAAAACTGTTCTCCAGTAGGACGGATCCCACGGTTCCTTTTCAAAAGGGATTCGGCTAGTATGTCTTCCGGGATCCGTAGATCTGTAGTTACAGAAACAGATTTTATGATGAAAAGTATAGGTTTTTAGATCTCATAGTTTTATACCACGATATGTGTTTTAGCCTACATTTTCTTTTAATATGCATACATGACTTCTAATGTATCACGAGAGAAAGAAATAAAACAAAGAGAAATGATAAACACATTATGATAATAACCTAGATAAACTTAGATTATTAGTAATATTTCATTTCAATGCTAAGGATGATACAAAGGATTGGGTATATAACCCCAATGTAGATTAACAACACAAAGTATATGTCTCCGTATGTGAACTTCATCATAGGAAACACAAGTGCGATGAGTGTTAAGGCGATGAGCACGAGGGCGATGTAAACCATGTTGAAGACAATTCTTCTTGGTTTCGGTTGAGATGAAATGAAGAGGAGGATGAAGTTTTGAGTGAGAGGAAATTTTTAAAATTGGAAGATTTGAAAAAGTGGGGATTTGATAAAGTGGGCGTCGAGTGGTTTATTTATGGGGAAGGAGAATTTTTGAAATTTGTGTTTTGTTTTATTATTGGATTAAAAGAAATAAAACACAAGTTTTATATACTACGACTTTAGACGAGAAAAATAACACGTATGTGAGAAAAAGGCTTCCTAATGAAGCTTCAAGTAATACATGTATATGCACAAAAGATAATCATATAAATACCTAAATAGGTATACTTAATTATCAAGCAAATGTCATAAGAAGAAAATCATACCTCCAGTGCACTTAGGAATGTCTTTACAAATGACACAATAAATGTCACTTAGACGATTCCGACTCCTTTGTGTTTAAGATACCTTCTTAAGGAAGGTATTCTTGTTACCAAGCGATTCCTATAGCTTGGTGGGTATGAGCTTTGACTAATCAACATGACAAAGAAGATTAGTGCATTTTAAATAGGAAATAAATACTAAGAAATGTTGTCATCTAATCAACATCCAACCAAAGAGTTTTAAAAGACATGGTGTTTGTTTTTATGAAAAACCATCTTTGTAGTTTTCAATTAACTATGGATCGTATCAAGTTTTTAAAGTACAATATACTTCAAGAAAACTTGGTAACGAAGCTCTGATGCCAATTGTGGAAAACTAGAAGGGAGGGGGTTGAATAGTTTTGCCAATTAAAACTTCCTTTTAAACTATTTAGATCGACTTATGTCAATCTATTTGGACGTGTGTGTTGGATGTTGATAAACAAGCATATAAAGGTATGTAATGAAAAGATAAGAGTAAGAAGCACAAAACCACAACGCGAGTATTTATAGTGGTTCGGCTACAAGGACACCTTCCTTGCCCAACTCCACTCCCCGAGTCACCTACTCGAGAGTTCGTAATCACTACACCAATCTCCTTATGGCGTAGAAGCCTTCACAACGTCGCCTACCCTTTTTCCGGTGCTAGGCTAACCACCGGGTTCTTTCACTCCAAGGTGAACCACACCTACACAACGTCGCCTACCCTTTATAAGGTACTAGGCTAAGTACCTAGTTCTTTCACACCAAGGTGAACCATACCTACACAACGTCGCCTACCCTTTATTAGGTACTAGGCTAAGCACCTAGTTCCATTGCAACGGAGGAACTACTACCCAACACTACACCAACGACTAATCCCAAAGGAGACCAACTCCTTTTTACAACATCATCAAGGATATCAATATCCTTGGATCTAGTACTAATTTATCTTGTACATCGAAACACACCATATCGAATGTACATCTAAGGCACCTTTCACTAATACCTTTAACTAGATCTTCAAGACACCCTTCACTAATGTCTTGTGTCTTGACTTCTAAGCACCCTTCACTAATGCTTCTAGTCTTGACTTCTAAGTACTTATCACAAGTGCTTATGATATGGACGATAAATACCCTTCACTAATATCTTCGTCTTGACACTTGAGACAACATTCACAAATGTCTTCAACACTTCTTAGAAAAGAAAAACAATCATCAAAAAGAAGATTTCAGTAGTATTGATGATGAGGAAGCATGGCAACTCATGGACTTGAGCTTGCTCGACTTCAAAGGTGGTGATCTTGCCTTTAAGAGGAACCTAGAAGATCACACAAAAACAAAACTACAAACATAGATCTCTTGGATCTAAGGTTAGTGAGTTTTTAACTCAGGGAGAAAGTATGTTAGAAAGGGGTGAGAAACAATGAAGAAATGACTCACTATTTATAGAGGAAAAATTATACTGTTCCCCGGATCCCACGGATCCCTTCCACAAGGGATCCGTCTAGCATAAAGCTAGGGATCCGTGGGACGCTCCCCTTTACCCATGGGTATTTTGGTTATGGGTCATGGGTCATTGGTTGATCCATGGGTCTTTAGCTAGATACAATGTATCTCTTGAGTGTAATGCACCTAGTCACATGGGTATGGGTCAAAACCATGGGTTATGGATATTATCCATATATGATATAAGCATGATGTCATGCAATGGGTTATGGGTCAAGCTCCATGGGTCATGGGCTTTGGGTTGTACCCAACTACATTCAATGTATTTGCCCAATGGGTTATGATACTTAAGTTTCTACCCATTTATATACTACATACTAGTTATGTGTATATTTTACCCAAATATGTAAACACTAGTTGTTGTACATATGTAATATTAAATCATAAAATCACTTATATTTGTTTTAGTGTTTTATGTGAAAATCTGAATATGTTAGAAACTATTAGTTCAAACCATTTCGTATTTTATTTGTTTCGTTAAAAAGATTTTACGTTTGTTATCGACAAAACATTAGAAGATCGTAAAATATAAATAAACGTTTTTACTGTTTATTTGTATTAACAATATATTTTTTCTGTGGTCAAAGTTTTGTAACTGCAAAAGAAGTGAAAGATAGGATCTACCTGCTTTCAATAAAGACTAGGAGGAAATTGTAACTCATTAAGAATGACAAACAGAGAATTAGGGTTAGGTGTGTTGGAAAAATACCTGTTTATGGAATAACCGAAGGATCAGGGCTGGGAAAAGCCCGAAAGAGGAAAACTGGTCCGATAACTAGAGGCCTTGGAAGGGATGTATATTTGCGAACACGCAAGGAGCAAGCAACAAATTGCCCATGGTTGTTGTATGTAGCCAAAAATACAGCTAAAGATGTATGGGTTGTTCGAACTTTCAGGGATGAACACAAATGTTTGGAATCAAGAGAGATTAAAGCTTGTGCCTATAAATTTCTTTCGAAGCATAGTTGACCAAGTTCAAGTCAATCCAGATATTCCAATCAAGGCTGTTCAAGATCAGCTCAGTAAACAGTTTGAAGTTCAGGTATCTATGCAAAAGGCATTAAGGGCAAAAAACAAGGCAGAAAATGAGATTAGGGGTGATCATAAGCAGCAATACACCCTTTTAAGAGACTATGTTGAAGAGTTGCATAAAACAAACCCAGATACAACAGTTATGATAAGTGTACAAACTACAACAGATGGATCATAAGCAGCAATACACCTTTTTAAGAGACTATGTTGAAGAGTTGCATAAAACAAACCCAGATACAACAGTTAGGATAAGTGTACAAACTGCAACAGATGCAACAAGTCCGACCAGAGTTTTCAAGAGAATGTATGTATGCGTAGGTGCTTTTATGAGGGGTCCTTTTACTGGCCAGCTTCTTATAGCAGTCGGTATAGACAGCAACAATGGAATATACCCTTTAGCCTACGCGGTTGCAGAAGCTGAAAGAAAAGACTCATGGATTTGGTTTCTTGAATGTCTAAGAGATGATCTTGACTTGCAACCAAACTCAAACTACACTTTTATCAGCGACAGGCAAAAGGTGATGTTACCATTTAGTTGATTAGATTCACTTGTATTTCCGATAAATGCAAGTTTTATTACTAATGAATTGATGTTTATTTGTGTAGGGTATCATTCCAGCCTTAGCAGAAGTATTCCATAGTGCTGAACACATATACTGTTTGAAGCACATCCATGATAATATGAAATTGCAATGGAATGCTAAAGCATACAAGGAACATTTGTGGAGATGTGCAGCAGCAACAACCGTCCAACAATTTGAGGCAGCCATGCTGGCATTCAAGAGGTTTAGCGAACCTGCCCATGCTTGGTTAAGTAAGATACCACCAACCCATTGGTCAAGGTCGCATTTTTCAGGTACCTAACCAAATCTATGTCTACCTGTACATCTTTTGTTCTACGACATTTTTGAGGTACCTAACCAAACATGTTGTAGGGAAGGCTCATTCTGATGTGTTACTTAATAACATGTGAAAGGTGTTCAATGGGAAACTATTGGGAGGTAGGCACCAACCCATCATTACTGCTTTGGAATACATTAGAAAATAATGTATGAAAAGAATAGTGAACGTTGTGAATGTGATTCACAAGTGTGCCAGACCATTAGCACCAAAGGCAACACTCATGTTAGATGCAATCAAGAAAGAGGCTTATAAGTACACCGTTTTACGGGTTGAGGGAGAAAAGTATGAGGTCAGTGGATGGGGAGATAAGTGTTTTGTGAATGTTGAAGTTAGGGCTTGTACATGTAGAAGATGGGAGCTTACAGGTATGCCATGTAAACATGTTGTTGCTACCTACCGGTGTATGAGGTTCAATGGACTGCAAGTAGGATCTGTTGAATCATGGGTTCATCCATGTTACTTTCTTAAGACTTGGGAAGAAACTTACAAACACCACATCCAACCAATAAATGGTTATGAGCATTGGTATAGTGACAAAACCAGTAACTTGTCACAGTCTAGTAAGAGTGTGGTTTGTGGTATTTGTGGCAATGCTGGACACAACAAGAAAACATGTCTTGGGCAAGGAGGTGTAACAGGAAGTCAAGGCAGTACACAACAGTGTCAAAAAACAGGTTCATCCCAGCCAAAAGTTACAGCAAAGAAGAAGGCAAAGGTTACTGGTCACAACTTTGAAGGTAATGATCAACCAAGTGTGGTCTAGTCTCAATCTGGAAGTCAAGTTGATGCTGCTTCTGATGGGTCTCCAAAGAAATTTTGGACTAAGACCAAGTTATAGCAGCAAAGATTTCTTCACCACAAAAAAATGTTGGTTAAGCATATGAAAGCCAATGTTTCCATCGAATATGTATGCCTCCAAACATTATTTGCTCTATCTGTTTAAACAATGTTTGTTTCTGAACTTTGTAGATTACAAAATTTTATGCATTTGGAAATATATTCATTTGCATTATGTATGAAATCATGACATGTTAGTCTATGGGTTAAATTGTGTTTGTATTGTATTAATTTGCCACTTTACCATGTATTTCTACGTATTGTTACTAGTTCAGACGCATAGTAACTGTTGACTTTTTCAAAGTCATTTAGTGTTCACCCATCCTTGAGTTGGATACTGTTATTCTATTATCACAAACAGTAATGAAGGATCAAAGATGGATGAACAACACCATATCAAGTTTATGTTGATACTCAGAAATGGTGTCGGTTCACCCATCCTTGAGACTTCATACGTTTATGAATCTTGGATTTGTTAAACTTGGATCTGTGTTTTGAGTTGGATACTGTAATTCTATTATCAGAAACAAGAGTGAAGGATCAAAGATGGATGAACGACACCATATCAAGTTTATGTTGATACTCAAAAGTTGTGTCTGGTCATCCATCTTTGAGACTTCATATGTCTATGATTCTTGGATCTGTTGAACTTACTGTTATTCTATTATCACAAACAGGAATGAAGGATCAAAGATGGATGAACAACACCATATCAAGTTTATGCTGATACTCAAAAGTGGTCCCTATACATCCATCTTTGAGACTTCATATGTCTATGAATCTTGGATCTGTTCAACTTGTATCTGTGTTTTGAGTTTTGTTACTGTTATTCTATTATCACAAACATGAATGAAGGATCAAAGATGGATGAACAATACCATATCAAGTTTATGTTGATACCTGAAAGTGGTGTATGTTCATCCATCTCAGATCATTCATCCATCTTTCATACTTGTATATGTGTTATGAGTTTGATCATTCTACTAGTATTTGTGTGGTAAGTGATATATAAATTTTTGGGGCAAAGGACCTATTAGTAAAGGCAACACATTATAAGGACCAAAGCATAAAAGAAATATATTACCACTGTACAAGGACCAAACATTATACACCAAAAGACTATTCTTAGTCAACGTACAATAGAACTTCTTAAACACAACTAGACCATCTACCACCGAATCAAAACACAAAAACCAGTACCTATCTAACCCTATAGAAGAACCATATAAAAACCAAGAAGATGACCATCCAAGACAACACACAAAAGTTCCTGAGACGGCAAACTTTCTCTTTCTCAACAAGAAGATCAGCCAAGGCTACTTGGTGAGCAGCCTCTACCTCATTTGCACGGTCACCAGTGTTGACCGCTTCCATAATCTCATAAATGAGGGCGGCTTCGCATTCTTGTAATGCCGCCTCATTTCTATAGATAGTCCTCTGCAAGTAGATGATAACATCCCTTTCTCTCCTTTGCATGGGTGGATCGTACCACCCAATGAACGGACATGTTGTAGCCTATAATTGATAATCAAAATGTGAGCATCTGTTTGCAGCATAAACACCAACTAAACCCACTTGTATAAAATTACAATTATAATAAAACATATATATTACTATAATCAACACATTTTAAGGTAAACCACTACATGCCAACTTTAAAATGAAATAAAATTAAGTGTCCCAACCTGTCTTGGACAGGCATAGAACCTCCTGCTTGGGTTCGTGTTGTTCCAGCAGGTTCTAATGACGGCCCTTCTGTTGCATGAACACACCACCATTTTTTAGATTTTACCGTCGGTGAAGAAGATAAGATTTTAGTGGTTAGGAAAGATAAAAGATGAGTGGTGATAAAATTTCCCTTTTATTAGCGATGTTTTATTGTACCGCCCCTCGGTAAACAAGTGGGCTGACACGGTAATTAATGGACAGTGGTAAAATGACAAATGTGCCCTTGAGGTAAAAACAAATCTAACGCCATCTGACGTCCTTGACTAACGGCAATATGGTCAAAGGACCAGTAACGAGTAAGAAACTTAAAATAGGGACCCCCGACGATGAAAAGGCTCCGCTTCGTCCCAACACGAAGCGCATTGACAAGTTTAGGGACCAATGGTGTATTTTAGTCTTAAATATATTTGCTTTGATTTCTTCAGAGGCTATTGAAATATATTTTTGTGAGGTTATTATTAGTTATGCAATGAAAAAAGTTAATTTGTCTTATACTCATTTGTGCATATACTTCTTTTTGGGATTTTAGACACATGAAATTAGCATCTACATAGCAGATTTTGAAATTGCTTTGTTACAAATAAAACTAAAACCTATGTTACGTTTTCAAAATTTTGGCATGAATAATTTGTAATGACGTGAATTTTGGGTTATTTTTTTATTTTGGATTTTTAGAAACGTCATTTTATATGGACGCTAAAAAATAATGGAGAAGGTCACGCGAGAATTATGTATGCGAGTTAAACTGAACCATGGTACTAAGGTATCTATTTTCTAAATTAAGGGTACTATTCTCTCCTCTTAAGAGTTCAGGGTACTAGAGGATCCGGTTAAACAAATTCAGGATACTAAAATGCATTTTGGCCCTAAACTAATACTAGACTTGGGCTAAATTTAATCAAACACAACCCTTTCCTCGAATTGATGCGAACAACATGTCTGAATGCATACCTTTTGAAATTCAACTAGAAATCATTGAAAGAGTTTCCGATGTCAAGTCATTAGCTCGATTAAGATCCGTTTCAAAACTATGAAAGTATTTTATTGATAGCTCTAACTTCATTGCTAGTTAAGGCACCTAACACGCTCACCCACATCGCTTTCTTTTATTTTACAAAAAAGCTGGTGATCGTTGTGAACATAAATACACATCTTTTGTAGATGATGATAATGACACTTCTACACAACAACAAGGCTTTGCTCCAATTATTTATACGGTCATGCAATTACAAGGTTACTATCCAGAAGTAATTGGTAGCTCTCGTGGTTTGTTGTGCATGCATAATCACAACAGGGATATGGTTGTTCTTTGTAACCCTTTTGTCAGAAAATCTGTTCGTATTATTGCTCCTTCTGTGCATTATATATCAATTGATCGCTTTGCTTTTGTGGTTTGTCCCGTCAGTAACGATCCTACCATTGTCATGATTTCATTGTTGGATCGTAAACTTGAATTAGTCCAATAAATATTGGATTATCTATAAAAACACAAGTCCATCATCAAAAAGTTTCTGGAAATCGAAGAATGATCATAGAAAATATATATAGAAGTGTGTAAAAGATTGTAGCTAAGTATGCTAGAAATATCGAGTAAGAATTATCTAGAAGTAGATATGTAGATAAGGATGATGATGTGTTAAGAAAGATCTAGATTATGCAAGAAGATCCATGGAAGTATCTCGGTTGTTGAACCTTCAATAGAGTAATATAAATAGGAATTATGGTGATGCATTTGTAATATAGCAATGAATCAAAGTTAACCAATAAAATTATATTGTAAAAGTTCTTTAAGTCTTCCTCTCTTCAACTAATATAAGCCTAAAAGGCCCTCATGTTTTCCAACAAATTGGTATCAGAGCTAGAAGATCAAGATGTCAAGTGCAATGAACTCATTCCAATTTCCTCGTCTTACCAAAGACAACTATGGTAGTTGGTGCATTCGGATGAAGGCATTACTCGGTTCACACGATGTGTGGGATACAGTCGATAAAGGTGTTGAGAAAGTTGATGATGAAAGTTCATTGAGTGCCACCCAAAGGGTGGAGTTGCAAGAGGTAGAGAAAGAAGGATGAAAGTGCTCTTACACTCATCTATCAATGTCTTAATGATGCGATGGTTGAGAAAATTGCAAATGCAACCACTTCTAAGGAAATGTATGAGATCCTTCAAAATGCTTTCAAAGGAATCAATAAGGTGAAAAGTACGTCTTCAAATTCTTAGAGTAGAGTTCGAAAAACTCCAAATGGAGGAATCCGAAACCTTTTGGATTATTTCACTTGTGTCTTAACCATTTCAAATGAAATGTAGAGAAATGGTGAAAGCTTCAGTGACACAAGGGTGATAGAGAAGATTATTCGCTATTTGCCACCAAGCTTTGATTACATTGTCGTGGCCATAAAGGAGTCAAAAGACATAGACTCTATAACCATTGATCAACTCATGGGGTTGGGCTATGCCATCATGGTGCCACATGTTCAACTCCACCCTCACCGGATCTGCTAGGGTATGGTTCGACGATCTCTTACCGGAATCGGTAGACAGCTATGATGAACTAAAGGAAGTTTTCTTGTCAAACTTCCTTCAACAAAAGAAGTGCATAAAGGATCCAGTGGAGCTTCATCATATCAAATAGAAGGAAGGAGAAACCACAAAAGAATTCGTGAAAAGATTCAAGGTGGAAAGCAGGGATATCAAAGGAGCTTCGGAAGTCATGAAGGTTTCCAGCTTCATGCATGGAATCACTAATCCGAGTTGATTAAGAGACTACATGATGTTGATCCCAGTTGAGCAAACGATCTAATAAAGAAACTGACTTGTAACAAAAGCTTATCAAGTATTACGCGGAATTTAATACTTAATCTTAAGAAGAAGAACAATTAACATTCAACACCTCAATATTATTTATTAATACGAATACTCTTACAGTATTAGGGTTTTGCAACCTTGAAGTGTATCGATCTTAGATATAAAACACACGTATATCTAATCTAACCTAGGACCTCCTTTTATAGGCTAAGGAGTCCTATACAATATACAATACGTAACCTACAAGATAAATATCTTTTCCATATTTATCTAATACAATAAACTAACCGACTATACAAGACTAGCAGTGCTTACTATATATTATCAGTGGTTACATAATACTACTAGCCGCGGTTGTCTTCATCCGTGGTTACACTCTTCAGTCCCTGGTTACATCAAGCCTGTCCGTGGTTCCAGTACTTAGAGTAAATCTTTATCCAAGGAACCTAAAACCCAACACATGATAATATACCTAAATCGGTGGACGAGATGATGAGGGTAACCGCATCTTTCCTCCGTGGAGAGGTCGCTGCTGGCAATCACCAAAAAAGATGGACGCTAACCCAAGTGCAATGGAGGCCGCATGAGTCCGGACAAAATCAAGTCTTCAAGAGAGGATATAGAAATTCACTCCGGACGGATCGGAAGCAGGATAGGTTCACCCTCCTTTCCAAAACACCCAAAGAAATATGGGCACTGGAAAAAGCGAAATTCAAGACTCCTCCCCCAATGCTTACGCCAATTGAGAAAAGAAACGGTAACAAGTATTGAGAGTTCCACGGAAAAGTAGGACACAACACGGACGAATGCATGCACCTAAAAAGACAGATAGAAGAACTGCTGAGAACCGGAAAGCTGTCAAACGTAATAAAGGAACTTAAGCAAAATAGTGGCAAGGATCAGTCCAAAGCACCTAAGAAATGAGAAACATCAGGAAAAGATAAGCCTCTTACAATCCTGATGGTTGATAAGGTTTTAAAAGGTACCATTTTGAGGGGTCGTTTAAGTCCTTATTTGATCACTTTTGTATCCGTTATTGCTTAATATCGTTCCTTTTCACTTTTTAGGTCTGGTGAAGGCAAAATGCTGGAATGGCACTTATTTGGACGGAAAGGCGCGAATATATGAAGAAAATGGCCAAAGTCGAAATCGAGACACTCACAGTTGCTGAATGTAGAAGGCGACGGCGTCAGGTGCTATTTGCGACGCCGTCCCAGAATTATTGTGACGGGACAGAACTCAAAACTCGTATTTTCAAGAGACGGCGTCTAGTGGTGAAAGAGTAGGCCGTCGCTACTCAGACGGCCTAGATGCAATCCAGACGACGTCAGAAGCTGAAGAGGACGGCGTCACGGACATAAGGTGACGCCGTCGCAAGGTTAACGTGGCCAAGACGAAACCCTAATGGCGGCGACACGACGGCGTCACTAAACATAAGGTGACGCCGTCGCAATTGTAATCTTATATATAGAATCCGAATTTTTCAGTCTTTGTGTGGAGAGTCTTTGGAGTAAAAACCTAAAACCGAACCTAAGGTGTCTTGTACAGTATTTTAGGGTTTTTAACCCTATCTTACATCAAGATAAGTCTTTGCTTCATTAATTCAATTATGTCTTTGATTATTTGTGTGTATGCTTGCATGTTCTCCATGTCCGGCTAATTTATTTGTGTGTTTGCTTAGGAAGTATGAAACTTAATTATTGAATATTGATTGGTTGTTTCTTATCTTAGTTGATCTATGATCTAGTAATGCGATAGGTCATCCGTTGTGCACTTAATGCTTGATTCATCTTTGTGAACCTTAGAGTATAATTACCTGAGTGATTGTAGGCTAAACCATCCGAAGAGCGCCTTAGAGTAGGAGTCTATAATCTCTAGTGGGTTTGTAGACAAGACCCTTTGGTAAGTTCAAAGAGTTAGGGAGAAACGCATACCCTACAACTTTAGACACACAACGCAACTAGGAATAAGACGTGACACTCAACCATTAATAGGAGATAATTAAGGAGTAATACAAACTAAGTAAACACATCTTTAAACTATCATACGAGCACACATTAATTAGACATAGACTCCCACAACCTTAGTTTAGATAATTAGATAATAGTAGAGTAATCGGTAGAAATACCAACCCCCCAAATCCAATACCCGAGATTCGTACCTTTCCATTTTCATAAAATATAAAAAGATAAAAAATAATCTTCCTCAACCTTAACCTTAGCGTAGTAACTCCCTACTAGCATTCCTATTCCCCTAGAGAATGATATCAATACCCGTGGCTTACCCTAATTACTACACTACAACGATTAGGTTCACTGCCTAGGGTGTTATAAAACTTGCTCGAAGAAAAGGAAGTTCCTTTGACCCCGAACGACGCGTGTAGCGTTATCAATGGTGCAATCTCAGCAACGAGTGATCAGAGAAAAAATTACGCAAAGCTTTTCTCCAAACCAGAACATTTCGTTCCCACCACTCGCGGGAGAAGAAGGGAATGAGGGACCAATGGTCATCGAAGCAGAGATAGGTGGACACTTTATACATCGCATGTATGTTGATGGGGGCTCCGCATCAGAAGTCTTATACGAGCATTGTTTCGAAAGGCTCCGGCCAGAAATAAGAACGCAAATGGTAACTGCTACAACCCTCCTTATGGGATTTAGCGGAGAAATAATATGGCCGATTGGGCAGATATCATTGTTAACTAAAATCGGAGACAGCGAGCACTCGGCATCAGCATGGATGAACTTCGTGGTGGTCAGGTCCCAATCACCATACAACGAGATCATAGGAAGGCCAGGAGTGCGAAAACTACAGGCCGTGCCTTCAACAGCACATGGAATGATGAAGATCCCGGTGGAAGGCGGAGTGCTCACGATTCGCAGCAGCAGAATGCTCTCGTTAGTCGTTAGAATGTACTATGGTTTCCGAACCAACATCGCAGCCCATGACGGAAAAGATAAGGGAAAAGCGAATACACGTGACAATACATCTGAAACATCAGGAACAAACAATAGCCGTTGGGTCCACCCTATCAGCTAAAGGCTGAAAAAAGTTATGTGACCTGCTAAAGCAGAACTTGGATCTATTCGCCTGGTGTCCAGCCGACATGACAGGTGTCCCGAGACACATAGCGAAACATAACCTAAACATACGGGAAGGATACAATCTAATAAGGCAAAATAAAAAAGGCCAAGCACCAGAAAGGAGCAAGGCGATACAAGGGGAAGTAAAGAAGCTTTTGGACACAGGAATTATGAAGGAAGTACACTATCACAGCTGGTTGGCCAACCCGGTAATGATAGCAAAGCATGACGGAAGCTGGAGAATGTGTGTCGACTTCAAGGACCTTAATAAAGCCTCTCCAAAGGATGGCTACCCATTACCAGAGATAGATTGGAAGGTGGAGTCACTCTGTGGATATCCCTTCAAATGTTTCCTGGATGCATACAAAGGCTATCACCAAATCCAGATGGCAAAGGAAGATGAGGGCTCATTATAAATAAGGGAATATTTTGCTACACTAAGATGCCATTCGGACTAAAGAACGCAGGAGCAACATACCAGCAGCTTGTAGACAAAGCTGTCCACAAAAAAATCGGCAGAAACTTAGAAGTGTATGTCGATGATCTGGTAATCAAAAGCCGCTCGGAGGAAGAAATAATAAGAGACATAGCGGAAACTTTCAAAATGTTAAGGGAAATAAACATGAAGCTGAATCCCAAAAAGTGCACTTTTTGAATGGAAGAAGGGATGTTTTTAGGGTATACAGTAAACACTAAAGGAATAAAAGTATGCCCAGACAAAGCAGAAGCCGTACTAAACCTCCCATCTCCAAAATGCCTCAAAGATGTTCAAAGACTAAATGGAAAGCTAGCAAGTTTGAATAGATTCTTGGCTAAATCCGCTGAAAAGTCACTACCATTCTTTAAAACACTCAAAAAGTGTACAAAAAAGAGCGACTTTCAATGGACGCAAGAGGCGGCGGAGGCTTTTAAACAGATGAAGAAGATAGTAGCAAACCTCCCCACCATGACCGCACCTCTAGAGAAAGAAGAGTTAATAATGTACCTAGTGGCAGCCAGAGAGGCGGTCAGTGCGGTTCTGATGACAGAAAGGGAAGGCAAACAAACGCCAGTATACTTTGTGAGCCGAGCCCTGCGAGGACTGGAAATCAATTACACACTAATGGAAAAACTAGTTTTATCTTTGATGCACGCTACAAAGCGACTGAAGAGGTATTTCCAAGCGCATACGGTAGTAGTCATCACGGACTAGCCGATCAAGCAAATACTATCAAGGCTAGAAGTTGCAGGAAGATTACAAAAATGGAGCATTGAGTTGGGGGAGTATGTGTAACATCCCGCCTACTGATACACAATATTGTCCGCTTTGCCCTGATGGCTCACGGCTTTGTTTTTGTGGCCCTCGTGTGATACTTCCCGGCAGGTCACCCATACCAGTGCTACTCTCACACGAGCATGCTTAACTGCGTAGTTCTTTGAGAACCCTACTCGTTGTGGACCACAAAACGCGTTGTGTCTGATAAGGCGGATGTTATTCTTATATACCAACATCTCTCCAGGCCTCTGTCAATGTGGGATTTGCCTAAGGTGTTACAATCACCCTCTTTGCCTAGGGTGTTACATTTTCCCCACCATCCTGAACGGCTCTGGAGTGGCTCTGATACCACTTGTAACATCTCGCCTACTGATACACAATATTGTCCGCTTTTCCCTGATGGCTCACGGCTTTGTTTTTGTGGCCCTCGTGTGAGACTTCCCGGCAGGTCACCCATACTAGTGCTACTCTCACACAAGCACGCTTAACTGCGTAGTTCCTTGACAACCCTACTCGTCGTGGAGTGATAACGCTACACGCGTCGTTCGGGGTCAAGGAAACTTCCTTTTCTTCAAGCAAGTTTTATAACACCCTAGGCAGTGAACCTAATCGTTGTAGTGTAGTAATTAGGGTAAGCCACGGGTATTGATATCGTTCTCTAGGGGAATAGGAATGCTAGTAGGGAGTTACTACGCTAAGGTTAAGGTTGAGGAAGATTATTTTTTATCTTTTTATATTTTATGAAAGTGGAAAGGTACGAATCTCGGGTATTGGATTTGGGGGGTTGGTATTTCTACCGATTACTCTACTATTATCTAATTATCTAAACTAAGGTTGTGGGAGTCTATGTCTAATTAATGTGTGTTCGTATGATAGTTTAAAGATGTGTTTACTTAGTTTGTATTACTCCTTAATTATCTCCTATTGATGGTTGAGTGTCACGTCTTATTCCTAGTTGCGTTGTTTGTCTAAAGTTGTAGGGTATGCGTTTCTCCCTAACTCTTTGAACTTACCAAAGGGTCTTGTCTACAAACTCACTAGAGATTATAAACTCCTACTCTAAGGCGCTCTTTGGATGGTTTAGCCTACAATTACTCAGGTAATTATACTCTAAGGTTCACAAAGATGAATCAAGCATTAAGTACACAACGAATGACCTATCGCATTACTAGATCATTAGTCAACTAAGATAAGAAACAACCAATCAATATTCAATAATTAAGTTTCATACTTCCTAAGCAAACACACAAATAAATTAGCCGGACATGGAGAACATGCAAGCATACACACAAATAATCAAAGACATAATTGAATTAATGAAGTAAAGACTTATATTGGTGTAAGATAGGGTTTAAAACCCTAAAATACTGTACAAGACACCTTAGGTTCGGTTTTAGGTTTTTACTCCAAAGACTCTCCACCTAAAGACTGAAAAATTCGGATTCTATATATAAGATTACAATTGCGACGGCGTCACCTTATGTTTAGTGACGCCGTCGTGTCGCCGCCATTAGGGTTTCGTCTTGGCCACGTTAACCTTGCGACGGCGTCACCTTATGTCCGTGACGCCGTCCTCTTCAGCTTCTGACGTCGTCTGGATTGCATCTAGGCCGTCTGAGTAGCGACGGCCTACTCTTCCACAGCTAGACGTCGTCACTTGAAAATACGAGTTTTGAGACCTGTATCTTCACAATATTTTTGGGACGGCGTCGCCATTAACACCTGACGTCGTCGCCTTCTACTTTCAGCAACTGTGAGTGTCTCGATTTTGACTTTGGCCATTTTCTTCATATATTCGCGCCTTTTCGTCCAAATAAGTGCCATTCCAGCATTTTGCCTTCACGAGACCTAAAAAGTGAAAAGGAACGATATTAAGCAATAACGGATACAAAAGTGATCAAATAAGGACTTAAACGACCCCTCAAAATGGTACCTTTTAAAACCTTATCAAATATCCCTACACTTGTTATTTGCTTGTCCTCAAGCAAATGTGCTTTTAGCCAATTAATTTATAAGTTAGGGGTCATGAAGCATTAATTCAAAACGGTCCACAACACATATAAGCCCCGCAAAAGTCATAACAAGCACGGAAATTACATACTAGCACCTCACATGGGGTGTTTGGATACTCACATCTCTCTCGGGTGTATAAATGAAATATAACAATATAGGAAATGGAAGATAAACACTCATTAACCGGTCCTAGTACATAGATTACCATAGGCTTGAGAATAGATCAAACCTCCATCGCTTTGGCGTAAGCACCTAGGAAAGACTATCAAAGAGGTCTGTAAAGGGTTGTAACGTTAGGCTTACGGTAAGGAAATAAGGGTTTGGTGGGATAGGCTATTTAGTGGTGGCAAGTCAAAAATCTTTATGTTAACTGCATATGAAGAATGGCGTTGCTAAGCCAAGACTCGACACTCTAAACTCTAGATAACTGAAATAAATAAACATAAATTTAAAGATAGATGTAGGATGGTAGCCCGTATGTATATATATATATTTTTTTCACTCTATTTTTTTTTCTTTTCTCTTTTTTTCTATTTTTTTTTCGATTTTTTTTTTTTTTTTTTTCATACACTTTTACTCTACCATCCTCTATGATAACATCAAAATACTAGGGATTTACAGGCATATCCCTACACTTGAGTTTTTATTACTCTAACACTAATTTGACCCGAATTGAAAAGATCAAAACACTTGGGGTACATTATTACGCAAACAAAGGGAATTTGAATTTAACGTTCCCTTCCCGTCATTTCATAAACTTTAACTTTTCCCATGAATCCCAATCATCCCAAAACTGGATACAAAGGATATGACTCGACTTAGCAACTCATGCAAGCAACTAGATAATTGAACTAAGGGTTTAGGGTGATAACAAACAATTGCACTAAAAGTGAGTGCATAAGGGGTAGGCTAAGGCGATTTGGGTGTATATTTGGGGGTGGGGTGTAAACAATGCTCTTCATTGATATTCCGGAAAAACCGAAACATCACGAGAACCGCGAAAAGGATAGGCTCTGAGGGGTTAACTAGGGGTATCGTGTACTAAAAATGAGTACAACGCAAAGGGTGTGGGGGAATTACTCAACCGATGTGGAAGAAGTAATTATATTACAGGTATCAAACAAGGGTTATCCTAATGCCTCTTATCATTTAGTTATTCCTAACTACACAAGTGTAGCCTCACTTGCGATCTCGGAATGCATCACAAAACAAGTTCTAGAATCTAATATACTACCGGTTCACACTCTAAGCATTAAAGATGAATGCTTTAATTCCTACTAATCTAAGGGCGATCCTCACATTTTGGGTGGAATTTGGGTGGTAAGAGTTTTTTGTGCTAGTCATGCAACTTCCTATCCATGAGACGCTTTTGTTAAGACTAATGGCCCACTCCTATATGTCATGAAAAAATTTAAATTTGGTGCCAAAATTACCCTAACGAACATTTTCTCATGGTTTATTACACAAATACAATTGGACAAAGCAAATAATCAAGGATAAGTATAGTTTCAAAGTTCCCGTTTTATTTTCCCTCCCTACACTTAAACTGAACATTGTCCCCAATGTTCCCCGAAAGTATCAAAGTTATGATAATGGAAGGTAATTAAAAACGAAAGAAACTAATACTCCCCTGATTAGCTCGGTAGGATCCGTGTAAAGTGGTGGTTAAATTCTTTTCAAGAAGAATTTAGGCGTGAAAAGCTCCTCAATCTTATGTAACTTCTTCTTGATAAATTAAACCTGCACACTTGAAGAAAACAAACGAAACCTTCGCGTAAAATCGGCGGTAATAATATATATAAGACTCGATTTAAACTAGGATATAATGCTTGTGGAATGGATGTTTACAGAATTTCTAAGAAAATTAAGACCTGGAAAATTCCAAAAATTTATAAGTAGCTCAGAAAACGAGAAAAAGTAATCTGATGTTTTTACTCCTTCCTGGCGCCGTCAGGTTGCAATCCTGACGCCGTCAGGTTATCCTGACAAAAACTGGTCTGCGATTTTCTGGAAAATTTACATCTTTAGAATCTGGAAAAATTTCTGCAAAAACATCCATTATGACTCGATACAAGCATTTGACTCGAACAAACAAACATAAATATCTTTTAATTAATTGTTATTCTCATGTTTACGTTTCTTTTGAAAACGTGTGTAATCCTCCCTACACTTATCCCTTATGTAAAATACCTTTATATGCAATTAAGACGAGGTTAAAAATAAAATAAAGCATTTTTACAAATTTAAACATGAGGATAAACAATTAATAAAAGATATATGACACTAACAAGCAAACAATTAAGCATGGGTTGCCTCCCACGAAGCGCTTTTCTTTATTAAAGAGTCTTGTAGCTAGACTCGTAGTCGTGCTTCTACGTTTCCTCACCACCGCCCTCTTGACCCTTTGTTTTCCCTTCATCGAAAGGGTGTAGACGCTGTATGCTCACCGTGGATTCCTTGCCAATGCTGTCAATTATGGCGACGGTTTTATTTTTTAAATTGGTCTCCTTAACTGTGAAAGGCCCAAACCATCTTGGTTTGTTTCTTCCTCGTAATGCCCTTATCCGAGATCTATACAAGAGCACTTTTTCTCCCTTTAGAAATTCCTTAGGGTCCTTTTGTACCTTAGGTATTGAGTTGGGATTGCTTCCTAATTTTTTATCGGGTTTCCACAATGTCGCATACAATCCTTGAACCATAAAGTCTCTAAGCCCTTTTTCCCAGTCATTCTTCTTCTTCTTAACATTGTTATCCGGGGCTTTTCGATTTCCACCCGTAATCATTTCCATGATCTTAAGAGGATATCTTGGGACGATGGGTATCCTAGTGTACCCCTTCCCGCTTTTGAGTATCATGATGCCTTCTCCGCATTTAATGGTTGCCTTGGCGGTGGCCAGAAACGGTGTCCCAAGAATGAGGGGTACGTTTTTATCTTCCTCAACATCAATGATCACGAAATCCACCGGATAAACGATGTTAGCCACCTCAATTAGAACATCAACAGCGATTCCTACGGGGTGGACATAAGTATGATTAGCTAAGGAAAGTCTAAGGTCGGTTTTTGCTGGTTTCTCATTAGTTAACTTATTATAGATTGACAATGGCATTATGTTCACATCGGTCCCTTGATCGTCCAAGGCATTTATATTGTCCATGTCACCGATACTAACTGGTATCACGAAATTCCCTGTGGTGTTTCGTTTTCTTGTTAACGGTTTTTTTATAACCAACTCATACAGAGGTTCCATAGGTAAAGCGTCGTATTCTTCTTCCGTCATTTTTCCTTCAAGAGCTTCCCTAAGAACTTCATTGTACCTAAAGTTGTTTACTTGGTTTGCAATGGTTTTCTTGTTAATTTCGTGCTCAAGGTAGTACTCAATGGTCTCAGGTTCATCATTAGGCATGGACTCATCCTTCGTGCTTTCCTCAGTATTCCACATCTCAGCCCTTGCATTCTCAGGCATGATGGAAACGGCGTTTACAAATGAAGTGGGAGGGAAATCATTGCTTCTTACGAGCACTTTTTCGGGAGCCTTTGTTTTGGTAAATTCAATTACCAAATCCATCATTTCTTTCATTTTTGCTTGCATTTCCTCTCTCTGCCTATAAACCTCCTCTTCAAATCTGGCTAATCTCTCTGTATGAGCTGCCATGTACTCCCTCATTTGATCCTTGAAGCTTGGTGAAAGTGGTATTGGGGAAGTAGAACGGAAGCGCCTTGCGGAACTTGGGTTTTGCTCGCGACTTGGGGATTCCGAAAGAGGTGTGGAGCGGTTGGTGGAGTGGGCGGATTTGACGATCTCTCGAGGAATTTGTACAGGTGCTCTTTTCTGCCTTTCCATCAGATAATCAATTCCTCTCTCGATGGCACTCAATTGCTCTTCGAGTGTATCGGAGGATTCAGGAGGAGTGGATATGGCATTAACCACGTTAATCGGAGTTTCGGGAGATTCACTCCAATCTTCGTAGCTTTGATCGGCGAGCTCCTCTATGATATCCCATGATTGCTCTGCATTAAAGTCGCTGAGTCTTCCACCGGCAGCTCGATCAATGGATCGTCGAGTGATGAAATCGGTATGATCATAGAAGATTTGGATTTGAAGCCAAAGATCAATGCCATGGTGTGGAAGTCTACGGAGTAATTCCTTAAATCGAGTCCATGCTTTGTAAAGAGACTCACCTTGGAGCTGCTGGAATGTCAAGATGTCTCGCCTAAGCTTAGTGGTTCTCCCTGGTGGGAAAAATTGAGTAAGGAAGCGAGAAGTAAGATCATCCCAACTTGAGATGGAGCCGGCGGGAAGACGTTCAAGCCAATTACTAGCTTGGTCCCGTAGAGAGAATTGGAAGAGACGCAGGCGCGTGGTCTCCCGAGTAGTAGCATCAAGGTCGATGGAATCGACGATTTTGAGGAAATCCCTCAGATGCTGATTTGGATCTTCGGAACGAAGTCCATGGAATGCACATCCGTTTTGCACCAACCGGATGGTGTCGGATCGCAGGGCCGTGGTTTGGGCTTGGTCGGGAAGCTCAATGGTGTTCCTATAGCCTAGGTGGCTTGGTCTCGAGTATTCACCAAGAGTACGGGCTCTTGGCGGGTCATTTGGTGGTATGTTGATGAATGGTAGTGGGTTATCACCTTCCATGATGAAAAGTGATGGGGTTACGAACAAAGGTTACGAAGAAGGGGGATAGACTAAGAGAAAGCTAAAAATAAGAAAAATTTACTTGATAGGAATCAAGCAAAGAAACCTAAACGAGGTGGACTACTAACTAGCTATTCTATTCCCCGGCAGCGGCGCCAAAAACTTGATAACGCTACACGCGTCGTTCGGGGTCAAGGAAACTTCCTTTTCTTCGAGCAAGTTTTATAACACCCTAGGCAGTGAACCTAATCGTTGTAGTGTAGTAATTAGGGTAAGCCACGGGTATTGATATCGTTCTCTAGGGGAATAGGAATGCTAGTAGGGAGTTACTACGCTAAGGTTAAGGTTGAGGAAGATTATTTTTTATCTTTTTATATTTTATGAAAAATGGAAAGGTACGAATCTCGGGTATTGGATTTGGGGGGTTGGTATTTCTACCGATTACTCTACTATTATCTAATTATCTAAACTAAGGTTGTGGGAGTCTATGTCTAATTAATTTGTGTTCGTATGATAGTTTAAAGATGTGTTTACTTAGTTTGTATTACTCCTTAATTATCTCCTATTGATGGTTGAGTGTCACGTCTTATTCCTAGTTGCGTTGTGTGTCTAAAGTTGTAGGGTATGCGTTTCTCCCTAACTCTTTGAACTTACCAAAGGGTCTTGTCTACAAACTCACTAGAGATTATAAACTCCTACTCTAAGGCTTTCTTTGGATGGTTTAGCCTACAATTACTCAGGTAATTATACTCTAAGGTTCACAAAGATGAATCAAGCATTAAGTACACAACGAATGACCTATCGCATTACTAGATCATTAGTCAACTAAGATAAGAAACAACCAATCAATATTCAATAATTAAGTTTCATACTTCCTAAGCAAACACACAAATAAATTAGGCGGACATGGAGAACATGCAAGCATACACACAAATAATCAAAGACATAATTGAATTAATGAAGTAAAGACTTATCTTGGTGTAAGATAGGGTTTAAAACCTTAAAATACTGTACAAGACACCTTAGGTTCGGTTTTAGGTTTTTACTCCAAAGACTCTCCACCTAAAGACTGAAAAATTCGGATTCTATATATAAGATTACAATTGCGACGGCGTCACCTTATGTTTAGTGACGCCGTCGTGTCGCCGCCATTAGGGTTTCGTCTTGGCCACGTTAACCTTGCGACGGCGTCACCTTATGTCCGTGACGCCGTCCTCTTCAGCTTCTGACGTCGTCTGGATTGCATCTAGGCCGTCTGAGTAGCGACGGCCTACTCTTCCACAGCTAGACGTCGTCACTTGAAAATACGAGTTTTGAGACCTGTATCTTCACAATATTTTTGGGACGGCGTCGCCATTAACACCTGACGCCGTCGCCTTCTACTTTCAGCAACTGTGAGTGTCTCGATTTTGACTTTGGCCATTTTCTTCATATATTCGCGCCTTTTCGTCCAAATAAGTGCCATTCCAGCATTTTGCCTTCACGAGACCTAAAAAGTGAAAAGGAACGATATTAAGCAATAACGGATACAAAAGTGATCAAATAAGGACTTAAACGACCCCTCAAAATGGTACCTTTTAAAACCTTATCATGGACCACAAAACGCGTTGTGTCTGATAAGGCGGATGTTATTTTAATATACCAGCATCTCTCTAGGCTTCTGTCGATGTGGGATTTGCCTAAGGTGTTACAATCACCAATTGTAACACCTTAGGCAAATCCACATCGATAGAGGCCTGGAGAGATGCTGGAATATAAGAATAACATCCGCCTTATCAGACACAACGCGTTTTGTGGTCCACTACGAGTAGGGTTCTCAAGAAACTACGCAGTTAAGCGTGCTCGTGTGAGAGTAGCACTGGTATGGGTGACCTACCGGGAAGTCTGACACAAAGGCCACAAAAGCAAAGCCGTGAGCCATCAGGACAAAGCGGAAAATATTGTGTATTAGTAGGCGGGATGTTACAAGTGGTATCAGAGCCGCTCCAGAGCCGTTCAGGATGGTGGGGCAAACCTCATCGAGGACGATGAGTCCCTAAGGGGGGTGATTGTAACACCCTAGGCAAAGAGGGTGATTGTAACACCTTAGACAAATCCCACAACGACAGAGGCCTGGAGAGATGCTGGTATATAAGAATAACATCCGCCTTATCAGACACAACGTGTTTTGTGGTCCACTGCGAGTAGGGTTCTCAAGGAACTACGCAGTTAAGCGTGCTCGTGTGAGAGTAGCAGTGGTATGGGTGACCTACTGTGAAGTCTCACACGAAGGCCACAAAAGCAAAGTCGTGATCCATCAGGGCAAAGCGGACAATATTGTGTATTAGTAGGCGGGATGTACAGTATGACATACAATACAGACCAAGAACGTCCGTTAAAGGACAGATTCTAGCGGACTTCATAGTGGAACGTCCAAAGGATGAAGAAGAAGACGAACCAATGGAAATGGAGGAACTTCCGCAACCATGGGTCTTGTTCACAGACGGCTCATCTTGCATAGATGGTTGCGGAGCATGCCTCATACTGACAGACCCTCAGGGGACGGAGTTTACTTATGCTCTAAGGTTCGGTTTCAACACAACAAACAATGAAGCTAAATATGAAGCCTTGATAGCAGGTGTTAGGTTCCCATTTATGTAACACAAGCATCAATATAAGAAGTATAGATGAAGGAGTGATCGGATGAACAAGTTAACACAAACACACGTATATATGAAGAAAGTTTAGGCGTAAGTTTTGTGATAAAATGAACAACCAACTCCCAAATGGGAGTTTACAACATTATTTATAGGGAAGGAACTAGGGCAACATGCAAGTTCCCTTCCTTTCCTTATTGGGCTTGGGCCAAGGCTTATGGGCTTTCTACATAAGCCTTGGCATAAATACTAACAAAAAAGCCTAATTAAGCTAAATATTACATATTAATTACTAACACTCGTAATCTAGTTTAGGAGTGATTCCAAAAATCTCCCCCTAAGTGTTGGTGATTAATGATTCAATTGATCTTTAAACGTTGTAGGTGCTGATGTAATAGTAGCTTTGACGTCTTCAGGCATTCTTCTTCCTTGTGAGAATAATTGTCTTGATTCCAACAATCTCCCCAGTGTAGGGATCTTGTTTACTTTGAAGTTTTTCAGCTTTGACGTCTTCATTATCTTTGTTCTTTGATCTTTGTTCTTTGTGGTGGTAGTGATAGTATGTTGTTGTTGTCTGCATCAGGTCCGCTTCGTTGCTCCAGTGTCTCCATGTCTTTCTTTAATATGCTCACACACTCTTTGATGTTGAATTTCAGTATTGATGTAGTTCTCTAAGTCTTTGAACTTTATAGACTCTTAGTTTAATGAAGAATCATTTTGACTTTGTGTTGCCTTTGATTTTGTGAGAACTTCAGATATGATGTGGTTGGTATGAGCATGTGGAGAATCTCTTCCTCCCGCGAGCATCCATCAGCATCAGCATCTCAGCTACAGTCACGTACACCAATCGATCATTGCAATCGTTTCTTAAAGAATTGATTACTACGATTGTTTTACTGATGAATGTCTTGATTCCATTCACCTTGGTCGGGCGAATCAGCCGTCCGAATCCCGTAAGGGACAGTTGGCATTACATCGAACAAGTTCAAGTAATGACCCACATATTCAGGACTCGATTCTTGAAAGGAATCTCCTTAGCGGGATTTCAAGAACTTACAAGTTTGAACTTCGAGAGTGTTAACAGCATAATGTGAAAACACATCTCTAATTCCAGCAAAGGCTGTACCTGAAACCGGATGCCCTCAAGAAGGCTAACACGATGTACCAAAGTACATCTACGGTTCAGGTGAGTCGCTGAGGTACACCGAAGCATCACCCCACGACTGTAGACCGTTTGAGACACACTAAGCGTAACCCACAAGGAGTTACCGAAGTGACCTGCTGTTAGGGTTGTTTGATGTTAACCCTGGCAGGAGTTTCCATTCAATCATTGAGGATCACATGTGTGAACCCCTCATAAATGTTCTCGACAGATTGCTAAGATCTGTGTAGGACTCTATAATTGTATCACTTGCGTCCTTAATGTTGAACGACAAGTGATGAAATGTTGAGTGTTCCTAAGAGATCTTTTGATGAATCTCGTGGCTCTAGACTCAATAGTGCGCTTTGGTTTTCCTAAGCGGAGACTAGGGAGAGGGTCTCCTTCTTCAATACCAGCAATCTCTAAGAGAAAGTCGATAGTTTACGTAGGATTCCCTGTGAGAATGAAACAAGCTTCTCTTGAGAGAAACTTGAGTGGCTAAGAAGGTTTAGTGCATGCGTCACTGGGTCCATGATGACTTTTATTTTTCAATACCGGTGTCATCTAGTGACAACCAATAGCATATGAATTGAACCCGGTGTCTGCCCTAAGTTGAATGATCTGGAGGGCAATTTCTTTTCACCCTTTTCTTTACTTTTCTTTTTAATTCTTCAACTCCTTTGTTAATACAAATAAGCCGTAAAAACGTTTATTTATATTTTACGATCTTCAATAGTTTTGTCGATAACAAACGTAAAATCATGTTAACGAAACAAATAAAATACGTAAATGGTTTGAACTAATAGTTTCTAACATATTCACACTTTCACATAAAACACTAAAACAAGTATAAGTGATTTTATGATTTAGTAACACATATGTACAACAACTAGTGTTTACATATTTGGGTAAAATATACACATAACTATTATGTAGTATATTGGGTATTATAAATAGGTAGAAACTTAAGTATCACAACCCATTGGGCAAATACATTGAATGTAGTTGGGTACAACCCAAAGCCCATAACCCATGGATCTTGACCCATAACCCATTGCATGACATAATGCTTGTATCATACATGGATAATATCCATAACCCATGGATCAACCCATACCCAAGTGACTAAGTGCATTGCACTTAAAGATACATTGTATCTAGCCAAAGATCAATGGTTCAACCCATGACCCATGACCCATAACCAAAATACCCATGAGCAAAGAGGAGCGTTTCACGGATCCCTGGCTTTGTGCTAGCCGGATCCCAAGTGGAAGGGATCCGTGGGATCCGAGGAAACAGTAGGATTTTTCCTCTATAAATAGTGAGCCATTTCTTCATTATTTCTCACCCCTTTCTAACACACTTTCTCCCCTGAGTTAAATCTCACTAACCTTAGATCCAAGATCTATGTTTGTAGTCTTGTTTTTGTGTGATCTTTTACTTTCCTCTTAAAGGCAAGATCACCACCTTCGAAGTCGAGCAAGCTCAAGTCCATGAGTTGCCAAGCTTCCTCATCATCAAGGCTACTAAAGTCCTCTTGTTGATGATCTCTTTCTTTCTTCAAAGAAGTGTAGTGTTGAAGACATTAGTGAAAGATGTCTCAAGTGTCAAGACGAAGATATTAGTGAAGGGTATCTATCGTCTATAGGATAAGCACTTGTGGTAGGTGCTTAGAAGTCAAGACAAGAAGCATTAGTGAAAGGTGCTTAGAAGTCAAGACTTGAAGCATTAGTGAAAGGTGCTTCGAAGTAAAGACACAAGACATTAGTGAAAGGTGTCTTGTAGATCTAGTCAAAGGCATTAGTGAAAGGTGCCTTAGATGTACATTCGATATGGTGTGTTTCAATGTACTAGATAGACTAGCATTAGATCCAAGGATATTGATGTCCTTGATGATGTTGTAAAGGAGTAGATCTCCTTTGGGATTAGTCTTTGGTGTAGTGTGGTAGTAGTTCCTCTATTGCAATGGAACTAGGTGCTTAGCCTAGTACCTAATAAAGGGTAGGCGACGTTGTGAAGGTGTAGTTCACCTAAGGTGTGAAAGAACTCGGTGGTTAGCCTAGCACCGTATAAAGGGTAGGCGACGTTGTGTAGGTGTGGTTCGCCTTGGTGTGAAAGAACTCGGTATTTAGCTTTGTACCGGAAAAAGGTTAAGCGACGTTGTGAAGGCTTCTCCGCCATAAGGAGATTGGTGTAGTGTTTACGAACTCTCGAGTAGGTGACTCGGGGAGTGGTGTAGGGCAAGGAAGGTGTCCTTGTAGCCGAACCACTATAAATACTCGCGTTGTGGTTTTGTGCTTCTTACTCTTATCTTTTCATTACATATCTTAATATGCTTGTTTATCAACATCCAACACACACAACCAAATAGATTGACATAAGTCGATCTAAATAGTTTAAAAGGAAGTTTTAATTGGTAAAACTATTCAACCCCCCTTCTAGTTTTCCACATCCTTCTTTCTCCGATTCTCATTTTCTCTTTTTTATAATCATACCTAAGGACTTCTAGACTCTTACTATTGGTGGTGTCCTTGGGTAGATCCCTCCGGCTCTGGCGGATCATAGGACGATTATTCCTAACCTTAGTCACCTTATAACTCCATGACTAACCTATGTTGCCATAAAACCAATTTCATGAAAATCTCTCAAAGTGGTTATGAATAAAAGCATTTAGTACCACTGTGAGAGTTTTGTATTTTGCAGAAATACTCCCCCTCCACACGTGCTTAAGTATTTTGAAAGAAATTTGCACGGTGAGAGAAGAGCGCGTACTTTTGAATTAATCAACTCAAGATAGACAATTCCTCGCGAGACACGGTTACGTTGCATAGTTAAAGAGTTACATTGTCAGCTTTTAGGTGACAACTAGCTCTAATAACTACCTTGAAGGTGTGGAGAAACCTCAAAAGGTTGTCAAATCCGTCAAAGTTCATGTCTATCAAGAGCTTCTCGAATAGGTACATTCTACTAGGACAAGTCCTTTGCGAGACACGTTTACATTACTAGCGAACTAGCTTTAAATTATTACCCGTCCCGGACAAGTCTTTTCGAGTTACTAACATTTAAGATCTCGTCAATTCATTGGTTAAATCTTTAGCATGACGATTCATTAGCAATTCACAACATATTTCTTATCACATAATTTTTCTCCCCCTCAAAAATGGCATATAAATGTTATTTTTGACGATATTTTGATATCGAATATGTCCATTTCGAGTTTTGTGGGAAGATTACCACGAAGAACAATTTTATGAACAAAGTTTTTAAGCAAATACTCCCCCTCAACAAGTAATATTAACTTTTGAGGTTTTGAAAATCATAAGGGGAAGTGCTTGTTTTTTTGGAGCAAAACTTTGAAAAATGAAAGTTTAGATAAGTTTTACTCAAAAATAAGAAGCTTTCGCTCCTTTTATAAGATTGTGGCACTGATGCGTACCACAGGGTCCTTTCATTACAAGTACGGGTTGTACACTGTTATGTGTGCACAATCCATGGTCAGATATAAATCACACATCCAAATAATGATAAGAGAAACAAATTAAGGGGTACCATGAGTATTAGGTAGTCCAGCAATAGCTCCAGGAATACGTTCTGGACGTTGGTAGCCTGTGAGAGATATGCTTGGACGACCACCTACGAAACTCTCCAACGTTCTTATCTGATCTCGTATGAACAACCTTTCATTAATCCGAGTGATGATCTTCTTCACATCCCTCTTATCCCTCGAATTCCACCTCTTCTTCGACCCTATGCCTTCATGAATCTCATTTAACCGATAAGCTAACCCGTCCCGAACTTTCTTTAATGTGTGATCCCCAAACTTATGAAGCTCTTTGCATGCTATAAAACAATTGTGGTGTAGTTCACTGCGGTAGACTACCCCAAATGGTTTCCTGATAAGGGTGTACTGAGCAAGTTGGTTTATGTCGGGAAGATCTAGCTGTGGTTTTGTGAGATTAACACGCTTCTGATATGATTCCACGGAAAGTTGAATGTCTTCTACACGTTCTTGGATCACGATGCTTCTGATGAATATTAGCGAGGACTTGATGTACTCGCGTTGGATGTTCATTGAGAAGTGTCGCATTCTTCCTTGTACCTTGGCCAGATACATGTCTTCAATGTCATTGAGCGACAATCTCAGGAAATCCGCTTCAGAAAATTCATATTCCTTTTCGTCTTATCGTTTGACCATAATCTTCTTTAGGAATGTGTAGTCCCACTTTGACGATAGGGTAACATGCATAATTGCAATGATCCATTGTTCACTGAATACTTCCTTTTTCGATTTTAGCACCTGGCAGCTTCTGTAGTAGATTCTTCGTCTTTCAGGCCAATGATGAATCCCATACAGTGCATCGAGGTCATACTTTTCCACTTTGTCAACAAACATGTGTGTGGCTTCTTCCTCGATGGCTATGTTGTTTGAATAGATTGCTGCCGGGAATGGGAAGGTTAGTGAGGTAGCGTATTTAGTGCTGACATCGCTACCGTGTAGAAGAAATTCCAGGTCATTGTTGAAAAAATATCGGTAGGGAATCTGAGGTTGATCGGGTCGGCTAATGGTTGGTAGAGGCTTTGTCCAGTCGGTGTAGTATGGAGTTTTGTCTTTTCTGGTGAAGTCGATATTTGCTTCAGGGTTGAGCCAATCAATGTTGTTAGACATAGCTCGGGCGATGTTGTCGAGATGATATTCGACTTCAATTGCACTGTCAGAGCTGTCTTTTAGTATTTGAAAGGCATCGTTCTTGATTCGCCTCAACTCTGCTAGTCATTTTCTTCACCTTGAACTGTTCTTGTATCTTCTTCACATGCTCCATCATTCGACCATCTACCGGTTCTTGGCCTTCCGGTAACGGGGGGTTGCATCAACCAGTGTTGAGAACCAGTCATACTCTTCAGTTTCATCTTCGTCAAGCCATGACACAACTGAGCTTGACTTTTTCTTCTTTGGCTTCGATGATGATGCTGGTTGTTTAGCTGTTGTAGAAGAAGGAGGTTGTTGTTGGGGCTCGGGAATTGCCTCATCGTCACCACCAGTGTATTCAAAGTGATTACCGGTTTTCTCTGTTTGTGGTGGTAACTCAGAATCATGAGGTTTGTCTTTTGCAGGAGAACGTTGTGGAGAAATTCTTTGGGAGGAGGTCCTTGGGGGTGGTGGAGGTATAGAGGATGATTCACCAGTTTTCTTTGAACGTTTGGGGTCAGCATCTTTATCCGCATCATCATCGTCTCTTGGACGCTTAGCCCTCTTTGCTGACTCTCTGCATGAAGTTCGGAGTTGATATTCCAGCAATGACTCAAACAACTTGGCTTCGTCAGAAGTAAACGTTGCGGATCGTTGAGACATTTGAAGAACAAGCTTGGAAATCAATTCTGCATCAGAGACAACAGTAGGCTTGACTGGATTGATTTGCATAGTCACTGGAGTAGATTCCATAGTTTTCTTGACCAATCGCATGAGATTCGGATAAAGTTGTCTGGCAAACATTTCCCTTGTCACTCCAGGGACGGTGTCGAGAAGAAATTTGTGAGTATATTCTCTGGCCGTCTTTTCCATTTCCCTTTGGATATCTTTATTAAGGAGCTGTTGAATTTGTTCCCTTTCTCCCAACATCTCGTTTATCACTTTATGAAGTAGATTGATTCTGTCCGCAAGCTAATCCAGTTTCTTGTTGACCACATTCTTCTTCCTTGCTTGCTTGACAGCTTTGACAATCTTAGTCTTAGCTCGTGATGCCCAAGTGTCGGTAGGTTTCTTTACTAATTTGGATGCGGATCTGGACGTAGCTTTAGATGGTGGTGGTGATGAGTGAAAAGATGAGTCTGACGATGATGATTCATGAGGAGGCTCAGGGTCCTTTGGTGGTTCAGAAGTTTGTTCCTTGCTACGTGCGGGACTATCTAGAAGATAATCATCAATACGAGCTTCCTCTTCAGCCTTAGCACGAGCTTCCTCTCCAGCCTTAGCACGAGCTTCCTCTTCAGCTTTAATACGAGCTTCCTCTTCAGCCTTAGCACGAGCTTCCTCTCCAGCCTTAGCACGAGCTTCCTCTTCAGCCTTTGTTCTAGCTTCTTCTTCTGCCTTTAGTCTATTCTCTTCTTCAACTCTTTCCCTATCAGCTGCCTCAATATCTTCATCAGAAATCTTTTCATCCTTTTCTTTTCCTGGTTCCTCAAAGTCAAAGATAATCTCATCTTCTTGTTGCTTTTGTTCAGATTCGTGGGTGGTGGTACCAGTTCCCTTAGCGGGTTGATTAACCGCATCAAGAATCGGTGTGGTTAGTGCACCACCACTTGACCCTCCAGGGCCACGAGTTTGTTGAAGATTAAACTCTCTAGCAACATGTTGTAGCCTGAGATTCTTCAGTCTCTTGCGGTAATCTTTGTCTTCATCCTATGGCTCTTCTTCAGAACTATCATCCTTTTCCTGCTCTACTACTAGAGTTTTCCCTTTGTCAGTTTTGGGACTGGGAGATTTTTCAACTGTTGTTGTATCATCCTTAACCGACTCAGAGTAGATGATCTCCTCATCTGTTTCTGTATCCTCAGAGTCCTCGTCCATCAGTTTGAGTTCTGGTTTAGGAGTAGGAGTAGCCACCTTGGATGGACTTTACGTTTGCGGGGTGGATTCCTCTTTGGATACTTGAGAGTACTTCCAGTGCTTGTAACACTTCCTGCACTGCCTCTTCTGGTCTTCCTAACAGGCGTACCAGAAGACTTTTCATCCATGAAGCCAACTTTGCCTAACGCAACTGCTTCTAGATATCGTGAGTATGATTCAAGTTCCTTGATATCTTCAGTGAGAAGGCAGTCTGTCAGTACAGCACCTTGTTTCTTCGTTGTTGATTCTTTGAATCTGACAACATTCAGTGTTGGCTCAAACAGTTCTGAGTAATGGTCGGGGTCATCAAGTCTCAAGGGAATGTCAAGATTATTCCCGAGAATCCTTCTGATCAACAGTTTAGTGTATCTGATGTAGGGAATCTTGGAGCCTGGCTTCCTGACGTAAGACATCATATCGTCCCAAATCAGACTTGCGAAATCAATATGTGTCTTGTTGACCATGCCCCAGAATATTTGCAGTTCCATGAGCTTGGGATGCTCATAACCGCTATCACATCCAGAAACTGATTTGCCAATCATGATGTAAAGTGTTCTCCACGACTGAGGGATATTCTTAAGATCGACTGATGAATGTTTGGTGATGATCCCAGCAGCTTCATCATACCCGATATCGACCAAGAATTGGAGTGTAGTTGCTTTCGTTGGAGTGGCAATCAGTTCAGCAAGCTGGATGGCAGGAAATGAGAGAATATCCCTTAGGTCTGCAACAGTGATGGTGACTTGTTTGTTGTTGAGCGTCACCGTAACAGCATCTTGACCCTTAACCCTTTTGATGGTGTGCCAGAACTGATGGATATAAATAACCGACACAGTTGCAGAGTTAGAGAGCATATTCTTGTAAGGATGAGTCTTCAGAATATCCACAGCAACTTGACAAGAAGACTCAGAACATGTGAAATTATCAAAATCGACTCTGAGATTATTCTTTCCAATCTTCATCTGGTAACCAGTGGGGAAGATGTCTTCCATTGTGAGAACATTCGGTGCATCAACGTTTTCCATTTGGACGTCCATATTGTGATCTGAAAGATATTGAGCCAAAAGAACCAACATATCGAAAGACATTACGTTAGTCAAAAGTTGATTTTATTGTCCAATTATTGAATATGTTATGTTGATGAATGTTACGAGTCCAACGTCACTTGTTTGTCCAATAGTCCAAAGTAGTTGTGATAAGTTTCGTGAATTTATTAATTTTGAGTTTTAAAGTCTAAATTTTCACTTATTTTCACAACATATTAACCGACATTTTGGTTTCGTGACGTTATGATTTATTTATTTACAAGTTCGTACGCGTAACAATTCATAATTTTGGTTAAAAATTAGGCTAAAGCGTAGGAGTTTCAACCTTATGCATAAATAGTAGACCATACGCGTAGGCATAAGCTTATGCGTAGGATCTTAACTTACGCGTAAGAAATGTTACGCGTAGACAAAGAGAGCCTTAAGCATAGAGCTTACGCGTAAGCGTATGTGGGAGCTTACGCGTAAGGTTTACTCATAGAGTGAACCTTATGCGTAAGACTCAATGTTTAAGCATATCCTTCACAGGATACGCTTAGTCCCATGTAGACCCTTACGCGTAAAGGTTACACGTAAGATTACTCTTACGAATAACTTTCTACGCGTAAGGTAATCCTTATGCGTAGGAATCCAGTTAACCTTGATTCTGAACTTTTCACGCGTAATAACCTGAAACAAATTTGTCATAACTTTATCATTAACATATTTATTCAATCCCTTTCAATTATTACATGAACTAATGGTCCTAAACTGTTACGCGTAGGTTACTCTTATGCGTAAGTTTAAACCCTGGACTTTCAAATTTTACGAATAAGGAATTTAGCCATAGGATTTGCACCAAACGTTTTCTGCGGTACCTTAGAAGTCAAATGAGTTGTATGAAACAAGTTTTAACATCACTAGCCTTATGAATCAATATTACCCAATTCATACGAGTATAAACCCTAAATCTCAATTTCTCAAAATTTCTTGTTTCTGGGTATGATTTGTAACTGGTTTTGATTAATTAAACATGTAACACCCATAACATAACCATCTAATTGACCAGAAACACTCACATAAGAAAACCCCTAATTCATGCGTATGAACCCTAAATTTGAAATATGATTAAAACGTTTTCTGGGTGGAAATTTATGTTGGAAATGTTTATATCACATTATTTTAAGCATTTTAACACCATATTTACCATCATAAACACTCAAATGATGATTTTGTGTTCATACGCATACGCGTAGAACACAAAAACATCCCAAACACAAAATCCATCCGTTGGATGTTTATGAAATTAAAAACCTATGTTTGTAAACACATGAAAATCATATAACCACTTACAAATCAAGAGTTTAAAGCACGGATTGGAAGAACGATTTATAGGCGTAGGATTAGTTGGTTGAAAGTAATAAATGTGTTTTGAATGTTAGGTGAAGAGATTTTATTAAAATGAGTTTAAACTTTTGACAACTTTGGTCCCTCCACCTCAATCATTTTTATCCATAGCCCATAACTTCCATTTTGGTTACTTAAAGAATGATATTTGGAAAGAAACTTGACGACACTCCCCCTCGACTAAAGAAATAATGAGGTTTTACATATTTGAGTCTGGGGAGTGACAATAAACTAGAAATGTGACCACCATTATCAAAGATACTACCTGTAAAAGGTAACATGAAAGTACAAGGTTTTATGAAACAGAAAATATTTACTTTCTCTCCCTCAACACTTGATCGAAAAAAATACAGAATTTTGAAAGAGTAAAGTGTTGACGGAAGATTTGTACTTGCCATGTTGAAAGAAATTTAGATAGAGGAATATTTTTTATTTTATCTGATTTTATATTTTTGTATTTTGTTTTTGAAAATATTTACAAAAGAGGTTTTGGTGTTTGACTGGTTTTAAGAATGTGTTAAAAGTTCATCCAGTTCCTCTGGAGTCAAACACCTCATACCAATCCGGTGGACCAACTCAGTAAACCTAGCAAGAGCTAAGGCTTTGGTGAGAAGATCTGCCAGTTGGTATTCAGTACCCACGAAATATAATTCAACAGTACCCTTTTCCACATGCTCCTTGATGAAATGATATCGAAGATCGATGTGCTTTGATTTTGAATGTTGGACGGAGTTGCAGGAAATTGCAATAGCACTTCAATTGTCGCAGTACATCGGGATTCTGTCAAATACGTAACCATAGTCTTTGAGTTGTGTTCTCATCCAGATGACTTGAGCACAACACGCCGACATGGCTACTTATTCTGCTTCGGTTGAGGACAGTGATGTACAATCCTACTTCTTCCATTGCCATGACACGGGTTTATCACCAAGAAATTGTAGGGCACCTGAAGTACTTTTTCGAGAATCTAAGCAACCTGTGTGATCAGCGTCTGAAAATGCAATTAGTTCAAAACTAGAATCCTTCGGATACCAGATCCCCAAGTTAATGGTTCCCTTTACGTAGTGGAGGATTCTTTTAGCCTCAGAGAGGTGGGTTTCAGTTGGTCTTGGCTGATAACGGGAGCAAAGATATACGGAAAATACAATGTCAGGTCTACTGGCTGTTAGATACATGAGTGACCCAATAATACTTCGGTATTTGGTAGGGTCAACCAATTTCCCATGTTAATCAGTGTCCAGTTTCTTTGTGTGAGCCATTGGTGTGGTATAGGTGTCACAACTTGTCATTCCATGTTTGTTTAAAATTTCAAGAGCATATTTGGACTGACTTAGAAAAATACCACTGGGTGATTGATGAACTTGTAGTCCTAGAAAGAACGTAAGTTCACCCATCATGGACATTTCAAAATGTTTCTTCATTAGTTTTGAAAAAGCGTTTGAGTACTTTTTGTGTGTTGACCCAAAAATGATGTCATCCACATAAATTTGAACGATTAAAATGTGTGCCCCGTGATATTGTATGAAAAGTGTAGGGTCGACCGATCCTTTAATGAAATTATTAGCAATGAGAAAGGATGATAACTTATCATACCACGCCCGAGGGGCTTGTTTGAGACCGTAGAGAGCCTTTTTCAATCTGAAGACATGATTTGGGAACTCAGGATCAACGAATCCTTCTGGCTGGCTAACATACGTTTCCTTTAGTTGACCATTCAGAAAGGCAGTTTTAACATCCATTTGATAGACCGTTATGTTCACGTGAGCCGCGAATGCCCGAAAAATCCGAACAGCCTCAAGTCTAGCAACCGGCGCGAATGATTCCTCATAATCAATACCCTCTTCTTGACGATAACCCTTAGCCACCAGACGTGACTTATTTCTGATAACCATACCCTCATCATCTAACTTGTTTTTCCAAATCCATTTTAGACCAATGACATAGACCCCTGTTGGTCGTTCAACCAATTTCCATACTTCAAGACGTTTAAACTGATTTAATTCTTCTTGCATGGATTCAATCCAGTTATCGTAAGTCATTGCTTCTTTAATGTCTTTGGGTTCAGATTGACACACTCTTAATGCATAGATGCAATGTTCTTCATCAGTCTGAAAGCGTTGTCTAGTTACTACTGGTTGATTCGGGTTTCCAATAATGTTCACAAGAGGATGGTCTTTAGTCCAACGATGTGTGGAAGGTTGGTGTTGATATACATTGTGCAAATTAGGAGGATTCAAATGGCTTGTAGATGATTCCGCAACATCAGAAGTTGAAGAGTCATTTACAAACGGGTTAAAGAATGCATTCAGATCATAATCTGCAGGTGTGGGTACTTCTTGGTTCAGAAGATCATCAGCTGATTGAGCATCGTTGGATGCGGTTTGTTCGACTGTTGTTGTAGAGTCAATTGGAGGTTCTTCAGCAACAGAAGTTGTGGTTTCAGGTGTATCAGGTATAGGAGTATGATCAGGTTGAGCAGCGGAAATAGTTGATACATCTGGAGCACGTTGATCAATATCATCACTAAACAGAGGAGCAAATAGCTGTTCTATTTAATGACGAGTAAGCTGTAGGCTTGGTTCAGCTAATGATGGGGTTTGGGGGAAGTTTAGACGGTTGTGTCCGGGTTCCAAGCTGTTTTGCTCAGAAGCCATTTCCGTTAGTTCATTGAAATGAGGATGAATTGTTTCCATAATCTCCCTTGTGCGACGATTCCAGATCCGGTAACCCTTAGAGTTTTCATAGTATCTAACAAAGACTCCAATGTCAGCTTTGGGTTTGAGCTTACCAAAGTCATCACGATCATTTTTTGGGTAACAAAGGGATCCAAATACATGAAAGTGTTTGAGATTCGGTTTTCGGTTGTGGATAAGCTCATAAGGTGTTTTGTTGTGGCGTTTGGTAATCATTGAACGGTTTTGAGTGTAACATGCAGTTGACACGGCTTCTGCACACAAGTAATCTGGAAGTTTAGCATTTATCAACATCGTTCTTGCAGCTTCTACTAATGTACGGTTTCGTCTTTCAACAACTCCGTTTTGTTCTGGTGTCCGTGCAATTGATGTTTGATGCCTAATTCCCACTTTCGCATAGTATTCCTGAAGAGTTTGATTCACAAACTCAGTTCCTTTGTCTGTTCTGATTTGTCTGACTCTGTTCCGGAGCTGAACTTGTATTTTTGTGAGAAAGGTGATAATCATCTGTGGAACTTGATCTTTACTCCGAAGAAAATAAACCCAAGTCCATCTTGAGTAATCATCGACAATTACCAAAATGTAGCGTTTGCCATTTATCGTCTGCACACGCATCGGGCCACATAAATCCATCTGAAGAAGATGGAGCACATGCTGAGAGTTGTGTTCCACTTTTGAAGGAAAGTGAGCACGAGTGATTTTTCCTTGTTCACAAGCTAAGCATAGATGATCTTTAGAATACCGAAATCTTGGGAGACCTTTAACTAGTTTGTATCGTGTAATATTGGTTATGGTTTGAAAGTTTAAATGTGAAAGACGACGGTGCCATAGCCAAGATTTTATAGATGTAGCCTTAGAGAGTTGACAAATGGGAGATGAAGCAGTCATGTCTTGCATGGAGATAGTGTAAAGACTTGATGAGCGAGTGCCAGACATGAGATTGTTTCCTTGTAGATCACAAATGAAGCAAGTTTTCTCCCTGAATGCAACTTCTAAATCACCATCACAAAATTGACCGACTGAAAAGAGATTGTGACTGAGACCTTCCACATAATAAACCCTGCTTATTTCGATTTTCCCATTGATGTAATCTCCGTAGCCCATGATAGCTGCGAAGTGATCATTCCCGAACCTGACAGTGCTGATGAACTTTGCAATAAAGTTTGATAACAGTTTTAGATTGCCTGTCATGTGCCGGGAACATCTGCTATCAACAACCCATAGGATGATCTATATCACCTGCATTACACACAGACGACACAGATGGAATAGAAGTAGATGTGGAACCCGAAGAGTTAGTGGGTTCCGATGCAGTTATAGTTGAAGCATACATGTTTATGATTTTAGGTATCCATTTAAATCCAAGTGTATTATGTAACCATTACTGCCATCTCCAACTAGTCTTAGCTTTGGTCTTAGTGAATGCACTAGGTGATAAGTTCTTCCTAGGAGGTGAAGTGGGTGCTATGGGTACATCAATGAGCGTAGCAGAAACACTAGATGGTGGTTTACCTAGCACAGACTTAGAAGCATTAGTGGGCCTAGAGGTATTTTGTTTACTATTGTTCTGCTTACGAGATAAGATAGCCTTTGTAACACATTTATCATGACAACCAGAGAACATGCTTTTATGACAACCAACACAAGAAGCTTCAAACATAACATTTAAAGTACTTAAAGATTCAGCATTGTTTACATCACTTTTTTTATTACATTTGCCAGACGCAATATCTAAAGTGGGAGTAACATGTGTTTTATTCAAAGTCCTAGGGTGTTCTTCTACTGCAAAGGTCTCTATTATTCTGCTCTTACGATACAACTTCCTATTCTTCCTTTTGGTGCTCTTAAGCTGTGAAGTGCAAACGTTGGGAAAAGAAGTAACTATTCCTGTATCAGTGGAAGGAGGCACATTAGTATCTTGTGTTTTGTCATTAGGTGTCCTCGTGTCATATTTAAGCGTTGTAGGTGCAAGAGACTTTGTGTTACGAGGCTTATCTTTTTCATACTTTCCTAACTTTGCTTTCAACTCATCGATAGTTTGTAACAAATTTAGATTTTCTGAACGAATGTTTCCACTAAAGTTTAAGACTTCTTTAGTGTATGCAAGATGATGATCAAGTTCTTGTGATGCCTCATCATGAGTCTTTTTGAGCAAATCAAATATGACACCATATTCGGTTTTGACTTTGACAAGTTCTTGTTCATATTTTGAAATTTGACATTTTAAAGACACGTTTTCATCATCCAGTTGTTCTATTTTGGGACTGAGAGATTTTTCACGCAACTGGTTGATTTTGTTTTGTAAAGCAAGTTCACGAGTTTGACAATCCTTTTGACACCATTGAAGACGACGTTTTGCATTTGAAAGTTCATTTATCAAATGTTCATTTTCAGTTTTCAAAGACTCGATTTGAGACAAAGTATCGTGATTCACAACATTATCAACAGAGTCAACTGAATCAACAACAATATAGTCAGATTCATATGCAACAGAATGCAATAACACAACATTTATGGTATCAGCACAGATAACATCTTCCAAGAGTCGGTCAACATCTTTTCTTAACAATTTCTTTTTACGTTTAGCGTTTGAAATCGATGTTTCTATTTTCTCGAAGACTATTTTCATAAGTCCAAGCTCCTTGTGAAAATCCCTTTCCCAATATAGTGCATAATTTTTCAAATTTCGGACATGAGGTAAAAGTCTTTTCTGAAAAATATCTCTTTGTTCTCGGCCAAGAGGCGATTGAAAATGTTCAACTTTTATTTTAGAATTGATTTCGATTTCACGTTCCAAAATTTGATGTCTGACTTGAAAATTTCAAAGTATTTAATAACTTGACAAGTTTCAGGTTTTGTTTTAACTTCACTGATTGAAGGTAAAGGACCATTAATTTGTGCACCATTGTGTTGGGGACTAACATTAGAAGACTCGGAAATTGGTGTGACAACCCAAGGTGTGTTAGATTTATCCTATTGTTCGACGAAAGTTATGGCTTTAGAATAGTTAAATGGTTTGTGATAAACAACATTTTCCATTTTTGACCGACTCTTTTCTTCAGCATCTAATTCTTCCATACGATTATATTCAACAACACTCATTATGGAGTCATCAATTCTGTGTTCTGCACTGTAAACTTGAGGATAAGGTTTGAATGCTCTATTTGAAAAACGTGGTTTGCAATCAGCAAGAATTGGTCCATATCCATTTGGATTTGGTTTAAAAGTAAACTTCTCAATTGTTGTGATTGACTCACCGTGTTTGTAAACAACATTTCGAAACTCTTTGATTTTGTTTTGTAAGTCGACAATTTCTTCCAGATAGTCATCTATTTGTTTCCTTGAATGCTTTTTGTACTCACAGAACTATTTTCGGCAAGTTAACAACTCAGACTTGGCTTTTTGAGATTCCGAAGTGAGAGCGTTAAGTTGTTGTTTATGATCATATTTCAGTTGTTCTATTTGAGACAATAAAGCATTCTTGGATGCAACTAGATCACATATCTGTTTTTCCAAAGATTTTTCATTTTGGTATGATTTAGCAAATGCGACTTCAAAACCTTTTTCACGTTTCTCTTGAGTTTGAAAAATGTTTAGTTGGAGCTTTAAACATTCAATATCCTTAGTCAACAGTGCATTTTTATCTTTTAATTGCTTGTTGATGTTAGAGCACGTTTCCAGTCGAGATTTTTTATCCAAAATTAAGTTGGTCATGAGTTCAATATCTGGATTGGACTCAGGTTCAGCTTGTTCAACGTGAGCCTCAACATGATCATTATTTAGATCCTCAAATATAACCACGGAGTCAACTTGATTATCAATATCAACCATAAGGTCATCTTGATCGTCAAATATAACTACTGGATCCATTTGAGATTCATCAGAATGAGATGTAGAAGGTTCATGTTGAACACTCTGAGCCTCGTCGGATGCAGATGTTGACGTAGATATCAGATCAGAGATGAATATGGTTTGATCTGGTACCTGAGACAAGCCGTCAGTGTCATATATTGGGCCTGTATCACTCATGTGGAGTGCTTGCATGTTTACGATTAACATCACTGCTGCATTTGCCTATAAGTCCTCCATGTCATCATCAGAATATGCATTAGCCATGAAGATTTGTTCCTTGTTTGTAAGAGTTCCATTAGCTTCATCCTTGAGAGCCAAGGGTAAAGCCTCTTTGTGATAAGCGCTGCCTCTTGTCCTCGGCTTTGGGCATGCATTAGCCAGATGACCCTTCTCATTACAGTTATAACAACGAAGACCATTAACCCCATTCTGAGCATTTCCCTGTTCAACCACTTGAGCCCTTTGCTGTGGAGTAGCCATGTTATTTCTTCCATTAAAACCTTGACCACTACCCATTTGACGACTAGTTCTACGATTCTGAACTTCAATTCTTCCATTGTTAACAACAGCTTGATTGCGAGTGTTGGATGATGTTCGAATACGATTGTTGGATTTGTTAACAAAACGACCAAAGGCTTTAGCAATCATGACAAATCCTTCATTCAATGCATCGAAGGCCGCAACATCCTCATCTTGAGTTTCACTGTAAAGTGCTGAATTAGTATTGTTGTTCTAAGGGACTAGTTGAGTTTCTTGTGACTGTTGCTGTGATGGTTCATATGGTGTGATTTGAGTAGTTGGTTTTGGAGGATTTGTGAAGGTGTAAGACAATGTTGGAAATTGAGGATAACATGCTTGAGCCCACAAAGCTAGAGTTTGATTATCCGGGTGTGAAGGCGAAGCAGGGGCTCCACGAATGATTATTTCTCTGTCCACTTCCTTTTGATGAGGTTTCAAATAGTCGTACAACAATCCGTATGTAGCATGATGAAGATTCTTCGCTTGACGGATGAAGATAACATACTTTTCCCAATCAGGACCAAGACTACTAAGGAACTTAGTATTGACAGCAATTCTTGGCATGATAATGTTATGTTTTTCCAAGTCATTGATGATGTCTGAGAATCGATGATGATATGACTCTAATGTCTCCCCTGGTTCAATCATGAAGTGTTCATATGCTAAGTAAATTTTGGCTTCCATATCTTCACGATTGAGTTATGTGCCTTCCATTAGAAGATGAATGTGCGCCCACATTGCTTTAGCAGTCTTCTGAGCATCAACACTATGAAGTATCGGATTGGGTAAACCCAAGAGGATATATTGCATAGCAATTTCATCAGCTTCTAAGTGAAGAAGTTGATCAGTAGTGAGTTAATCAATAGTAGCAACATTGGTGACATCATCTCTTGGTGGATTAGCATTCGGATCTCCGGGTACAGTGATAGTAGGCATCTGAAATGGACCTTCAAGGATGACCTTCTTCAAGAACTTTCCATGTGGCTTCTTTAGATCACAAAACCTAAAGAACATGATCACCCATTGATCGTAGTTTCCGAGAGTGAGCATTGGAGGTCTATCAAGTGATCCAGCTTCATGAATAGACTGTTGGCTACTTAAAGCTTCACACATTTTTGCAAACCAAGTCGGTTCCTTCATAGCATATTTGGATGGATGTTGATTTTGAAAGTTTGTGTAAGGTTGTACTTGAATACTAGGAGGTGGTTGAATCATTTGTGGTTGAGTTGCTCCTTGAGGAAATTGTTGTTGAAGTTGTTGTTGTTGTTGTTGTTGATAAAATTGTAGTTGTTGATAGAGTTGTTGTTGTTGTTGTGTTTGACGATACACATGAGGAAAGTAGCTAGATTATGGTGGTTGAGACATCTTGAAACTTGTGTTGATGATGGATCTTTGTAGTCGAATGAAACTTTGTTGATGAAGTGTCCTTATGCGTAGAAAACCAGCTTAGGCAAAGAAAATACCTTATGCGTAAAAACACCAACTTACGCTTAAGAATAGCTTACGCGTAGGATTAGCTTACGCGTAGGAATGTAAAACACTTAGCTTAGGCATAGACTAAAGGCTTAGTAGTAGAATGATTATGCGTAAGATTAGCTTAGGCGTAAGAAAATGCTTAGGCAGAAGGATTCTACGCGTAAGTTTTAGCTTAGGGGTAAAACTAGGGTTTTTGCCCAAAAATACTTTCCACTTATTCCAGTGTAAAAGATATCCAAAGTCGAAGTGTTTTCAGGCTTATCCAAGCAAGAAAACACTGAGTAATCAATAGCACTGAAGATCAAGCAAGGATGAGCTTACGCGTAACATTAGGGTTTTACTATGCGTAGGAAATGCCAACTTTTACCAAAAACTAATTTTAAGCACAATGATGTTTCTAAACCATATTTTTATGATGAAAGAGCTTCAATATCACTAAAATATCACAAAAGTATGAAACTTGATGATCCAAAACTCTTATACACCTTACGCGTAGAAGTAACTACACGACTTAAACCAAGCTTAAAATCAAAGAAATACACGTAAAGTTTCAAACTTTTTGCCAAAAACTTAAACTTTATCACCAAATAACGTTTAAAGTACAAGAATCTTGAGTTTTAAAGTGTAAAAATGAAAGTTTTAAAGCGTTTGAAAGTTTGGTACCAAAACTTACGCGTATAGTAAATAACTTCAAAAACAAATTCGTTTCACCCAACTATATGGCGATTGATACCACTATTAGGTTCCCATTTATGTAACACAAGCATCAATATAAGAAGTATAGATGAAGGAGTGATCGGATGAACAAGTTAACACAAACACACGTATATATGAAGAAAGTTTAGGCATAAGTTTTGTGATAAAATGAACAACCAACTCCCAAATTGGAGTTTACAACATTATTTATAGGGAAGGAACTAGGGCAACATGCAAGTTTCCTTCCTTTCCTTATTGGGCTTGGGCCAAGGCTTATGGGCTTTCTACATAAGCCTTGCCATAAATACTAACATAAAAGCCTAATTAAGCTAACTATTACATATTAATTACTAACACTTGTAATCTAGTTTAGGAGTGATTCCAACAGCAGGGTTACGGATAGCAGAAAGAATGGGAGTCAAGAACGTGCAAGCAAACGTAGATTCAAAACTGGTGGCAAATCAAGTCAATGGAACATACATTGCAAAAGAACCAGGAATGATTCAATATTTGGAAAAAGTAAAAGGACTTCTAAAAAACTTCCGAATGTTCTCAATCAAGCAAGTACCCAGAAGCGAAAACAAAAAGGCAGACGCTCAAAGCAAAATGGCTTCTACTAGCTTTGCACATTTAAAAAAGCAAGTACTAGTGGAAGAGCTTAGTCAAAAATCAATAGAAGAAACGCCGCTCGTGGCAACCACGGAAGATGAGGGGTACACATGGATGACACCAATATACGAGTACCTGACAAAAGAAACACTCCCAGCCGAAAAAGAAAGAGCGCGAGAAGTTAAAAGAAAATCACAAAGATTTGTAGTGGCTAATGGGATACTTTACAAGAAATCTTTTCTTGGACATGGTTACGGTGCGTTGGGCCCCTTCAAGCCAACTACGTGTTAAGAGAAATTCATGAAGGGTCTTGCGGCATGCACGCAGGGACAAGGTCCGTAGTAGCCAGGGCCCTGCGTACCGGATACTACTGGCCTACCATGCACGGCGATGCCCGAAAACTGATCCAAGCATGCAAAAGCTGTCAGGTGCATAGGCCAGTCCCAAAACATCCGCAAGAGAAGCTGACGCCTATTACTTCCCCATGGCCGTTCCACAAATATGGAATTGACATCGCAGGACCTCTACCAGAAGGGTCTGGGAGAGTCATATTCCTCATAGTAGCAATAGACTACTTCACGAAATGGATAGAAGCAAAACCAGTGGCCACCATAACAGAAAATCAGATCAAGAAATTCGTGTGGAAAAACATTGTATGCAGGTTCAGAATCCCGGGAGAAATAATATCTGACAACGAAAAACAATTCCGAGATAACCCATTTAAAGAATGGTGTGAAAAAATGAATATAAAACAACACTTCACTTCAGTAAAGCACCCACAAGCAAACGGACAGGTAGAGAGAGCAAACAGAAGCCTAGGGGAAGGAATAAAGGCTAGGTTGGAAGAAAAAAGTAAAAACTGGTTAGATGAATTGTCACACGTACTATGGGCACATCGCACAATGATCAAATCTAGCAACGGAGACACTCCATTCTCATTAACATATGGAACGGAAGCTGTCATACCAGCTGAGATAGGGATGACCACATGGAGGACGACAGAAGCAAACATAGAAGAAAACGACGACGCGTTGGAAATGAACTTAGACCTCCTTGAAGAAAGAAGAGAACAAGCAGCAATACGCTAAGCAAAAAGCAAGGCACAAATGGAAAAATATTATAACTCAAGAGTCCGAAATACAAGTTTCAAACCAGGGGACTTAGTATATCGGAACAATGATGCAAGTCATGCTGAAGAAGGAGGAAAGCTAGGACCTAAATGGGAAGTACCCTACGTAGTTACGGAAGCATTAGGAAAGGGCGCATATAAGCTAGAACACCATGCGGGGAATCTAATCCCATGGACATGGAATATTTGAAATCTTAAGAGATGTTACATACATCAAGTGTAAGCAACCCATTCTTCGCGGACTCCGTGAGGGAGGGTTCATGCCAAACCTATCTTTTTATTTTGTAATGTCTTGTTTTTTAATTGAATGAAAAAGGTGAAGCTTAGCTACCTTCACCAATTTTACTTTAAAAAGTTTACTTTTAATTTGAAAATATATATATATATATATATATATATATATATATATATATATATATATATATATATATATGTGTGTGTGTGTGTGTGTGTGTGTGTGTGTGTGTGTGTGTGTGTGTGTGTGTAAGTAAGACGGACATACACATGGGCACGACCCATAGAATGTTATTCCGAATAACAAAAGGCTGAGTAACCTCCAAATTACCTCAAGATATGTAAGAGATATTGCAAATCCAGTATCGGGCGAATAACCCACAAGTATTCAGAAAAGACTATTATAATAGGCACATCAGTGTGAAGATTAAATAGCAAAAAGTTTTGAAACAAACAAAATATGCATACGATAGACTGTCTACATAAACAAAAGCGTCGCGCTTCGGCAGGCCAAATAAAAAGAAAGCATAAAGTATAATCACAATAAACTACGCTTGAGTAGAAGGGTTCACAAGCGGGCCCGTCCCAGATTACGAACAGGTATCCGCACAAAGGCCATTGACAACACCACCATGCTCACGAACGGACAAACGAACTGATTCCACTATAGGATCTATGAACGAAGGATCAGCAAAAGAAAACCAAGTATCAACAAGTGCCAACCAATCATGCAGGGAACCTTCCCTCGCTTTTTTAGCTCTATCAAAACAGCCCTGGATTAAAGCAGAGAGAGAAGACTCACTCGAAGAACCTCCAGAAAAACAAGCAGGAATGACAAGCTGCTCCAAGTAAAACTGCTTCTCAACAGGGGACATACCATCAGAGGATATCTCGGGACGAAGCAAGCGAATGATGTCCTCAACAGAAGAATCCTTTAGAGCCTCTAAAGAAGAGAGTAAAGGGAACTGGAGACCTCGAAGCACTTGAAGAGCATTTTCGTAGGTAGCCTCGGTAGAAGGATTAAGAGCAGCAACACGGGAAAGAGGCGTATTGGCCATACCATGAAAATGTCCGGGTAACCTTGCCAATGCCAACATCCCGATACGGCACGTCTGAAACCTTCGGACAATAACCAACGACGAATGGACATAGCAGTAAGCAAGCTCGGATAAAGCTTTTCCTCTAAATGCAAGGCAACCTTTAGAAAGAGCTCCCTCAAACAAACCAACTATGAAACACAAGGACGGAGCTCCAAACATTCATTGTAAACCAACTATGAAACACAAGGACGGAGCTCCAAACATTCATTGTCCAAAACTTGTACCTAACAAAGACAAATTCCAGAGGCCAATATATATATATATATATTAAAAAAAAAAAAAAAAAAAAAAAAAAAAAAAAAAAAAAAAAAAGAGGAAGAAGAAAGAACGGAAAGAAAAACAAATAACAAAAGAGAACTTGTTTAATGAGTTCCGCGTTGCGGGATTCAAGAGTAGAGGTAGCACACCGTAACCGTTCAAGCTCGACGTCCTTGCTGACAGAAGATGATACTTCACCACGAAGAGACAACGCCTCAGATGCATTAGATTCAGCCTGAGCCAACTGGGACTCTAACCCATGAATCAAGTTAGCCTGAATATCACACCTGGCAGATAGTTTCTCCTTCTCTTGCAGATAATGTTCTGCACGAGTCCGCAGCTCAGAACCAAAACATAAATGGCGAGCTGACAAAAGGTCAAAACCCAAAAATAAATAGTCATGAATCATTTCACAAAGTAATGATGAAAACTTTGGAGGAGCAACACCGTTAACATCTCGCGGCAGCCCAAAGGATTGTCAAGTAGAGATCCGTTAATACTTTCCACTCCGGATGATGGCGCTCCTGTGAGCACAGGGGGTCAAATCCAACAGAAGCCTGGGCACTACTAGTCAAAGGCTGACCAACGGAAGGTCCGACAAGATCTTCGGCACTACGGTTAGCCCCTCCACTGGAAGACGAATTGAGAAAAGGAGAAACATTCTCCAATATAGGAGTAACAGTCGAAATAGTTGTGGCAGCAGTACTAGCAACACCCAAAAGATTCTCAGACCTGACATAAGAAGTAACCTCAGCTCCAGCAGCAGCGGTACTAGAATCAGAATAAGAATCAGAAGAAATAACCAACCTTTCGGGAGAACCGATATCAGGTTGATGCCGGAAAGAAGAACCAGAAAGCCTAACCTGATGCTTAGGGGTAGTGGAAATAGAAGAAGTAATGAAAGGCCCAGTGTGAGGGGCCGTATAGCCTAGCTCAGCTTCCAAAACACTACTATTCAATAACTCCTGAAAGCCACCAACAGGAATGTTACTGCTGGAGGGACCCGGTTGAGATTCAAAGTGAAGCCTCTTGGCAGGGCTAGATGATCCCGGAACACTTGACAAAGGCCCCTCTTTTATCTTAAAAGGACCAGAGGAAGAAGGGTTAGCATCAGAACCTGTAGCCTCAAAAGATGATCCACCACCAGTATCGACACTAACACCTTCTGGCCCAAAAAGAATGTTAACATCAGCCTCCAACTCACCATCCGCACGAGCAGGAGCAATAGGGATAAGTGGACGGTATGGTGAACAACAACTTCAATAATAGATGATTCCCCTTCACGACGCGGACGGGTGGTCATCGTGGCCTTCAGAGGCTCCGGAGACTGAATATACTCGGACCAACTCATTACTGCACAAAGAAAAGTATATTTGTTAAAAAAAAGAAAAAAAAGGCGATGCAAATGAAACGCACCAGTTCGATCGTCACGAAGAAACTCAGGGTACACATCCTCACCCAAAGTATAATAACAACTCAAACCAACCCAGCAAAGAAAAGACTCAGGGAATGCCCGGAAGGGATAAGGATTGGCAGCAAGAGCAGCAAAATGGTCAGCATTATACTCGTCAGGGCGAGTAACAGGATATTTAGAGATGTTATTCCTCGAGTGCCATGGGAACAAGACAGGACAGGCAAAGGCATCAACCCAGAATAATTGGTCGTTCCAATTCTTGACAGAATCAAGAGTCTTAGTTCAAAGGGCAGGGACACCATCACGCTTACTAAAGGAAAACCACCCTTTTAACTTTGAGTTAACATAAAAACAACGAAACAGAGTAACGGTGGGAGTAATGCTAAGAGCACGACATAAGATCTCAAAGTGAGAAAGTCTACAAGCGTCGAGAACCGACAGTTGAGAAATATTAATACGATAATACCTAATTAAGTCAACAAGGAAAGTAGACAGGGGCAAACGAAAATTGGCAAGATCAAAAAAGCGGGTATATAAGCCAATCTTCCCAGAAGGGCACTCATGCATTGTACACTTGCGGTCAGAAAGCTCCGGATGCACCTCCGGTGGAATATGATAAGTCGCAAGGAAGGAGCTAAATGTCCCTGGAGGGGTATTACATTTTATATCAACAATCAAAGCCATAGCGAATGGATTAAGGGCAGACGGATGAGGAAAATTTTTACTTTTTCCTTTTTCCAAAGTGAAGCAACAAACAACGATGGTGAAAGGTGGAGCAGTATTTATAATAAGGAAAAACCTAGAACCGGATGATGACACGTGCAAGAGAAAGACGGAATAAACGGACAAGATTAAAAATAAAAAGGCGCGTGAAACAGTAGGTCATGTCAAAGCAGAAAACGAAGAGTCAAAAAGCGTCCACGTCGCATGAAACGCTCTCCAAGAAAAGAAAGGGACGCGTGAAAAAAGCAGGGGATAACAACACGTCCCGGTCAAATCTACAATCTAATAAATACTTACCGCACGCGACAATATCCACATGCAGTAGATACACTAGACTAGGGAGACTGGGTGACATAGCAATTCTCAACAAAAAAGAAAAAGGTATGGGACAGCAAAATGCTTACTCAACTTGAGTCTAGTGACATTCACCGCATGCAACAATATCCGCATGCAATGAACATATTAGACTGGGGGGACTTGATGACGTATAGTATGTATTACGAGCCCACTAGGCCCGATACACACTATACACATACTGGGCTCAGGCCCAACGATTACAAATCCTAGGCCTGCAGTAAGTCCAATGGCTAAATTGGCTATGGTCCGGGCCTTGAAATGCGCGCAAGGCACATAACGGGCTGAACCCTCAACCGTTAGACCCCTTACGTCCGCATCTGCGACTAACACGGAACTCTTGTCCGCCAAGGGTCCGAATCCGGCAACTAACCATTATATGCGAGAATCTAGGAAGCCCCAGTGGCAAAGCTCGCCTATAAAAGGGGCTCTAATCCCCATACATGGTACAACTTTCTCTCTCATAATTACACACACATACTATTACTTTCCCTCTTAAGAATGTGTACTTACTCTCACGCCGGAGTCTAATCGTGGGGTCCGTCCCCACGATAAGGCTAACGGTTTACCTTTCTTGCGCAGGGATCTCATTCAAACTACTTAAATTAGTACAAAATCAGCCCATCAAAGGCTTGATGGCCAGGTCTGGTAAGCTACGTCCAGACCCACTATAACCAGTCGCACAAATTGTACTAACAGTAAGCATATCAACACTCGTTATCACTTATTTTGAGAGTGAATTGCAAGGAAGGATGTCCAAGTGATACATACGAGGTCTGAAGACCAAGTTGCAGATATCTTCACTAAGCCGCTCAACGAGAAAGATTTCTTAAGATAACGAATGATGCTTGGAGTCGGTAAATCAAGTTTAAAGAGGGGGGAGGGGGTGTTGGATAGTAAACTTTATTTAGTCCAATAAAGATTGGACTATCCATAAAAGCTCAAGCCCATCATCAAGAAGTTTCTAGAAAATCGAAGAATGATCATAGAAAATATCTATGTAAAATATCTATAGAAGTGTGTAGAAGATTGTAGCTAAGTATGCTATAAATATCTAGTAAGAACTATCTAGAAGTAGATATGTAGATAAGGATGATGATGTGTTAAGAAATATCTAGATTATGTAAGAAGATCCATGGAAGTATCTCGGTTCTAGAATCTTTCGTGGACTAGTATAAATTTGAGATGGTGTAAGTGTTGTAAGGATGAAGCAAAGCTTGAGCAATATAGTAACAATGTAAAAGTTCTTTTAAGTCTTCCTCTCTTTAACTAATATAAGCCTAAAAGGCCCTCATGTTTTCCAACATTCATATCCTACGAAACTTATAATAAATAGAAGGGCTAATGGCACCAAAATGTATCATAGTTGTCACTTATTCCTTTTATATGTATCAAACAAATTTTTTTTGCTATTATGTCTACTAAATTTCATGTTTTAGGCATTTATGTGTACTTTATGACCATTTTGCCCCTCATTTTATTAACCCGAGAGGGGTAAAATGGTCATATAGTATACAAAAAAGCCTGAAAAACCAATTTTAGTACCAAAAAAAAAAAAAAAAAAAAAAAAAAAAAAAAAAAAAAGAAATTTGTTCGATACATATAGAATGAAATCATGACAGCTATGATACATTTAGAGGTCATTAGCCCTAAACAAAAATATAGATAACATACCTTGGCTTGTTGAAGTTTTTACATTGAGCTCGGGTGTTTGGAATATGCTTCCATGTAGCAATCTGCCTTGTGGATCAATAACACTTGAATCATCGCAAGGTGTTATCGATGGGTTTGTTTATTGGGTTGCTTATAAAATGATTGCTATGGATGGAGATTCTTGGAAAAATTATATGATCATGTCATTTAATTAAAGAATTTAGGGTGCGTTTGGTATGCGCCTATCGGAATGGATCTATGGATTTCATTCCGATTAATGGTATTTGTTTGGTGGGTCTGGGATTGAAATGGGTATATCATAGTCATAGATTCATTACATACCAATTTGGTGTCTATGAAATCTACTCCCGCAGGCCCCTCTCTTTTCCACTACAAAATTCAAATATCTATACACTTTTTCATTATATATTTTATCAACCAAACATAAATAATCGTAATGATACACTTTTTCATATTCATTGTCATTCTACCTCATAGTAAATCCGATAAACATTGTGATTTCTAGCAACAAACCAAACGTGCCCTTAGAGTGGTAGACATACCATATAGTTTAAAGTTTGACGACCCTTTTTTTTCCATATCTTGTTCTGTTTGTATGTGGTATACGAGTGTGTGGTGTATGGAAGATTGAGCATGATGGTTCTTGTACTAAGCTATTCACTATTAGCACACATGACGATTCGATAAGCAATATATTGGGATTTAGGACGAATGGTGAACATGTAATGGAAACTCATGAAAAGACGTTTTTTGAACCCTTTGCTAGACTTGAAGTTTACGAACCATGCTCAAAACGCATAAAAAATCTTGGGAGTTATGGATTAGACGGTTCATTTTTCATGAGCTCTTACAAGGAAACACTACTTCTCCTTGATCACTCTGATTTGTGTGTATATCATGACATTAATGATCATTGAGATTTTGACGACATCGCAAGTTGCAAGTGATATGTTGCCTCATGAGGGAGGGGCCTAGTATGTAGTTAACACGTGGAAAAATCGCTATCAATCTTTTATTATCACAGTTTTAAGAGTGTAGATTCATCAATATTACATACACATCGATGATTCTCGCGGTTTATGTATTTTAAGTTAGTATTGGTAATGAGAAGAATCCATTGATGTAGATCTAAGTTATCTCCTTCGAATATATACTATTGCTTCTGGTCATTGTCTATGATGCATTTTCTAGAATACATGCCTTCAAAAATGTACACGTTATACAACACTTAGACCATTCAACCCAATTAAAACATTTTTTATTTTGTTTTTAATGTTACCGAATCGTTTCTGGTTTAAGATTTGATTGTTCCTTCTCTTGTTCAACCTGTGTAGACACGAAGGTACAAAGATGCTTCTTTATCTCTGAATGATTAAACTATCCGATATAGACATGTGCTAATAGTTTAATCACTTAAGTTTAATATTGTATTAACACTTGACCCAACTTTGATTAATTAAAATAATAAGACCAAAACACCATTTTATATATAATGTATATGATATCCTTAAATCCAAGTTGTCTTAAGTATGAATAGGGTATGTGTAACAGGAGCAGGAGGTTATGTTGCTTCATGGGTTGTTAAGCTTTTGCTCTCCAAAGGTTATACGCTTCATGGAACTGTTAGAGACCCATGTATGTTTTTACTTTTTACTACGAGTAATTATCTAGTACTTCATCTGTCCCGATTTATAAGTCCAAGTTTCTATTTTGGTTTGTTCCACTTTCTTATGTTAACTAATCAAAAGAGTTTCTAGTCGGTAGGGATGATATTTGATTGGTGAAAGTGTAGTTAGTTGGAATTTCTTAGATACTTTTTTTTTTCGACTTGTGGTCATCACCTTGATCTAGTAAAACTTTGACTTTACTTCTTCTCTTAGTTATGTTCTTGCACCTTGTATCATGATTATGTTTGGTAGTAATTATTGTCTCGTAGACTGTGTGTAAGACATGAAAGTAATTGTTGTGAAGGTAATGAGGAAAAAAATGGTCATTTTAAGAAATTGGAGAATGCTGAAGAGAGGTTACATCTTTTCAAGGCAGACTTGCTCGATTACGAAGGTCTTTGTGATGCGTTTAGTGGTTGCAATGGGGTTCTTCATGTCGCATCCCCTGTTCCTGGTACACATGTATCTAATCCACAGGTAACCAATTCGTTTTCATGGCACGCCAATTACTAAAGAAAAGGATGAGAGGAATTTTGAAGTTAAAATTTACCTTCTGTTTTCTTTTTTTAGTTCAAATGCAATTTAATTGACATATAATTTATGCTATTTATTGCTTAAGAATAATTTTGGATATCAGTAAGAGTATAAGACCACATGTGGTAAGTCAGGCCTCCATTCAATAGGAGTTCGGGTCAAAATAGATCAGGTTGGGTTGACCCTCAAATTCATGTCCATAACCATCAACAGTTTTATACATATATATGATTACAAAACTTATTTTTATACGAGTAATAACTAGTACTTGTTTTGCAATGATTTAGGAGGTTCAGAGCATCACACATATCACACCTGTATACTTCAACCCATTGAAACCCTTTCTATTTAAGCTAATTTTTTTAATGTTATTCGAATCATACCCCGCTTTACCTGTTATTGTCAAAGACTCGAAACATAAGCTGAGTCTACCCTTTCACAATAATGAGAGAAAATAAAGCGTGTTTGAACTAACACTTTACAGTTGGAGCTACTCGATCCGGCTATATTAGGAACACAAAATGTATTAAATGCATGTTTGAAGGCTAAAGTGGAGAAGGTTGTGGTTGTGTCTTCTGGATCTGCTATTTTATTGAATCCGGAGTGGCCCTCGGACAAGGAAATGGATGAAAGCTGCTGGACAGATATAGAATACGCCAAATCACTAGAGGTATCCCGTCAATAAATATATAATCCAATATTCATTTTCCTTGTCAGCATCTTAGATAAAATGTGTGAGAAAACAGTTTGTATTTTGGTTTTCAGCAATGGTATGCGGTATCTAAGACATTAGCAGAGATTGAAGCTTTGGAGTTTGCAAAGCGTGATGACCTGACCGTGGTAACGATTTGCCCATCTATAGTCATTGGGCCAATGTTACAGTCCACCATAAATGCTACTAGCTTACTACTATTAAGCTACATCAAAGGTAAGCGACGAATTTCTGTTCACCATTTATCTGGCTTCAAGAAATCTGAAAGCTATTTCTTCTTCTTCTTCTTTTTGTATATAAAATTTCTGTTCACCATTTATATTTGTAGAAATGATGTATACTTAAGTACTTAACATGTGCCGTCTGTTTATAGAGGAAGGTAGAAAAAGTAGAGGGGTGACAATGGAGAATACTGAACGTCCATATGTAGATGTCCGCGACTTGTCTGAGGCAATTTTACTACTATTTGAAAATCCAAAGTCTGAGGGGAGATATATATGCTCTGCCTACTCGTTTAGGACCAAGGAATTCGTTGAAAAAATGGAGACCATGTTTCCAGGATATAACTATCCCAAAATGTAAGTTCACCTCATTCTAACTTCCAGATTCATGTTATGAGCCGTTGCCATTAGTCGGCTTGGAAATCTTTATCTGTTTATAACAAATGGGTTGATTTGGGTTTGGTCAAATCTCTAACGAGTCAAACAGGCTGAAAGTCATCCGAAATATATCCCAATTCATTAAAGCTTCTGAATCCTTTTATGCTTTAAATTAAGTTGGTTATAATTATAATAATATGTTTTGACATCAAATTGAACCATTGACCATGTACTAAAAATTACTTGTATTGTCTTAAACTTGTATTAACCAGTTACCCAATCCACCCGAGATGCTACAATAGTCCTTTTGTTGATGTCTAGATCTCTTCAGCTTTGGCAATGTTGCTTGTAGTAATAGATTTTGATATGTGTTTTGTAACAGCTTTTCAGAGAAAAGTGGCCGTGCACTACTCAACTCGAAGAAGTTGATAAATTTAGGATGGAATTATAGGCCAGTGGAAGAGACCATAATTGACACTGTCAATAATTACGAAGAAGCTGGTTTTTTGGAAAAAGGGAAGCCATTTCCATCAACAATAAGGTTCTAATATGAATCCGTATGTGCAAAACGGGAAGGCGATGTCTCCTGTACTTCCTCTTTTAACGATATTACCAAGATGGGTGGCTAATTGCAACAGTTTCACTGAGGTGAAGATGAAGTAGCATAAGTTGTGTTGTTATTTGTTTTGTTATTTCCAAAATTGAATGTTTTGGGACTTCTTTTCAAAATGCTTTTGTCTTTCATTCTCTTTTATAGTTGTACTTCTCATATAGTTCTTTTAAAGTTTATTTAGGCATCTATTCAATTCATGTGAGATACATAAGGGTTTCCTGTCATAAACCAGATATAAATCGACACCTATTACTTGAATTTCAGCGAGTAACCAGACGTTAAACATATGAGGTTTAAATTTCGTTAATAAATAAGATTGATATTGATCTCAAAAAACTAAGTGAATGGAACTTACCGTGTAAAAGTGCCAAAAAATTATGATTTCGCATTGAGTTAGCATGGCTCTACGTTGGTCTTAGTTATATATACACTTCCCATAGAACATCACCGCTAAGAACAACATTCATCATTGTTCATTGAATATCACCACGGCATCATTACCGTCAACAATATTGAACATCAGATATAAAATAGCACTGTCGCGCGGCGGATGCTGGTGAAGCCTCATAAGAACCAGCGACCACATGTTCTTAGTAAATTGTTTAGTTAACTTGAAGTTAAAGAAATAAAATTAAAACACAGGCTATTGTTATCTCAAGTTCTCAATTGGTTTTGCTCAAAATGTTCGACCATGGAGTGTTATATTACTTACACATGTAAAAAACATTATTATCCATGTAAAACAAATTTTGTATGCATGCAACTCTTACTTAGGGGGTGTTTGGTTGGGGTAATTTGAAATTCCGGAATTTTAAATTTTACAAAATTTAAAATTCTTGAGAATTTAAAATTCCGGAATTTAAAATACCTTCGCATGTTTGGTTGACAGAAATTTATAAATATTTTTTTATTTTTTTCAAAATAAATTTCATAAATATTCTACTTAAAAGTTTATAAAAAAAAATTTATAAAAAAAATTATAAAAAAAAGTTTATAAATAATTTATGAAAAAAGTTTATAAAAAATTTATAAAAAAAGTTTATAAAAAATTAATAAAAAAAAAAGTTTATAAAAATTTATAAAAAAAATTCATAAGAAATTTATAAAAAAATTATAAAAAAAAAAGTTTATAAAAAATTAATAAAAAAAGTTTATAAAAAATTTATAAAAAAAGTTTATAAAAAAAATTCATAAATATTTTATTTAAAAGTTTATAAAAAAACAATAAGAAAAAAAGTTTATAATTTTTTTTTTCAAGTAAATTAAAATTTCTCACTTTTTGGAGGCATTTTGATTCTCTCCATTTTGGCAATTCGGGGAATTGTAAATTATTTCAAATGCCTAAATTTAAGTTACCAAACGGGACATTTGAAGCGAATTAAAATGCAAATGCCCCCAATATCCTCCAAATTGCCCCAACCAAACGCCACCTTAGATATTTACTTAGATATTTATTTTAACCATGATTTTTTACATTTGGTCGACTTATCCACGAGGTTTGAATCCACCAACACAGACCGAACCATGTAAAACAAATTTTGTATGCAACTCCTACTTAGATATTTACTAAAAAGAGAGTTAGAGCAGTTACAACAATAACATCATAACACCAATAACACCGTCCACGTCAGCGCCACATCAGCTTTAACATTTAACATTAACATCCTCAAGGGAGCAGTTTGAGTTATAGGGTCAATTTTTATTTATTTATTTATTTATTTTAACCATAATTTTCGACATTTGACCGACTAATCCATTAAGAAATTTATTTGTTCATGGGTTAGGTAATATTCGAATAAACCGAAAACCGAAACCGAACCGAACCGAATTAAATATTCGGTTTTCGGTTCGGTTATAGTTTAGCAATCCAAACCAAAAACCGAATTCAAATAAATTTATATAAATTTTTTATATATTATATATAAAAAAAATATTAAAACTCTTTTATACTATATACATAACATTTTTTAAGCTTGAATTTTTTTTCGCTAAAACTATATATAAATAAATGAATAAATAATTAAATTTATTTAATTCAAGTTATTCGGTTCGATTTTTCGGTTATGAGTGTTCGGTTTTCGGGGTTTAATCAATTTGAGTTCGGTTCTCGGTTATACCCAGAAAAAAAATTAACCGAACAAAACGAACCGAACCCCCGATAACCGAACCAATATATTTTAACATGTGAGTGGGCTGCTAAAACTTAAAAGGGCCGATTGGATTTCTTTAATTGGGCCTTTGGACTATTTTGAATTTCTTAGTATTACGGGTAGGGTTTCTATATTTCTCCTTCACAGCGCTTCATTACACAGACCTGCAAAAAGAAAGAACATATCATATCAAAATGTCAGACAACATTCCATTCGAAATCCAAACAGAAATCATCAAAAGGTTTCCTGATGTCAAGTCATTGATTCGATTCAGGGCCGTTTCCAAACCATGGAAGTCCTTCATCGACAGCTCCGAGTTTATCACTGGTTACGGCGCCCGCGACACCAGCCGCATAATAGTTTACTTTTAAGGCACAGAGTTATTGAAAATCCTCGTGAGATAAAATATCTTTCTTTTACAGATGATGACAATTTCACCCAATGTAAGATATAACTTTTCACATACACATCAAACCATAACACAAAGTAGCATATAGATGGAATTCTAGAGAGAGAAAGTTAGAGGTTTAGGGAACTTAGTGAGAGAAAGTGAAAGATATTATTATGAGCTCCAACTCTCTACCTTGGGAGGTAGAGAGTATTTATAGTCTTACATAAATCGCCACACTTTGGGCTGTGGATCAGGCATACAGTGGGTAAAGACCCGTCCGTCCTCCACGGTGTTACTTAACTAAATACTACTAAACTTAAATGAACTACGACTACGAGCTTTCTAACGATTACATATACTTGAGGTGACCGACTCTTTAATACCGGGAATTTCTAATTCCTAACAATCTCCCCCTAAGGGAGGTCACCTCAATCATGTACCAAAATTACATTGAATACAAATAGATATTACATTTAACAATTGATCTTGCATTCTTGATGTAGTCCTTTGCTCCTAAGCTCGTAGTCATTGATTCTTCACATTGCATGTTTGGTTATTCCAAGTGGAGGTCTTTTACTGATCCACGTGATGATAAGTTTGAGCCATCTTTGGAGATCATCAGCTATCAACAATCTCTGACACATCCTTTGCGGTGTTGGTATTTTGATATGTTGTGACTTTGGGACCGACATGCTCACATTCTGGATCATGATATCTTCTCATCAGAGTAGCGGAAGCTTTAGTTGATTCATGATATTGGCAGCAGCGTAGCAGAAGCATGGAGTGAAAATATCAGAGTCATTGATGCACTAATCATGATTTCTTTTGAGATGAATGTGTTAAGTGAGCATGCGGTTATGGATTGACCGCTTCATTCTGATCAGCTGCAAACGTCGGGCGTACCTGCATACAACAGTTAGCAACAAATCGCACGAAAGTGTCTTTGATCACTTTCGTTGAATTGAGGTACACGGCCCACGGTTCCCCGTTGATCAGTACATGTACTGCCTGTGATCAGGTATAATTCCGAAGAATTTCCTTGACAGGGTTTCGCAGCTGTTCTAGCTGTTCTCAAACCGGAACATCTCAAAGAATACAACACGGAGTGAGTGAACCAGCGAATTGAGATTCACTGATTGATGAAAAGAGATTTGAAAAACAATCGTGTATTGCTCAATAGAAATTGTTTTTGCAATACAACGAAGGTTTTATTGAAAATCAATTATCAATCATAAAAATACCTTTTGGTTTGAAAAATGAGTACACAGTCGATGTGCTAAAGAAAAGAGTTTATTAAGCACAACGACCGGTTTTTCAAAGGCATCCGTCAATCCATAACCTGAACCAGGATTGATTCAAGAGATTGAATCGCCCCATTGTTTCTGTTCAGTTGTCACATGGTTGATCTATATAATAGATCTCACATGCCACCTACCAGGAGCTTGTTTGATGTTGGCTCCAGAAGGCTTTCCATCTTCATTGTGAATATGTAAACACATCACTCAGATGTTCTGGCAATACCACAAGGATAATGCGTAGGACTCAAGATAAAATCTCTCTTTCCACATTGTGTGAAACAGAGAGTCTTCATTGAAAGTGTCCTAATGAGATTTATTGATGATCTCGTGGCTCTAGACTCAATTTGTGCATATTTGGATCCTATAACGGAGACTAGGGAGAGGGTCTCCTTCTTCAATATCAACAATCTCTAAGAGAAAGTCGATAGATAATGTCGGTTCCCCGTGGGAATGAAACAAGTCCTTTTAAGAGGAACTTGAGTGGTTTGGGAAGTTGAAGTGCAGTGCGTCACTGGGTCCATGACGTCTTGTCTTCAATACCGATGTTACCATCAGTAGCATATGAATTGAACCCGGTTTCTGCCCTAAGGTTGAATAAATTGAGGGCTATTTGTTTTCACCCTTTCTCATTCAATTCTTTTTAATTCTTCAACCCCTTCAGTGCTTACCGAGACTTCATAACTAGAACCTTGTTGGGTTTATTCCAGTACTAGTTCAGTCTTAGTCCGCACTCTTCCCTTATCTCATTTTTCTCCTTTTATCATCATACCTAAGGACTTCTACACTAACTAGTGGATTGTCCCTGGGTAGATCCCTCCGGTTCTGGCGGATCATGGGAACCAATACCTAACCTTATCATCCTTATATCACCGTACATAAAGTAAAGTTGGTCGGTCAGTTTTGGTATTGTTCATCTGCCATATGGAACCGATTGAAAACCATTTGAAAATCAATTCAGATACTTGTGATATATTATCAAAGCATTTTGTACCTGAATTGTTTTTGATATTTTTAGAATAAGTGCTCCCCCTCAACATGTGCATCATATGTTTGAAATCGTTTTGCACACGGAGGCAAGAGGAAGAAATTACTTCTTTGATTACCATTTTCTAAAAAATATCACCATCACTTCCTTGATCAAATCAAGTAGATAAAGCATTTTCAGGAAGGATGAGGTTTCCATAAATTTGCTCCCCCTCAATATGTGCCTCGAGATTAGAAAAGAGTTTTGCACATACTAGAGGGAACCTGCACATTGGGATAAAAAATCACGTTTCAAATCATAGGTTTAAGATTGATGCTCCCCCTCAACATGTGCATTGAAAAATTGAAATCGTTTGTCACATGTGGGAAGGACAGCATGTACATCCTTATAAAACCATTTACCGAATTATCAGTTTAAATCCAACATTCTCCCCCGATCAAAATTATCAAATCATTTGAGATTTGTGATCTCTTATAGATTTAAATTGATTTTGAAAGCTTTTAAGGAGAAATGTGACTTGATTATGAAAGCCTCTTAACTGATAATGATCGGATTTTAAGACTTTAAACTCCATTGATAAAACATGCATGTACATCTTTTGAAAACAATTTTAATGCTAAATAACTTTTTAATTTAATTGAAATCATTCTCCCCCTCAATCAATGACATAGGTTGTTGATTGAGAGATAGAGATTTTGACAAACAAGTCCTGATGATTATCAAAAATAGAGATCGAGTTATTTTTCAAAGCATTTAGTTTTCAGCAGATAAATGTTTATAGGATTTTGAAATGTTTATAGAATCAGAGCATGGAATTTTGAAAACATGATAAAACATGGCTCTGTTCTTTCTTTTAAAAACCGGGTTATTGCCTGAAGATGACAATAAACCATTTCACTTTCTCTCATTTTTTTTTTTTTTTTTTTTTTTTTTTTAAATAAAATTCGAACAAACATCTAAAGTCCCGTGTCATTCTTTGAATGACAGCACAAAGACCGTAGATATTATCGAACCGAGAGAAAAAAAACATGACAAAATGACAATATTTTTTGAAGATTTTTCGAATTTTTCAGATTTTTATGGATTTTGAAAGTTTTATGATTTTCTATTTGATTTTTTGAGGGTTTTATAATTTTGTATTTTGTTTTTCGAATAAATATTTACAAGAGATAGATGAAGATAGACCTTTACTCCTCGTCTTCCTCCTGAAGACGTTTGAGAGTTTCTGGTTGAAGGCTTTTCAAACCAAGTCGTGGAAGAATAAACTCAAAACGTTCTCTTGGAAGAGCTTTGGTGAAGATGTCTGCTAACTGATATTCAGACCTCACAAAATATAGTTCCACCACACCTTTTTCCACTTGTTCCCTGATGAAATGATGTCGAATGTCGATATGCTTTGCTCTTGAGTGTTGAACGTTGTTGCATGAGAGAGCAATAGCACTTTTATTATCACAGTACAGAGGGATTTTGTTGAATCCAAAGCCATAGTCAGATAATTGAGATCTCATCCATAAGATTTGAGCACAACAAGATGACATGGCTATGTATTCAGCCTCTGTAGAGGAAATAGAAGTACTCATTTGCTTCTTTGAAGACCAGCTCACAAGCTTATCACCCAAAAACTGAGCACCTCCTGATGTACTTCGACGTGTATCTTGACAACCTGCATGATCAGCATCTGCATAGGCCGTTAGTGACATACCGGTGTCCTTCGGGTACCAAAGACCCATATTGATGGTTCCTTGGAGATACCGAAAGACCCGTTTAACTGCTTCAAGGTGCTTTTTAGTAGGCTTAGCCTGGTATCTAGCACACATGCAAACAGCGAACAAGATGTCTGGTCTACTAGCAGTGAGATACATCAGGGATCCAATCATACTACGATATTTCGTTTGGTCAATCATGATCCCTGAGTGGTCCTCATCTAGTTTGGTTCGATCAATCATGGGGGTGTCAACAGGGTCACATGAATCAAATCCAAATTTCTTTAAAATCTCTGTTGCATATTTAGATTGATTTATGAAAATGCCTCCGGGACTTTGTGAAATTTGTAATCCCAAGAAAAATGACATTTGTCCCATCATTGACATTTGAAACTTTGAACTCATTTCATTTGAAAAATGATCACATTCCATTGGGTCAGTCGAGGCAAAAATAATATCATCAACATAAATTTGAACATGAGTTAAATGTTTGCCTGACTTCCTGGTGAATAAGGTAGGATCAACTGCTCCTTTGCTGAATCCGGTTGATAGAAGAAACTTTGACAGTGTATCATACCATGCCCTTGGAGCTTGCTTTAAACCGTAAATAGCCTTTTTCAAACGATAAACGTGAGTAGGATGCTCTTGATTCACAAATCCTTCAGGTTGGCTGACGTAGACGACTTCTTTAAGATATCCGTTCAGAAATGCCGTCTTTACATCCATCTGATACACCACCATGTTCTTACTTGCAGCATTAGCCAGAAAGATTCTGATTGCCTCGATTCGAGCAACTGGAGCAAAAGATTCTTTAAAGTCTATACCCTCCTCTTGACGATATCCTTTAGCAACTAATCGAGCCTTGTTCTTCAACACATCACCATGCTCATCAAGTTTCACTTTGAAGATCCATTTAAGGGCTATAATCATAGCACAGTCTGGAGCAGGTACTAACTCCCATACATCAAGTCGATCAAACTCATGAATTTCATCTTGCATGGCATTGAACCAGCTGTCTTCATTCATGGCGGTTTTAACATCTTTTGGTTCGATCTTAGATAGTACGGAGTTGAAGAAGCACCATAAGGCATCGGTTGCGAGTTATTTCCGTGTTGAAACAGGACGAGAGGGATTTCCAATGATGTTGTCTAAGGGGTGATCGTGAGTCCATTTTCTTAGGTGTTCATGTGGCAGTTGTTGAGGAACTGAGGTAGCTGAGTCGATATCTCCTGAATAAGATGGTTCTGATGATGATTCAGGAGTAGCAAATATGTTTTCAAATGGAGCATCTTCAGGAGTCGCAAAGGGATTAACTTCATCATTGATGCCAGAAACATTTCCATGATGTACATTTGAAGAATGATGATTTGTTGATGAGACTGAAGGATCAGCAGCGGGTGCTTCATGACTTAAAGATATTGAGACTGAGGGATTGACTTCATTCACTGGAATATGAGCATCCTCTGTTGTGGGAATCATCACCTCATTAGTATTTGAATCATACAGTTCATCAAACATAGAATCAAACAATTTCTTTACATCATCTTCAGATGGAGGTACATATGGAGTTTCTTGAGTAGAGTTTGGAACAAGAGATGAACCAATGGGACTGTCTTGAAGTGCGGGTCCTGAACTGGAGTGTCCAGGAGCCATTTGACCGGTCAGCTCATCAAACGTAACGTGAATTGTTTCCATGATATTTCGGGTTCTTTTGTTGTAGATTCGGTATCCCTTTTTGTTTGGTGCGTATCCTACAAATACTCCAATGTCAGCTTTAGCCCTAAGTTTTCCTAAGTCTTGACCCTCATTCGTTGGATAGCACAATGCACCAAACACACGAAGGAAAGAGAGATTAGGTTTTCTGTTGTGGACAAGTTCATATGGAGTTTTTCCATGTATAGTGTGAATCAGGGAACGATTTTGTGTGTAGCATGCAGTGGCAATTGCTTCAGCCCAGAGAAACATTGGAACCTTTGAGTAGATCAGCATTGTTCTAGCAGCTTCAACAAGAGTACAATTTCGTCTTTCAACTACACCGTTCTGTTGCGGGGTTCGTGGAACACTTCTTTGATGGCTGATTCCAACGCTTTCATAGAATTCACTAAGTTGTTTGTTGACAAACTCAGTTCCATTGTCTGTTCTGATAATTCTGACAGTTTTGTTTAGTCGAACCTGCAGCTGTTTGATGAGTTTGATGATGATATCAGGAGTTTCATCCTTTGTCCTTAAGAACTTGACCTAGGTGAATCTAGAGTAATCATCAACCACAACTAACACATATTTCTTCCCAAAGATATTCTGCACCCTCATTGGTCCACATAAATCCATATGAATCATATGAAGAACTTCTGTGACAAAGTTAGTAGGTTTGGGTTTATGGGCATACTTCTTGCTTTTTCCCAATTGACATGTTGAACAAAGATGATCCTTTTCATACTTTAGTCTAGGTAAACCTACAACTAAGTCCTTTCTGGAAAATCGTTGATGGTGCCGAAGTTCAAGTGATTGAGACGACGATGCCATAACCATGACTTTGTTTTTGAAGCCTTAGATAACAAGCAGATTGGAGAGGCCCTCATCATGTCATCGATAGAGATGGTGTAAAGGTTTGAGCCACGAGTTCCTTTCAACAGTTCCTTACCATTAAGATCTCTAACAAAGCAGGTATGTTTTCTGAAGGCTACTTCTAGATCAGAGTCACAGAATTGACCAACAGAGAACAGATTATGACCTAAACCTTCCACATAATACACTCTAGAGATGACACTATCACCAACAACATAATCTCCATAACCCATAATAGCACCGAAATGATCATTACCAAATCTAACAGTCCCGATGAATTTGCTCACGAAGTTCATGAGCCGTGACCGGTCTCCAGTCATATGCTTGGAACAGCCTGAGTCCAGGTACCACAGAACGATTTGAACGATCTGCAGTTGAACACAGACAAGAATGGATAACTGGATAATTGGGATCCCCATGCAAGAATGGGTTCCATTTGGTTAGTTACAATGGTTGGACCACCCACATCAGAAATAGAAGCATTCATATCAGAAAGTGAGGTAATGGAATCATTGTGAATAGATGCAATACTAGTGTCTGTATTAGCCCTGTTTACAGTGTGACCACTTCTTAAGGGAATAGTTCTACCAGTAGGCATCCATTTTCTAGTGGGCATTATCTGATTAGTCTTATGACCAACAGGTATCCAATAAAAGCCTATTCTGCTGAATGTTCTTCCTGTGGGTTTCCATTGTTTTCTAACTTTCATTCGCTTTTGCCTTTTAGCCCTTTTAGCATGAATATTAGCATTAACAATATTAACTGGACAATTAGCATCATTAGGCAGAACATTAACATCACATTCATGATTAGAAACAGAATTCAAGCAGTCATCAGTACAAGGTTTGCAAATAGTATCAGAATTCGAATTAATTACAGTACGCCTATGGCTAATACTAGAATCAACACGATTCGTTTTATTCAATTCAAGCTTAAAGTTCCTAGATTGTCCTTCTACTCTATTCCAGTGCACATTCTTAGCTTGCGAGGTCCTATCATTCCTTGTATTGTCTTGAGACTTTGACCTGCTCCCTTTAATGTCACTGATTACTCCTGTAGAGGGAATGGGAACATTAGTTTGTTTTACTACTCTTTGCACCACCTGTTTAGATGTGCTGGGATCTGAACTACATGCAGGTGCACTACGGTTCACATTCTTAAAACTAGAGGCACTGTGATTTGTACTCCTAGAAGGCATACTTGAGTTCTCTTTCTTAGCATTGACAGATCGGGAATCTGAACTACTTAAAGGTACACTGTGGTTCATATTCAAAACATTGGGAATCGAATGCATATCATACTTAGCTTTAGGCATTGAGCATGGAATCAAAGGATTAACTCTCTCACCTAATGACTTTGGGCATATTGTGATCAAGCATTCTAAGATTTCTTGAGATCGTTTGGCATATAAGCATGCATGACCAATTGCATTATCATGAGGTTTCTCTAGCTTATCCTCTTCAACAATCTCACGCAGACATTCTAGGCAATCCTTAAGGGATGAGAAGTATGTTTGAATGGCAAGTTTGTTGTTCCTTAGATGAGGAGGGACATATGTCACAGATAAAGCATATTTATTACAAGAGTGATCCTTTGATACAACATTCTCCCCATTGGTCATTGGCATTTTCCCTTTTACCTGACTCTTCAGATTCTCAATTTCCTTTTGCAATGAAGATATTTGTTCGTTGTTTTTGTTACGAGTGACTTTAATTGATTCAAACAACTCATTAAAATGACGTTTAACCTTTTCATTTTCTTCTAGAAAACTTTCGTTTTCCTTTTGTAAAGCATTTACAAGGTTTTGAAGATGAAACGTTTGAGAATTCTGAGAATCTAAAGGAGGAGGCATTTGGGAGCCTGTCATATTGTTCGTTTGACCCTTTAATTGAGAGATTTGGGCTTTCAACTTTCTGATCGTGTTACACTGAGCTTGAATCTGTTCATCTCGTTTGTTAATTTGAAAAACTGCATCAAACTCTGGAGCATCTGAAGATGTCTTGATATTTGAAGTTTTGACATTTTCTTTGAGATGTTGATATTTTAGTTGTAGATTAAAATACTCAACTTCTAGTTTAGAAAAATGTTTAACCAAATTGTCGTGATCATCCAGTTCAATTTTCTCATTTAGTTTGGAATTAGTTTTTTCAAGCTCAATGACACGATCATGGGAGACTTTCAGGGCCACAGATAGTTCATGAAATTTGGAAGCATTAATAGAGCAATTTGAAGCAGTGAAAAAGACATCTTGAGCAACACATTCAGTAATAAGATTCTCATTTAATGTATGCAGGTTCTTTCTCTCAATCTCATTATATTTCAGTGCACGCTCATAGTCACTAACTTCAACAACCATTGCATCAAATTCCTTTTCCATTCCCTTGATATCAGTTTCTATTCCCTTTTTAAGACTCTCAAAGTGATCTTTCAGAAGTTTAAAGAAAGGCATGACCTCAGTTAAATAACATTCTTTCATTTGTTCAAAACCCCTTTCTCCTTCAGTTATACCAGTGGGTGTGATCCTTTTCTTGCAAGTTTTCTCAAAATCAACAAATAGTTGAAATATAACGTATTGGCTAATTAATGTCTTGCTTTTAGTGGCAATTGTTCTAGGTACAGGATGCATTGGTGTATTAGGAGGATACACAGTCGCTCTAGGCATTTTCCAAAGGGGAGGGTTTGTTTCAACAATATTTTCCGCTTTCTGCTTATCTAAATCCTTTTTCCAGAAGACTTGTTTGGGAGTCAACAAAGTCTGAGGCTTAAACTTGTTCAAGGAAATCCAGTTTTCCTTTTTGTAATCATGAGGAGTGATAATTATTTTTTTCTCTTTGCATTTAGGGTCATCTAGTTTTTTGTTCATCCTTTCCCTAGTGACTTCATCTGATTTCTTATCTTCCTCAGTGCACTCAACGCAACTAGGTTTCTGCCTAGGCTTAAGGATTTCATTACCATCATAAAGCAACTTATGAGCATTTCTAGCCTTTTTAATTACCTCTGGATTCGGTTCCTCAACAAGGGGAATGCTATGCTTATCGCTTAAGACTCGATGTTTGGTGACCATGTGAGCAGTCTGAATGGTGTTTCCTTGTATGTACAACTTGTTTTCAAGTTTGTTTTTCAAAGTTTTCAGATTAGAAAAATCTCTCAAGAGTTTTGATTCCTTTGCATTAAATTCTTGCTTAAGCATTTTCACATTTTCTTGAAGTTCTTGTTTTTGTTTAGCTGTTTTAGAAAGTTTTTCTTGCAAGGAATTTAATTCTTGTTTCAATACTTCTTCTCTAAACTTACTTTTTCTAATTACTGTACTCACTTGGACATCCATTTCCTGCTCACGAGTGGTCAACTAAAATTTTGCACGTTGTTCGTAAATAGCAACACGTTCCTTATAGGCATTTAGTTCAGAAATTATGGAATCATCAGGAGCACATGCAGTGTATTCATCAAAGACATAGTCATTGTTGACTGCAGAAGATGCATCACTTGGTACAACTTCACTTTCACTTTGTTTCACGTATTGATCGTATGGGACAATATTGTTATTACCCATATTTTCAACATTTGATTCAATAGTTTCAGTTGATTGTACTTTGTCATGCATCTGTTGCACATCAGCATCATCGTATAGTTTTAATACCTCTGAGATGAGTTTGTCCTTGGATGGGCCAGCTTGTGGTGAAGAAGAGATCTTGGGAGAGACCATTGGAGAGATGCTAGCCATAAAGATTGTGTGTGCAGTAGGTCCATCATCTACATCATAGTCGTATGCATCACAGTCAGCGACTTGAAAGGCGTTCTGATGATTGTGACCTATCTCCTGAATAGGCTGCTCATCCACATCTGCATCATAGGTCTTGGCATTACCCTCAGCAAGAAACAGCAATTCCTCTTCATCCAACGCAGCACCATTGTCCTGAGCTTGTGCCAGCAACATCTTATCTCTGAAGTAATCAGCATTCTGTGGACGCTTTAGAGATGTGCAGTTCCTTGCAATGTGTCCCTCACCACCACAGTTATAGCATTTGATCGGCTTAGCTTGACCTTGGTTACCATTCCTTCCTCGATTCTGATTGCCCACATAACCTCTACCAGCACCACCCCTTCCCTGATCATACTGTCTTTCCTGAACTGGTTGCACCACGATCCTTCCATCTTTAACAGTAGCTTGATTGTGTGGGTTAGATGCTGTTCTGAGGTTGTTGTTGGTTTGTGGGAGAGAATTCATGTTTTGGCTAATCAGAAGAGCTAGTTGATTAATGAAGCTTCCCACGTGTGCATCAGCATCAGCTTGTTTGTACATAGGATCAGGAATGAGTTTGTGATTACCATTACCCAAGGGTATGACTTGTGAAGCTTTGGTTGTGATTCCGATGTTTGAGTAGAAGGCAGTTGAATCATTAGACGAGCTTGTCTCTCCTGGGTTAGTTTTGAACTGATTGAGAATCAATTTTTCAAACATAGCATGTCTCTCATTCTGAAGGAGGAAGGCATAGAGTTGCTCATAGTTTGTGTTCTTCAATCCTTTAGTAAGCTTCACAGCGGTAACAAACTTGTGCCATTCGGGATTCATGTTGTTCACAAACTTTGAGTTAAGCTGAATGTTAGGCATAGTCATTCTGATGTTCCTCATGTCATTCACTAGCTTATGAAATCTCACATAGTACTCATAAACACTCTCATCTGGTTTCATCTTGAAGTGCTCAAATTCGTCATAGAGTTGGGATTCTCTGTCTTCCATAGTTAATTCAGAACCTGAGAGAAGCATCTTAATATTGTCCCAAACTGCCTTAGCATCTGTGTTATGATTGATCAGCATGTAGATGTCTTTAGGAAGACCTTGAAGAACAATGTTTGAAGCCCTGATGTCTGCATCAAATCTCTTTTTATCCTTATCATCAAGCTCATCATACATCTTAGGTCTGTCCATTCCGTAAACAGGAGTACCATCTGCATTAGTATCTAGTATGTCTCTAGTCGTCTCAACTCGATATGGTCCTTCATCAATGGATTTGAGAATGTTGACACCATTTTCCTTTCCAAGGCAATACAGTCTGATTCGTTGAGCCCAAGAGTCGTAGTCAGTTCTGTCAAGCATGGGTGGACGAGTATCTGAGCCAGCTGCTTGAACATCCTCGGCAACAGTGGAGATGACAGTAGGAACGTTGGTAGACATGTTAACAGATTATACGGGATTTTATAACTCTATGATTAAACCGGAAAATAGATTCTTTCACGGGATTTTACTAAATCAAGAGAAAACCGTAAACAATCACTTAAGTCGCTAGAAGATAAAGAACTAAGTCGCTAACCCTTAATTCGCTACACCCTAAGTCGCTAGAGTTCCAAGTCGCTAGACAAAAAGCAAGTTGCTAAATAGTAACTCGCTACAGACCAAGTCGCTAGCCAAATTTTGGCAGCAATTCGCTACACAAGTCGCTAGATATGCAAGTCGCTAAAGAGCAACTCGCTACAGACCAAGTCGCTACCACAAGTCGCTACCCGTAGTGGAGAATCCACTACTTGTACTTTAACTCGCTAGATCTAACTCGCTACCTTCAACACTGTAAGTCGCTACAAAAATGTGAAGCAAGTCGCTACCAAGAAAATATTCCGTGAGCTAAGTCGCTAGCTTGAAAAACCATATAAACATCACTTTTCAATCCAAAAACAACCCAACCAAGATGATTCAAGCTTACCAAATGAAAACCTAAACACTTTTGATGATTCTAAACATAAAAGTACCAACAAAATTCAAACTTTAACACAAGAAATCAACCAAATGATGCAAAAACCACTAAACTTTTTCAAACTCAAAAACCACCTAAAAACCACTATAAATCCAAAGATGTGCAAGATATGATCTAACCATGGCTCTTGATACCAATTGTAAGATATAACTTTTCACATACACATCAAACCATAACACAAAGTAGCATATAGATGGAATTCTAGAGAGAGAAAGTTAGAGGTTTAGGGAACTTAGTGAGAGAAAGTGAAAGATATTATTATGAGCTCCAACTCTCTACCTTGGGAGGTAGAGAGTATTTATAGTCTTACATAAATCGCCACACTTTGGGCTGTGGATCAGGCATACAGTGGGTAAAGACCCGTCCGTCCTCCACGGTGTTACTTAACTAAATACTACTAAACTTAAATGAACTACGACTACGAGCTTTCTAACGATTACATATACTTGAGGTGACCGACTCTTTAATACCGGGAATTTCTAATTCCTAACACCCAACAACAAGACTTCACTCCAAATATTCCTAACCTCATTAAAAAACTTTATAATTCTGTCGTAGTTGGTTACTCTCATGGTTTGTTGTGTTTGTTTAGTAACAACCAGAATCCTACCAAAGAGATGCTTGTTCTTTGGAACCCTTCTATTAGAAAGTCTCTTGGTATTACTTTGCCTTCTTATGTCCATGCTTGTGATGTTTTTGGTTTCGCGTTTTGTCCTGTCACTAATGATCCTACCATTGTGAAGATTTCATACAATCCTTGGAAAGTTGAAATGTTTACATTGAGCTCTAAGAGATGGAGTGTGGTTGAGTGTCGTAATGTGCCTCGTGAATTAGTTAGGCTCAAATGGTCGTCGGTTGTTATAGATAGGCGTATCTATTGGATTGGTTATGAGATTATTGTTGCTATGGGTAGTTTTCGCTTTGATAATACGATTGTATCATTTGATTTGGTTGCTAAAGAATTTAGAGTTGTAGACGTACCAAATAACTTGGCAAATCCGTTCCCTGTAAGTTTTTCCATATCTAAGCTACGGGAGTCGCTTGTTCTGTTTGTACCTTATAAAGGGGATGAGATACCAGCTTGTGGTGTATGGAAGATGGAGGATGACGGTTCTTTCACAAAGCTGTTCACCTTTAACACACCTGATTCATCAATACACAAGGTATTCGGGTTTAGGAAGAATGATGAACCTGTAATGGAAACTCGAAAGGAAGGTGAACATGGTTCTGCACTTGAAGTTTACCAGCCATGCTCAGAACGCATCAAGAATCTTGGGATTTATGGTGACGAGTCTACAATCTTCATGGCATCTTACAAGGAATCACTACTTCTACTGGATCACTCGGATTGTTGTGTGTATCCTGACATGAACTGAGATGGGAGATGATGGCCACATTGTGAGGTGTGGAGTTACAAAGTTATATGCTGTCTCGTGAGGTAGGTGCCTAGTTTCTAGTTCGGATGTGGAAAAATCACCATATATTTTGTAAAACTGTTTTAATGCATACAAGTTATGTTATGCTTGGTATCATTTGAGTGTGTAGATTCATCGATATTCCATACACATCGATGATTTTGAGGGTTTATGATTTTCAAGTTAGTATGGCTACTGAAAAGAATCATTTGATGATTTGTGTACCTAGCTTGTAGTAATTGTCTGTTATGCATTTTCAAGAATGGAGGATGTCCCTATACTTGCCTTATTGCTTATGATGAAACACGTTTTAGATCTTCATCACATGCAGTAATTTTGATAGCATTTCTTAGCTTAGTTACATCCATGTTACATTCTCCTTTCGTTTTGTGAAAGGACTCCATATTTTAAACAGTAAATCTGACCAAGTTGCTAGACAAATAACATTCATGCATGGCATAGACCAGAGCTTGAGCTATGACTTCCCGCGCCTACATCAATATGGTATCACTAGGTGGCTCCAATCAGGCTCTTACTGCACGTGCACTAGACTTCTCACCAGTGGGTAATAGCACAATTCAAACCGGTTCGCATTTGAGCCTTGTGGCTCAGCTTTTAGCTTTTGTTCTCTATTGTCGGTATTGCACTGGTGCAAGAACTTTTGGGTATGTTATGGAACTTGGTTTGTGATGACTTTCTCCAACTTGTAAAATAACATAGTAGAAACTGAGCTACGACTAACATTGCCTACATCAGTTGAGTACCACTATGCTTGTATGCTCAAGTCTAGTATAAACATATTTGACTGTAACTAAAGTTTAACATCTTAGGTATTGCTTTAAAACAACCACTCGCCCACTCTTGCCATGTCTATTGAATTACTTAAAGATCCAACAATAGTGAGTAACTCTCGAGGCTCATTATGTTGTTTGAGATCCTTCCTTGACATAATCGATTTTTTGTTTGTGCCAGATGTCTAGCATGGTCTATATAATAATGTTTTAGGTTTTGGGGTTTATTCTAATAGTAGCGACCCTAAGATTGTTCAGATTACATAATTTTCAAAGTATAAGCTGCATCATTTACAGAGTAGATGCTTTTTACATGTAGTAATTTACCTCATAAATCGGTTTGCATGGCCTCAGGTAGCTATAATTGCCTGCCTCCATAGTGCACATGAACCAGGGGATGGTGCTTGGTATGAGCAGCACAACTCTCCCCAGCGTCTCAAAGTCTCACTTTTCATAGTGAACTACCCATCTGACAAGTTCAATATGACCCAGTAGTCCAATACTTCCTCAGCCCAACCAAACCTTGATTATCGGAGTGCTTTTTTTTTAATAATTTATCTCAACCTAGCGGTTGCAAGTTCAAGTCTCAAGGTATTCATATTTGATTGTAAGGGAAGTTCAACTAATTTGGGGAGAACGTGGCCTAATATTTGAAAATAGTTCTTGAATACATTTAGATGGTGAGAAAGTTGAATCCAGTTTGTGGAGTATGAATGATAGACCATGGTGTTTCAAAGTCGTTAACTATTTCTATTCGTGATGCATTAATGGCAGAAATTCTCAGGGTTTAGGAAGAATGAACCTTGTGTTGAACACTTCAATGATCTTAAAAGTTATGGTGAGTTGGTTTCAGTCTGTGTGAGCTCCTATAATGATAAGCCGAAAGTTAAGACTGTAGTATCTAGCGTACCATTAATTAGATTTGAAGCTAAAATGGGATGAGTATTAGAACAGGCAATAGGCAACCCCGGTATGAAGATCAATATGCAATTATTACATTCATGCCATAATTTGTTCGGATTTTAGCCATGGTAATTAAAAGGATAGGTGCGTCTTAGATACATTGATGCTTGTAAGAAAGAAACACGCGTTAGTCTCGCCCCGGGTTTTATCCCAGGACCAAACTCCGACGTGAGAATGAGTATGATATTTAGAGTAATGTAGGTGAAAGTAAAAGTGAGTCAGTTAAGTTACCCTAGAGTGAAAATCCTTCCTCCTTATATCGGAGACCTATTCTTGTCTGTATCGTATACTGCCAAATGGGATAGTGATGCTTTTGAGCGGTAACTTTGATCTTTCTCTTTTTGGTCTCTGCTTAGTCTTGTTGTTTATTCTGAGCCAGTGCCATTTACTCTTTATATCAGGTTTGACTTTCAGTCCGGAAGTTACCGTTGATCCGAATGATCTTATGAGGTTCGTGAGGGTCTGAGGTTCATTCGTCATGGGCCGTTCAGCCACATACGCCAACATACATGACACATCTAACAAAATTAAATTCTAAATGCATCAATGACGGAGAAAAAGCTCACGAACAAGAACGAAAATACATATAGTGCAATATAATGAGGGGTTGGAAACTATAGTTTAGGTAAGGTAAAAAAAGCCTATAGGTCTAACAGCGTGCATTATTTTCTTAATTGGTTTGTTGGATAGCAACAATTTTTTACCATAACGGTGAATGGTTGATGATAGAAGGTTCAAGACCTGTTCGAAAATGATAATATTCACAATTCTCGTGTTGAAACCTATCATGGATGTAGCTTAAAACTATTACGTGTGCTTGTGTGTATGGCATCGAGGGTATGTTAAAGCCTAAAGGCTCGTTTGAGGCATTTGTGAGATAGATGGTTTAGGTGTACAAGTTATTTGCGGTTCAAAAAATTTATAAAAAAGTGAGTGTCCTAATATCGTTGATAAAATTTCGCCATTCTAGCAAACTCATACAAATGGTATCATTGCAAAAGTTTTCATTAGGCATTCCGCATTTCATTTATTCAATTCTTAGTTACAAGTTTAGAAAAAGCTTTTGCTCGTATTATTATTTGGTAATTAATGGGTTACATCTGATCAATTTTGTGCTTATATGACTGAACGAGATGACTAAGACATATGGGATGGAAGTAAAACCTAAATTATCGAAAACCCAAACTTTGGACAAATATACATGTTTCGTCCCTGCTGTTTACCCAAAATTACACTCGTCATCTCTATTCAAAATTTTAATATCGTTATAATACGAATCTTTAAGACCGTAAGAGGCTAGTTCTTTGTAAAATATTAATTAGTTCTTGATTCCCATATTATTGCATAAATCATATTGCGAATGGTTAAAAGCAAGGTTGTAAAAATCGCTAGGCGCTCGTGAGGCGGTTGGGTAGGGCCTGGCGATTAATCGGTTAGGCGGGGATTAATCGGGGATTAATCGGATTGCAATTTTTATAGTGAAAAATTTTCAAATATAAACATAGTTCTAAGTTTCTAACATAAACTTACAAACATCGGATTATTGACCGATTAATCGGTCCGTTGACCGATTATTGACCGATTAATCGGTCCGTTGACCGATTATTGACCGATTATTGATCCGATTTTGACCGATTAATCGGTCCGTTGACCGATTATTGACCGATTTTTGACCAAAACGATTAAATAGGCCGATTATGGAAATCGGGGCGGTTAATGGCCGATCAGCGATTATGCGCCGATTAATCGGCCGCCTAGACCGATTTTTACAACACTGGTTAAAAGTAATAATGTACAAATTGATTTTCAAGATTATCAATGATAAACGAAAAATGTTGTGGGCAACGTTACTCTTCAACGAGGCATCTCAATAAGACAACCAATAGGATCATGACAGGTTTGGTATGAGTTTTAGTTATCAAATCCACGGATGAGATGGTCACCCCACCCTAGGGGTGGCAATTCTCGACACGACACGAACACGACACGAAGTTAAACAGGTTTGGGTTGAGGATAAATATGTTTGGGTCAAAAACGGGTCAATCCGTCTAACCCGTTTAATAAACGGGTCGTGTTTAGGTTGAGTAAGTATTAAACAGGTCAACCCGTGAACCCGTTTAAGTATATAAGATCTTAACAATAATAAATATAACCTGGTTTTTATGTTGGAGATTGATTAAACGTATTTTGTTATTTACTTAGTATGAGTGAATTATAATTTTATACCTTAGATATCATGAAAATTGACGCTTGTAATTCAGAAAATTGTCGTATAGTTATTTGTATGTTATTCTTATCATATTTTAGATCCTTATATCATTTTTTGTGTTTAAACTAGTTAAATCGAAAAACCACCAACTTTATTCACTACTTGGCCTATTTACTTAAATGGGTTATACGGGTCACAAATGGGTTACATGTGTTATGCAGGTCCGGGTTAGGGTTGAGTTTCTTGACACGATTAATAAATGGGTCGTGTTTGAGTAAAGACTATACTAACCCGCCAACACGCGAACCCGAATAGGTTAACACGGACACGACTCGATTGCCACCCCTACCCCACCCCAAACCCGTCGCGTTGCCACTCCTAATTCCGCTATAACATTTGTTGACATTTTGGTTGTGGGTTATAAATGGCCAAATGCATAGTTAAAGGACAAAACATACCATTATCACTGAAACAAGTAAAACCCTGTAAATAAACTAAAATCCCAAATTTCAATTTATTTCAACATTGTCTGTCACTGGTAAACTAGGCCTTGTTTGGCTAAGCTTATTTAGTGGGCTTAGGCTTATTGGCTTATGGCTTATATAAGCTAAGCTTATAAGCCCATGTTAGTGTTTGGATTAGCTCATGGTAAATAAGCTAATAAGCTCAAAAGTGTTTGGTTTGGCTTATGTTGGCTTATGTTGGTTTATGTTAGTAAATGACTAAAAAGGACATGGTCATTGATTCAAGAGTACCAGCTGCTAGAACAAATCTTATACCTCCTAAAATGCAAGTTTCAATCATTATACTTACCAGCCATAAACCTCGGACATCAGTTACTTACCAGCCATCAAACCATAAATTTGTTTCTTAATTCTTGAACCAGTTCAAATGCCTTTAAATTCCTAACAACCAAGTCCATCTTGATAAATATTAGAGTTAGGAGGTGACTGGTTAAGCTTATGTTTGGGCTTATGATCAGCTTACTTGGCTTATGAGCCACCGGAAAATGCCACGAGGACTTTATCGACAGGCGAAATCATGGCATTAGAAGTAACAGCAAGCTTAAACTTTATAGGTTACTCCGGAAACAATCTGCACAGAATCTACCGCCACCGTCGCCACCGGTGAAGATTGTGGCTTATGATGATTTACATTTGAGACACGTGTTGCAATTGTTGTTATTGGTAAATGGTAGAGAGGAGTTACAGGTGGTTATGAGAATAATGGTAGAGGAGCAGGTAACAGGTATTGGGGAGGGAGGAGGGCAAAAATGTAAAATGAGAAAGGGTGAGTATAAATAAGCCCAAGACTTCATAAAAAAGCCACACTTTCTTGGCTTATTAAAACACCCATAAATAAGCTCATAAGCCCGCTTAAATAAGCTTAGCCAAACACTTGGTCTGGGCTTATGAGCTTATATAAGCTAATAAGCTGATAAGCCCACTAATAAGCTAATAAGCCGTTTCGAAACCTTGGAAGTCTTTTATCGACAGCCCCGAGTTTGTCGCTGCTTACGGCGCCCGCGATACTCAGCCGCATCGTTTACTTTTAAGCTACAGAGATAATTTCGATAAGGTAAAATATCTATCTGTTAATAATGACACATTTACCCAACAACAAGACCTTGCTCCAAATTTCTCTGCCCTTATGAAACAATTTGATAAGCTAGAAGTAATTGGTTACTCTCGCGGTTTGTTGTGTTTGTATGCTTTCGATAATGGGTTTTTTCAATTGGGGATGTTTGTTATCTGGAACCCTTCAATCAGAAGATCTGTTGGTATTCTTGAGCCAGGATACTTTGATCTTTTTGGTTTTGCGGTTTGTCCCATCACTAATGATCCTACCATTGTCAAGATTTCTGATCCTTGGAAAGTTGAAATTTTTACTTTGAGCTCTAAAATATGGACGGTCATTCAGTGTAACAAGCCTCGTGAATCAATTAACGTTTCCCTTTGCATGAGGCAGGTTGTTATTGGTAGCTGTATTTATCGTGTTGCTCAAAATAATGAATATATGATTGTGTCATTTGATTTGGTTGCTAAAGAATTCAGAGCCATAGACTTACCAGATAAGATAAGATTCCCTGAACCTGTACGTTTCATCTTATCAAAGCTAAAGGGGTCTCTTGTTGTGATTGTACCGCATAGTGAGGTCAAAGTATGGAAGATGGAACCTGATTGTTCTTTTACAAAACTATTCACCATTAACACACCTGATTCATACATACGTGATATAGTGGGATTTAGGAAGAATGGTGAACTTCTTGTTAAAACTCGATTTAGGAGTGGATGGTGGCATTTTTCTGCACTTGAAGTTTACGATCCGTGCTCACATCACATCAATAATCTTGGGTTTTCTGGAGACGGTTCATTCTTCATTATCTCTTACAAGGAAACGCTGCATCTGCTTGATCACTCAGATTCTTGCAAATATCCTGAAAATAATTGATCACGGAGATGATGGATTTACAAAATGATGTTGTCGCATCAGGGAGGGGCCTTATTTGTTTAAATAGTAATGTTATGCTTGGTATCATCTTTAGTATGTCCAACAAAATCCTTTAATTATCATTTCACGCCTTTCTTTCTCTTTATTTAGTAAGTCAGAATTGTTAATGATGATAATTAGTGTTGCTTTTGATCAACGTCTATGATGAATATTTAGAGAACGGAGGATGCCTTATATACATGCCTTGTCAGCTTGAAATATCAACAATGACATGCTTTTTAGGATGTTCTTAGTTACAATCTGGTTACGTTTTCCTCTCATCGGGGCTATATTACTGCACATGCATTAGACTTCCCATCAGTGGGTTATAGCACCATTCAAACCAGTTCACATGACCCTTACATACCCATGGACAATCTGATACCATACGAAAATAAGTCAAAACTTCCTACTTGAACCCTGTAGATCAGCTTTTAACTATAATTCATTCTATTGTGGGTATCGACTGACATGAGAATTATTGGGTATGTTATGGAATTTGGTTTGTGATGAATTTTTCCAGGTTTATAGTATGTATGGCTAAGCATGTTTGTATGAGGAAATGATTTATGTGACGTGGTATGCAGGCATAGTGGGTGATTTGTGTAACGGCTCAAAATGGGTACTTTGATACACCAAAGAAACACGTTGGGTTGGGTCGAGTAGACCCGCAGTATTACTATCGAAAACTAATATTTCAGTTTTATAGTATGCAAAATAGTTTTGTAATTCGTTATTTTTGATGCAACACTTGTTCAATTTCAAGATCACCGCTTGTAAATGTTGTTTGGCTTTGTGAGCAATAGTAGCAATGGTCTTTAGATTGCCTTATGGTTTTGTTTATCATTACAGGTTGTAGTGGTCTTAAATAGGAGCCAATTAAATAATACATTGCTAATACTTACTGTTTGCTGGATATTTGGTTCATTGCATAATTATTACATGTTACATCTTTAATGTGAACTAAATAATCTATTTTTTAGGCCCTTTAACTATTTTGTCAACTGTCAACTGACATTACATATTTATAAATGGTTGCTAAGTCAACTGTTCGCTGGGTTATGCATGTATAGATATTGACGGGCTGGACATCTATATATAGCATTGGGACAGGATGTCCAAAAATTTGATGGACATGGTAAATAGGATTGTGCCATCTGCTCACAGTTTTGAGATTTGTAAGAGGTAATAGCCACCCACATATCATCATCAGGTAACACTAGCTGCTGTTGGTTTATGCATCAATCAATCTGCCCACTAGAGAAACACGTTATATGACTATTTATAATTATAACTAATATCTTCTTTGTATTATATGAAAAATAGTTTTGTTCGCCACCCTGCAAATGAATTTTCAACTATGTGTCATTCGTGAAGTTTGCAATGTCTCACTTAAAGATTGTTTAACTGAGATTTTTTTTTTTTTTTTTTTTTTTTACTTTTCTCTATATAGCATGCCCTTTCATTGAAAATGAATTAAGATTTCGTGTGCCCCAATTAACATCCATTTGCCTATGAACATGGTTGTTACATCTTCACTTTTCTTATGCCACAAACTGATTATACATTTTAAGGATAGATGTATTTTACATTTGTCTCTAAACATATTTCCTTTAGTTATGAGCTATAAATATTCCTATGACTTTATATCCCCACATTATAAATGATAATGCATTTTTCACTTTTACAACCGTAAATGATTGACAAAAAATAACACTTTTTTTTTGGTGCAAAGGGTAAAAATTTATATTAAACCACAACAAATTACAAACCAATCACACTCACTGGTATGGACATGCCCATCCAGGAACAATACATGAGGACTATCTATCCGATATCAGATATGACAACACCAAGATCTCTGATAGAACTAGTCCCATAACCATAACAGATACATGTTGTTCAAAACAGAGGAATACTCACCCATGAATTCACCCATATTATGCACCAAGGCCATTCAACCCTCATAACTACATTTCCAATCCACCCCCAACATTGACCATTCAACCATCATCCACAATGATCAATTGGGAAAAGGAATAGCATCATTATGAAGGTAATAGCCACCCACATCGATCCAGTCAAGGGATCTTTCAGGATTCTTATATTTCCCTCTTTACGAAAGGCTTCGGAATCCTAGAAACACACACCTTGAGGTAGAACCATCCTTACCTCCTTTAGCACTGTATAGCTTGGACCAAGTAGGATCATCTTGCACTCCTCACTATTCCAAGCTACATACAGAGCCCACCAACTCACTTACCCTTCTCAAATGGTAACCTACTTTATGATCATTAAAAGACTTATTGCTGAAATTCCAATCACCTCTCAGTGCTTAACAAAAGCCAACTGAGAGACTAAAAAGAAGCTTCCAGTGAATAAGAATTCAATGACCAAGATACAAGGCCTTCATTTGAAGTGAGTCTATCATATATTGAGGTATTTGTTCAGTCTAACACAATACCTGAAAGAGAGTTGCAGATACTAAATAACCCATCTGTCAAACATTCCTTCAAATGCAGCTACCATGCTTCTTGAAACTCAACTGGTAGCCTCATGAATATTCCAAACCCTTCCATTCAAGAATCATTGTTATTCCATGGCAAAATAATAATCTCATCATTCTTCCTTTTGTTCATCTTAACTTGTCATTGATTGCTTACAACCTCCACTTGCCTTGAATCTTTCACAGTTAGACTGACCAGTTTCATTCTCACACTGTTAACTATGACTACCATCAAATCTTTGTGACTTCTCTTTTCATTTTCAAATTAGACTGACCAGTTCCATTCATTAGGCCATCTCCAATTACCATTATCCATCATATCATGTATTGTCTCCTTCCCATTAAAACTAGCATTACACATAGCTTCAAAAGGAATCACCTCACTGAGAATTCCTCCTTCCCACCACCTATCATACCAAAATGATGTTTTTCTGCCATCCCCAATCTTGCATCTCACATGCTTCCTCATTTTATCTCTTAAAGACAATATCTGCTTCCATCCACAACTGGCATTAGCATCACTTTTCACTTCCCATATACTCCTACCTTTTAACCTTACTTCATTGATCCATTTGACCCACAAGGATTCCTTGTTGCAAGCTATATTCCACAAGTGTTTAGCTATCATGACTTCATTCCATTCTCCCAGGCTCTTAATGAAAGGTTTTAATGGATATTTAAATAATAGTATGTCCAGATTCGAACTCGAGACTTCGGGATTGCACACATTACGTATGAGAATTGATGTACATAATTAATATAAATAAAACGTTATTATTATTAATTATTAATCACTAAATAAAACATAACGATAGTTAAATAATTAACGAGGTTTGGTTAACGGTCGTTAAATATTAACTAGAAGGACTAAAGATGAAATTACAAGTCGGGAAAGTTCTAGAATTCCTTTGGGAATGCTTTGGCCGATCGGTGGGGGGTTTCCAAACCCAATCCTACACAAACTTGGTCACCAAGTTAAGTTACCTATAAATACAAACCCTTGTATTCATTCATAACTTAATCTTGGATCACCAATAACCTAAATTTCTCTCCTTCTCTTCTCCTCTTTGTGTGGCCGGTCGAATACCCTCACCTCAAGGGTGTTTCGATTTTTGCTTAGCTCAAAGATAAAGTATTTGGTTTATTAGTGATTCAAGGAACTAGCTTCTCCACATCAAATCGCTATTAGTACGTGTGTACAAGAACGAAGAGCAAGCACACTTGAGCTTGTATTCCTTGGTGGTTGATTTTGGGTGGGACGATTTTGTATAAACCCTAATTTAGGGTTTTGGGTTATGTTACTTGATCACATAATCGTTTGATTACTTGAATTGCTAAAAGGTACGCACTTTCTTGTTTGGTTAATTAATTACATATATTATTCCTATTGTCTTCCGTTGCTTGCTTTGATGATGTTATTTGATTTATGTATAATTGTTATGAGTATAAAATTCCAACAGTGGCATCACGAGCCGTTAATATGATGTAATTAATTACCGAAACACATAAAAATTGGATCTTTATGATTATATGCATGTTTTTTATGGTTTCTAGGGTTTTGAATTCGAAACCCTAATTTTTTATATATGGGTCGATTACCCTAATATTTATTTAATTAGGTTTTAATTTTGTAAAACTTGTAGAAACCCTAGGATTGCATGCTTATTTTATGTGGTTAATTAATGAATAATTGTTATGTGCCATGTAATATGCGTATCTTGGGTGATAATTGTTATGCGGAATCCATGGTGGAACATGCATGTTTTGCCATGGAGTATTGTTTTTTGTATATTGATTAATTGTTAAGTGATACACACATGTTTTATTTATTTAATAATTATTGAATTGGGGAAGACCTCAATTATAACTAATAAAATTCGTTATGTGCTAATTGGTATACTATTAACTTCGGCTTACGCAATCGACTTGTCGATATATGTGGCTCATCTTCTCGCGAGATGAAAGTCCTAGTTAATGTATGCATTTATTTACGCCTAGAATTGTTATTAGAGTTTATTGAAATAATTATGCATGTGGCTAATTGTTTTTTACATATGTTAAATTGTTTAGTTATATGTTTGTATTATTTGAGTGTGTTTAATTTTTATTAAAATGCTTTTTTGTTTATATATTGTTTGACATGATAGTAAGCAAAAAGGGTTTTTTATGAATAGAAAATTAAATGGACTAAATAATGGCGAAATTGATTTGTTATCTAAGAATTATTCTTGAACTTTTAATCGACTGATGCGACTGTACTAAATGGTTAGAACGGCTCACCCACTAGAACAAACTATAAAGGGGTAATTAAGAAGTGAGCATAGTCTCACTGAATGGATGTCTAAGGTTATGCTTCAGCGCTTACCTGGTCCTCTGCCCCCTGTGCGTTCGATTGGAGCTACCTAGTATAACCATTCAATGTACGAAGCATCTTAGTGCAAAGTTGTAAGTTTCTCAACGCATCGATTAAAACTTTGTAGAATTCAATCTTAGCAATTAAAATCTTTTAGTAAGTTTTTCGAAAATATTATGTTATAAAGTTGTATGCATGCTTCTTTATACATAAGTTTTGATTACACATCAAAAATTGTACCCTTTAAAATTTAAGTTTATGCCATCTAATGATATGAAACACTTGAAGTTGTAATTTAGTTATGTGAGACCTTGATCTAGATTACAATAACAAGGTGAATTATTTTGTTGTGTGAGACCTCAGCTTTATGATTTGCAGTTTCTAAATTAGACAACTTAATTAAGTTAGTTAGTGAGACCTATAACTTAAGGCATAAGATGGGATAAAACATGCTTACGTTTTGCATTAATTATTTTGGCAAAATTGTAAATCCCATAACTTTTGGAATTGAAAACTTGTTTGTCAATTATCGTTTTTCAACGATTACCTATTCTATACTTTCACCACTAGCAGATCAACTGATGTGGTGGAACTATGATAATGAGGATCCAAAATTCAAGGAAAATTCTATGGTTAATATGAATATTGACCAAAGGGTATTTTATTTTCTTGAATGTTTACTTATCGAAAGTACTAACTTTTGAACTTTTATTTCTGTAGAAATGGCTCAAGCTGAATCTACTGCACTAGCCTCGTCGTTCAAATCTATGTTTGATCAAGAGAAATTGACTGGTAGCGCGAATTTCAATGATTGGTATCGGCAACTCAGAATTGTCTTGAGGGTTGCCAAAAGACTCAATTATTTGACTACGCCTTGTCCTCCTGAACCTGCAGCTGATGCTACTGCTGAAGCACGAGCTGCATGGCAATCTGAGTATGACAAGTATAATGAGGTCGCCTGCATTATGCTCGGGAGTATGAACTCAAGCTTGCAAAAGCAATTTGAGAATTACTTCCCTAATCTCATGCTGGAAGAATTGCAAAGGTTGTTTGAAAAGCCTGTGACTGTAGAGCTGTATGACTTGATTGATGCTCTTCATAGTTGCAAGCAAGGAGATGGGAAACCTGTAAGCGCCCACTGTCTGGAAATGATGAGTTACATGGACCAGTTGGGGCGTTTGAACTATGTCTACCCTAATGACATACAAATTGGCCTGATCAACAGATCCCTTAACAAGGAATTTGATGGTTTCGTGCGCAATTATAATATGCATTGCACGGGGAAGACAGTCAGTGAGGTACATGCAATGCTCATTGATTATGAAAAAGGTTTGCCCAAGAAGGCCTCTACACCTGCGGTTTTGACCATCCAGAAGGGTAGAATTTCTAAGCCTAATAAGCCGCTAGCGAACAAGAAAGGGAAAGGTAAGGGTAAAGCTGATAAAGGAAAACAAGTTATGACTTATCAGCAAGAACCCAAGAAGTACCCTCCCAAAAAGCGTGAGAATCCGAAGAAGGATCAGGCTTGTCATCACTGCACCGAGGTTGGACACTAGAAGAGGAATTGTCCATTGTACCTTGATGAGTTGCGCAATAAGAGGTATAAAAATACTGGCACTGTGGCCAGTACTTCAGGTACTCTTTTGATGATAGAATTATTTGCTTTTCCTCATAAAATAAATTCCTGGGTATATGATACTGGATGTGGTATTCACATATGTAATACACTGCAGGGACTTAGAGGAGCAAGGAAGCTTGCCTATGGACAGCAATACCTGCACGTGGGTAATGGAGCACATGCAGTCGTTGAAGCTATAGGCACGTTTGATTTAGTTTTACCTTCGGGTTTAGTACTGTCATTAAACGATTGTCATTACGCACCTTCCATTGTTAAGGGTGTCGTTTCTGTTTCCTTGTTAAAAGATATTGGTTTCGTTCATACATTTACTGATTATGGAATTTCTGTTTCTTTAAATGATGTTTTTTACTTTAATGTTATTCCAGTAAATGGTGTGTTTGAAATTGATTTGCATGATAATGTAGTTGATAAAAATAATTCTGTCTTTAGCATCAATAATAAAAGAATCAAAGGTGATTTGGATTCTTCATTTCTTTGGCATTGTAGACTTGCTCATATAGGCAAGAAACGCATGCAACAGCTGCAACACGATGGGCTTTTGCAAGACATCAATGATGAATCATTTGATAAATGCGAATCTTGCATATCTGGGAAGATGACCAAGAAACCTTTTACAAATAGTTTAGAAAGGGCTTCTGATCTTCTTGGTGTGATACATACTGACGTATGTGGACCACTAAGACATGTGTCAAGAAAGGGTGCTAGCTACTTCTTAACCTTTACTGATGATTTCAGTCGTTATGGTTATGTTTATTTACTTAAACATAAACATGAAGTCTTTGAAACATTTAAGGTTTTTAAGAGTGAAGTAGAACTGCAACTAGGAAAGAAGATTAAAGCTCTTCGATCTGATAGAGGTGGTGAATATTTAAGCCAAGAGTTTAAAGATTATCTAGCTGAGTGTGGTATTGTCCAGCAACTCACATCTCCTTATACTCCACAACAAAATGGTGTATCTGAGAGAAGGAATCGTACATTGCTAGACATGGTGCGATCGATGTTTAATCTTACGACTCTTCCCTTATCCTTTTGGGATTATGCTTTGGAAACTGCTGTTCGCATATTGAATATGGTTCCAACTAAGAAGGTTGATAAGACTCCTTATGAAGTGTGGTATGGGAAACCTCCCAACTTGTCTTACTTAAAGGTCTGGGGTTGTGAGGCGTTTGTTAAACGTGACTCTGCTGATAAGCTGCAACAAAGATCTGTTAAGTGTGTCTTCGTAGGATACCCAAAGGAAACGATGGGTTACTACTTTTACTTTCCACCTGAAAACAAAGTAATTGTTGCTAGGTATGGAGACTTTCTTGAAAAGGATCTCATATCTCATGAATTCAGTGGGAGAGTATATGATCTGGAAGATGATCAAGAAGATACAACACCTTCTGAAAACACTAGCCAACCTCAAGTAGAACCTGAAAGTCTGGGCGTTCCACCTGAGATTGAAGTGATTCCCATTCGTAGATCCGCAAGGACTACGCGTGCACCTGAGCGTCTATGTCTCAACGTAGAAGCTGAGGAAAATATGTTAGGGGATCTTGGTGAACCTGCTAACTATAAAGCTGCCATGATGAGTCCTGAAAAGGAAAAATGGCGAGTTGCAATGAATGGGGAAATGCAATCCATGAAAGATAACGAAGTCTGGATAGAGGTTGACTTACCTCCAAATGCTAAGGTAGTTGGAAGTAAGTGGCTCTTTAAGATAAAGACTGACATGGATGGCAATGCACACACCTATAAAGCTCGTCTTGTAGCTCAAGGTTATACTCAAACCTATGGGGTAGACTACGAGGAGACATTTTCTCCTGTAGCAGACATTAGAGCTATTAGGATTCTTATAGCCATAGCTGCGTACTATGACTATGAGATATGGCAAATGGATGTAAAAACTGCCTTCTTAAATGGTCGCCTAGATGAGGACATCTATATGGCGCAGCCTGAAGGGTTTGTGAATCTAAAGTTTCCGAAGCGTGTATGCAAACTTCAAAGATCCATTTATGGGTTGAAGCAAGCATCAAGGCAATGGAACAAGAAGTTTGATGAAGAAATCAAGAAATTTGGTTTCACTCAAAATCTTGATGAGCCATGTGTGTATCACAAAGCTAGTGGGAGTAATGTTATTTTCCTTGTCTTATATGTCGATGACATATTGATCATGGGAAAAGACATTCCAAGTATGCAAGATGTAAAGTCTTATCTTGGAGAGTGCTTTTCTATGAAGGACTTAGGGGAAGCAGCATTTATTCTGGGAATCAAGATCTACAGAGATAGATCAAGGCGGTTAATTGGACTAAGCCAAAGTGCTTACATTGATAAAATACTGAAGAGATTTAGTATGCAAAATTCCAAGAAGGGATATTTGCCGATGCAAGTTGAACATGGCTTGAGTAATAAACTATGCGCGTCAACACCTGCTGAGGTGGAATACATGAGGAAAGTTCCTTATGCTTCGGCTGTAGGATCTATCATGTACGCTGTGAGATGTACAAGGCCTGATGTGGCATTTGCACAGAACATTACCAGTCGGTATCAACAGAACCCAGGTGTGAAACACTGGCAAGCTGTTAAGAACATTCTTAAGTATCTAAGGGCTACTAAAGAAATGTTTCTAGTGTATGGAGGAAATCCAGATGCAGAACTTGATGTTACAGGTTTTTGCGATGCGTCATTCCAAACTGATAAAGATGATACGAAGTCTCAGACGGGTTATGTCTTTGTCATTAATGGAGGAGCAGTTGACTGGAAGAGCAAGAAGCAAACAACGGTTGCGATGTCTATTACAGAAGCTGAGTACATAGCTGCTTCAGAAGCTGCAATGGAAGCTGTTTGGATTAGGAAATTCATTTCGGGACTCGGAGTAATGCCCTCAATCGAATTACCTTTAAATGTGTATTGTGACAACTCTGCTGCAATAACATTTGCCAATGAGCCTGGAGTCATGAAGGGCGCCAGACATTTTCCTCGTCGATATCACTATGTTCGAGAACAAGTTGACATAGGTGAAATCAATCTACTCAAAGTTCATACAGATGAAAATCTAGCTGATCCCTTTACGAAGCCTTTGCCAAAAGATAAACTTACTGACCATGCTGATGGGATAGGACTTCGTTTAGCTAGTAGTTTCATGCAGATCTGTGATTAGTATTTGGATAAAGGATGTTATGAACAAATATTACTTTAATGAAATAAAATAGTTGTTTATGTTTATTTTCATTTTCTTAATATTATATCCTATATTTGCATGTTTAATCCGTGAATAACTTATGTTATTCTAAATAGTTCGTTGTCAATCAATGATGTGGGAATGTCATTGAATTAAGACAAATCTGAGTTTTAGTAGAATATATTTTTAAAGTATATTGATGCGTGGGACATACCAGATTCACATGATATTCAATGAATTGAATATAGGACTCATCCCAACTTTACATGATGATACTTTATGGGTCTTTGTCATTAAGTATATCATGAAGTGTTTATCCTCAGACTTGAGATACCAGATAACTGATATGGATGTAGTGCATTTGTGTAAGATAATCTAACGCTATCCGTAACTGGTAGTTATAAGGGCTATTTTCGGAAGTGTTGCAAAATTCATGAGTTATGTTTGTAGTCAAGAGAATTTGTTCCTTTGAATTTGTTTCAAAGCATAATACTATATTTGGGCCCCTCGTAGGGTTGACAAGATGTTTGTATGGCCATACCCAAGATCTATCTAGAATACGTTCAGATGATTTGGTAATCTTGTTCAATCATATACAACGAGAAACAGAATATTAACTTATGAAATGACTTGATCCATATTCATAGTTAATGTAGTATTAGTAACAAAAGGATAAGTAAGAATGATGAATCATTAAATGGTTTTTTCCAGGAGACCATGCTCGATTCGATCTGGGGGCGTTGGCGTGTGAAAGCTAGACTAACCAATGTCATTACTATATTTAGTAATATCCAAGTGGGAGCTGAAAGGTTTTAATGGATATTTAAATAATAGTATGTCCGGATTCGAACTCGAGACTTCGGGATTGCACACATTACGTATGAGAATTGATGTACATAATTAATATAAATAAAACGTTATTATTATTAATTATTAATCACTAAATAAAACATAACGATAGTTAAATAATTAACGAGGTTTGGTTAACGGTCGTTAAATATTAACTAGAAGGACTAGAGATGAAATTACAAGTCGGGAAAGTTCTAGAATTCCTTTGGGAATGCTTTGGCCGATCGGTGGGGGGTTTCCAAACCCAATCCTACACAAACTTGGTCACCAAGTTAAGTTACCTATAAATACAAACCCTTGTATTCATTCATAACTTAATCTTGGATCACCAATAACCTAAATTTCTCTCCTTCTCTTCTCCTCTTTGTGTGGCCGGTCGAATACCCTCACCTCAAGGGTGTTTCGATTTTTGCTTAGCTCAAAGATAAAGTATTTGGTTTATTAGTGATTCAAGGAACTAGCTTCTCCACATCAAATCGCTATTAGTACGTGTGTACAAGAACGAAGAGCAAGCACACTTGAGCTTGTATTCCTTGGTGGTTGATTTTGGGTGGGACGATTTTGTATAAACCCTAATTTAGGGTTTTGGGTTTTGTTACTTGATCACATAATCGTTTGATTACTTGAATTGCTAAAAGGTACGCACTTTCTTGTTTGGTTAATTAATTACATATATTATTCCTATTGTCTTCCGCTGCTTGCTTTGATGATGTTATTTGATTTATGTATAATTGTTATGAGTATAAAATTCCAACACTTAATCCCTAAATCACCTCCTTTTTTAGGCTGACACACATATTTCCAAGCAACTTTAGCCTTCCTTTTAGTCATTTCACCTTGCCCCCACAGGAAACCTTTAAGCAATTTATCTATGTCTTTGACTACTATTTTAGGAAGCATGAACACAGAAGCCCACTACACTTGCATTGAGGCAAGGACAGAGAAAATTAGTTGGAGTCTTCCCTCATAGGAGAGCATTTTGTTCTTCCAATTATTGACTTTAGCCTTTACTCTGTCAATCAAGCATTTGCAGTCATTTACACCTATTTGTTTAGTAACAAGAGGCACTCCTAGGTAAGAACCAGGCAGATTCCCAATCTTGAATGGAAGAACCTCTAGAATCTGAGCTTTAACTGAGGCATCCACATTACCAAAGAAGATTGTGCTCTTCCCTAAGTTAGGATTCCTGAAACTCTACTAAACTCATCCATAGCCTTCTTTACCACTTTGACAAATTCCAAATCTCCATGGCATAAAACAAGAAGGTCATCTGCAAAGCACAAATGAGATATCTTCAATTGCTTGCATCCCCAATGGAATTTGAAGTTCCTGTTATTAGCAATCTGCTTCTGAAGGATAAGAGAGAAGATTTCCATCACCAAAGTGAAAATATAGGGAGACATTGGGTCCCATTGTCTCAACCCTCTGCCACCCTTAAAATATCCAAATCTCTCTCCATTAATACATATAGAGAATGCAGTTGTTTTGACACACACCATGATCCAATCAATCATCTTCTGTGGGAATCCAAACATGTGTAGAATGGACTCAAGAAACTTCCAATTGACTGTATCATATGCTTTATGTATGTCTATCTTCATTGCTACCCTTTTGGCTCCATTGTTCCAATCATAGCCTTTTAGTAATTCTTGGGTAATGAGAATATTATCTGTAATTTCCCTGCCTGGGATAAAGGCACTTTGGCTTGGGCTTACAATTTTACATAAAGCTGTCTTTATCCTGATAGTAATTATTTTGCTGATTGTCTTATAAATAACATTGCAGTAGGCTATTGGCCTAAAATCAGAGACTTTGAGAGGGGTACTTATCTTGGGCACAAGAGTAATGAGAGTGGCATTCACCTCGCCCAACATTTTCTTAGCAACGAATTCCTTGACTGCATCACAAACATCTCCTCCCACAGTCTTCCAAGCTTTTTTGAAAAACTTTGCAGTGTAACCATCTCGTCCTGGAGCTTTATTATCATCAATATCAAATAGAGCTAGCTTTATTTCTTCCTCATTAACTAGTTTTATCATGTGTCTAGCATCTTCATCAGTAACTCTATTTGGGCTGTTGATACTATTGGGAACAATATTTGAACTGGGATTTCAGTCCCCAAAAAGCTTTGAAAATGTTTGACAAACTGTTAAGGGACTCCACAACCATCATATTTGTCTCTTTTTTTCATCACACACCATTTCAATTCTGTTTCTGTGAGTCCTTCCCTTTACCACAGCATGGAAGAATTTGCTATTTTTGTCCCCATCAGTCAGCCAATCTATCTTAGCTTGTTGGAAAAGGAATTTCTCTTCATCCTGAACAGCACAGTTATACTCTCTCAGAATCTCTGCTTCCTCCTTTTTAAGCTCACTGTTATGAGGGTCTTTATCTACTTTCCTTTGCACAGCTTGTAATTTTTATCTCCATTCCACTACTCTGACATAGAGATTACCATTCTTCCAGTTTAGCTTTTTTCATATGATACTTCATAGCTTTGAGCTTTTTCACCAATCTAAACATTCTACATCCTGCAAGCGTCTACAAACTCCACTCTTTTTCTAAGATTTCAATGAATTCATGCTTATCAGCAACAAAATTTGCAAATTTAAAAGCTCTGTTCTTCCTTTTTATCATTTTGGGGATAATAAGAACTGCAGGACTATGATCAGAGGTTAGATGTGGTAGGAATACAACATGAGAGTTTTGATAGTTTCCAATAAACTCTAAATTGCCCATTACTCTTATCAATTTTCTTCGATATACCATTGGTTGGGTTTAGCCTGCTTTGGACCCAAGTGTAATGCAGACCTGAAGACCAACTTCAATATTGTCTACACACTCCTGGAATTCTATCATATCACTGGTTTTACAAGCTCCCCCTTCAGAGTGATCCTCAGTATTCAGACTTACATTCCAATCACCCATTAGAACCCAAGGTCTTGAACCAATAGTCCCTTTATAACTTTGTAAAACCTTCCATAGTTCCCTTCTTACTTTACCAGAATTAGCTGCATAAACAAAGCAGCAAAAAAACTGAGATTTACAACTCACAGTCTCTACTAGGCATAGCATAGATTGGTGGCTAGAGTGTATTTCCATAACTTTCACATCATCAGGGTTCCAGCCAATAATGATTCTACAACCCCTTTTACTCAGCATCATGTTAGAAATCCAACTCCACCTTCCATAAACATAGTCACAAATCCTCTTAATCTGTCTTTGCTTAATGTGAGTTTCTACCACAGCACAGATACTCAACTTCTCAGCCTCTATAAACTTTTTGACTTCCTTTTGAGTATCCTTGTTACACATACCCCTTACATTCCAAGTGGCAATCTTTAATTCTGCATTCATGTCACTCATTGTAAACTATCCGTACCCTGCTCCTTATCTAGCATACTACTAGACATACCATTCACTTGGTCTGCTACCATGCTTTTGGCTATCTCAGAACATTCTTCATACACATCTTCTACTTCATCTACTTCCTTATTCCACTTAGCTTCCCATTGTTCTTTGAAGTACTTGAACATTCCTAAATTCCATTTCTTAGATTCTTCACCTTTAGGATATCCCTTATCTCTGATAGTTAACAAACTTATCCACAATGCTTTTTTCATTTCTCAATTGAACATCTTGCATTTCTGTGTCTTCAATTTCTTCAAACACAGCAAACTTATTAGCACTCCTTCTAAGTTCCTCCATATTTTCTTTGTTCAAGGACCACACTGGACTTGGGCTAAATCCCCCATCATTCTTGACCTCATGAACTGATTTACTTTTGCTACCCTTATCATTTAGCTCTTGTAAATTTTTATTGTTTGCCTTATCCCCTTGAGTCACTTTGGGTCTATACTCTACTCTGTTTCTTATTCTTCCAAAGCCTTTTCTCACACCATTCTGCTGTTGCTTATCATTTTGCACATCTCTTATTTGCTTTCCCTTACCCTGTGCCACATTACTTCCCCCATTATCCACAGTCTTACTCACATTGTTTTCCACCATATTCTCCTTATTAGCATGCAAGGCAGTACACTTAGTATTATCATGCCCAAACACTTGACAATATGTGCACCTAGGTGGAGTCCAACTATATTCCACTCTGACATACTTAGTAGTGTGTTCAACCTGTGGTCCACACTTATAGCATATTTCAATCATATCCTTGAATTCCTTGTCTGCACTAACCTCCACCAGGACCCTAGCATAACCAATTCTCCCAGTGCCCTCATGACACATTCTAGTAGTTGTCTTATCCATGATGAAATGTTTTCCTAAACTACTAGCAATAGCTCTGATTCCTTTCACAGTCCAAGCCTCACCAAGAACATTATATAGGTTAACCCATAGTGGAAGTTTATTTGGTTCACTCATGTCTACACACACACTAGGGTCCCATTTCTGTAAGAATAATGGCTTGTTATTAACCATCCAGGGTCCACTCTCTAGAACTTGGAACATGAGGTTTTCATTTTTGAACTTAAAAAAATAAATTCCATTATGTGCTACAACATCAATAAGTCCAAATTTACCCCACATTCTTCCAATGTTATACTTAAGCTCATAATAGGTCATCTTATATCCCACAAAATGTCCACACAATGTCAGTCTCCACTTCTTACTTCCTTCCATTAACATTTCCTCATCAAAAATCACCACATCCCTACCATCCTGGTTACTCTCATGGTTTGTTGTGTTTGATTAATAACAACCAAAACCCTACCAAAGAAATGCTTGTTCTTTGGAACCCTTCTATTAAAAAGTCTCTTGGTATTACTTTGCCTTCTTATGTCCATGCTTGTGATGTTTTTGGTTTCGCGGTTTGTCCCGTCACTAATGATCCTACTATTGTAAAGATTTCATTCGGTCCTTGGAAAGTTGAAATGTTTACACTGAGCTCTAAGAGATGGAGTGTGGTTGAGTGTCGTAATGTGCCTCGTAAATTAGTTAGACTCAAATGGTCGTCGGTTGTTATAGATAGGCGTATCTATTGGATTGGTTATGAGATTATTGCTGCTATGGGTAGTTTTCGCTTTGATAATACGATTGTATCATTTGATTTGGTTGCTAAAGAATTTAGAGTTGTAGACGTACCAAATAACTTAGCAAACCCGTTCCCTGTAAGTTTTTCCATATCTAAGCTACGGGAGTCGCTTGTTCTGTTTGTACCCGATAAAGGGGATGAGATACCAGCTTGTGGTGTATGGAAGATGGAGGATGATGGGTCTTTCACAAAGCTATTCACCTTTAACACACCTGATTCATCAATACGCAAGGTATTCGGGTTTAGGAAGAATGATGAACCTGTAATGGAAACTCGAAAGGAAGGTGAACATGGTTCTGCACTTGAAGTTTACCAGCCATGCTCAGAACGCATCAAGAATCTTGGGATTTATGGTGACGAGTCTACAATCTTCATGGCATCTTACAAGGAATCACTACTTCTACTGGATCACTCGGATTGTTGTGTGTATCCTGACATGAACTGAGATGGGAGATGATGGCCACATTGTGAGGTGTGGAGTTACAAAGTTATATGCTGTCTCGTGAGGTAGGTGCCTAGTTTCTAGTTCGGATGTGGAAAAATCACCATATATTTTGTAAAACTGTTTTAATGCATACAAGTTATGTTATGCTTGGTATCATTTGAGTGTGTAGATTCATCGATATTCCATACACATCGATGATTGTGAGGGTTTATGATTTTCAAGTTAGTATGGCTACTGAAAAGAATCATTTGATGATTTGTGTACCTAGCTTGTAGTAATTGTCTGTTATGCATTTTCAAGAATGGAGGATGTCCCTATACTTGCCTTATTGCTTATGATGAAACACGTTTTAGATCTTCATCACATGCAGTAATTTTGATAGCATTTCTTAGCTTAGTTACATCCATGTTACATTCTCCTTTCGTTTTGTGAAAGGACTCCATATTTTAAACAGTAAATCTGACCAAGTTGCTAGACAAATAACATTCATGCATGGCATAGACCAGAGCTTGAGCTATGACTTCCCGCGCCTACATCAATATGGTATCACTAGGTGGCTCCAATCAGGCTCTTACTGCACGTGCACTAGACTTCTCACCAGTGGGTAATAGCACAATTCAAACCGGTTCGCATTTGAGCCTTGTGGCTCAGCTTTTAGCTTTTGTTCTCTATTGTCGGTATTGCACTGGTGCAAGAACTTTTGGGTATGTTATGGAACTTGGTTTGTGATGACTTTCTCCAACTTGTAAAATAACATAGTAGAAACTGAGCTACGACTAACATTGCCTACATCAGTTGAGTACCACTATGCTTGTATGCTCAAGTCTAGTATAAACATATTTGACTGTAACTAAAGTTTAACATCTTAGGTATTGCTTTAAAACAACCACTCGCCCACTCTTGCCATGTCTATTGAATTACTTAAAGATCCAACAATAGTGAGTAACTCTCGAGGCTCATTATGGTGTTTGAGATCCTTCCTTGACATAATCGATTTTTTGTTTGTGCCAGATGTCTAGCATGGTCTATATAATAATGTTTTAGGTTTTGGGGTTTATTCTAATAGTAGCGACCCTAAGATTGTTCAGATTACATAATTTTCAAAGTATAAGCTGCATCATTTACAGAGTAGATGCTTTTTACATGCAGTAATTTACCTCATAAATCGGTTTGCATGGCCTCAGGTAGCTATAATTGCCTGCCTCCATAGTGCACATGAACCAGGGGATGGTGCTTGGTATGAGCAGCAGTGCCATTATGATAAGCCGAAAGTTAAGACTGTAGTATCTAGCGTACCATTAATTAGATTTGAAGCTAAAATGGGATGAGTATTAGAACAGGCAATAGGCAACCCCGGTATGAAGATCAATATGCAATTATTACATTCATGCCATAATTTGTTCGGATTTTAGCCATGGTAATTAAAAGGATAGGTGTGTCTTAGATACATTGATGCTTGTAAGAAAGAAACACGCGTTAGTCTCGCCCCGGGTTTTATCCCAGGACCAAACTCCGACGTGAGAATGAGTATGATATTTAGAGTAATGTAGGTGAAAGTAAAAGTGAGTCAGTTAAGTTACCCTAGAGTGAAAATCCTTCCTCCTTATATCGGAGACCTATTCTTGTCTGTATCGTATACTGCCAAATGGGATAGTGATGCTTTTGAGCGGTAACTTTGATCTTTCTCTTTTTGGTCTCTGCTTAGTCTTGTTGTTTATTCTGAGCCAGTGCCATTTACTCTTTATATCAGGTTTGACTTTCAGTCCGGAAGTTACCGTTGATCCGAATGATCTTATGAGGTTCGTTCGGGTCTGAGGTTCATTCGTCATGGGCCGTTCAGCCACATACGCCAACATACATGACACATCTAACAAAATTAAATTCTAAATGCATCAATGACGGAGAAAAAGCTCACGAACAAGAACGAAAATACATATAGTGCAATATAATGAGGGGTTGGAAACTATAGTTTAGGTAAGGTAAAAAAAGCCTATAGGTCTAACAGCGTGCATTATTTTCTTAATTGGTTTGTTGGATAGCAACAATTTTTTACCATAACGGTGAATGGTTGATGATAGAAGGTTCAAGACCTGTTCGAAAATGATAATATTCACAATTCTCGTGTTGAAACCTATCATGGATGTAGCTTAAAACTATTACGTGTGCTTGTGTGTATGGCATCGAGGGTATGTTAAAGCCTAAAGGCTCGTTTGAGGCATTTGTGAGATAGATGGTTTAGGTGTACAAGTTATTTGCGGTTCAAAAAATTTATAAAAAAGTGAGTGTCCTAATATCGTTGATAAAATTTCGCCATTCTAGCAAACTCATACAAATGGTATCATTGCAAAAGTTTTCATTAGGCATTCCGCATTTCATTTATTCAATTCTTAGTTACAAGTTTAGAAAAAGCTTTTGCTCGTATTATTATTTGGTAATTAATGGGTTACATCTGATCAATTTTGTGCTTATATGACTGAACGAGATGACTAAGACATATGGGATGGAAGTAAAACCTAAATTATCGAAAACCCAAACTTTGGACAAATATACATGTTTCGTCCCTGCTGTTTACCCAAAATTACACTCGTCATCTCTATTCAAAATTTTAATATCGTTATAATACGAATCTTTAAGACCGTAAGAGGCTAGTTCTTTGTAAAATATTAATTGGTTCTTAATTCCCATATTATTGCATAAATCATATTGCGAATGGTTAAAAGTAATAATGTACAAATTGATTTTCAAGATTATCAATGATAAACGAAAAATGTTGTGGGCAACGTTACTCTTCAACGAGGCATCTCAATAAGACAACCAATAGGATCATGACGGGTTTGGTATGAGTTTTAGTTATCAAATCCACGGATGAGATGGTCACCCCACCCTAGGGGTGGCAGTTCTCGACACGACACGAACACGACACGAAGTTAAACAGGTTTGGGTTGAGGATAAATATGTTTGGGTCAAAAACGGGTCAATCCGTCTAACCCGTTTAATAAACGGGTCGTGTTTAGGTTGAGTAAGTATTAAACAGGTCAACCCGTGAACCCGTTTAAGTATATAAGATCTTAACAATAATAAATATAACCTGGTTTTTATGTTGGAGATTGATTAAACGTATTTTGTTATTTACTTAGTATGAGTGAATTATAATTTTATACCTTAGATATCATGAAAATTGACGCTTGTAATTCAGAAAATTGTCGTATAGTTATTTGTATGTTATTCTTATCATATTTTAGATCCTTATATCATTTTTTGTGTTTAAACTAGTTAAATCGAAAAACCACCAACTTTATTCACTACTTGGCCTATTTACTTAAATGGGTTATACGGGTCACAAATGGGTTACATGTGTTATGCAGGTCCGGGTTAGGGTTGAGTTTCTTGACACGATTAATAAATGGGTCGTGTTTGAGTAAAGACTATATTAACCCGCCAACACGCGAACCCGAATAGGTTAACACGGACACGACTCGATTGCCACCCCTACCCCACCCCAAACCCGTCGCGTTGCCACTCCTAATTCCGCTATAACATTTGTTGACATTTTGGTTGTGGGTTATAAATGGCCAAATGCATAGTTAAAGGACAAAACATACCATTATCACTGAAACAAGTAAAACCCTATAAATAAACTAAAATCCCAAATTTCAATTTATTTCAACATTGTCTGTCACTGGTAAACTAAAACCCTATAAACACAATGTCAGACTACATCCCTTCTGAAATCCAATCTGAAATCATCAAAAGAGTTCCTGATGTCAAGTCATTGATTCGATTCAGGGCCGTTTCGAAACCTTGGAAGTCTTTTATCGACAGCCCCGAGTTTGTCGCTGCTTACGGCGCCCGCGATACTCAGCCGCATCGTTTACTTTTAAGCTACAGAGATAATTTCGATAAGGTAAAATATCTATCTGTTAATAATGACACATTTACCCAACAACAAGACCTTGCTCCAAATTTCTCTGCCCTTATGAAACAATTTGATAAGCTAGAAGTAATTGGTTACTCTCGCGGTTTGTTGTGTTTGTATGCTTTCGATAATGGGTTTTTTCAATTGGGGATGTTTGTTATCTGGAACCCTTCAATCAGAAGATCTGTTGGTATTCTTGAGCCAGGATACTTTGATCTTTTTGGTTTTGCGGTTTGTCCCATCACTAATGATCCTACCATTGTCAAGATTTCTGATCCTTGGAAAGTTGAAATTTTTACTTTGAGCTCTAAAATATGGACGGTCATTCAGTGTAACAAGCCTCGTGAATCAATTAAAGTTTCCCTTTGCATGAGGCAGGTTGTTATTGGTAGTTGTATTTATCGTGTTGCTCAAAATAATGAATATATGATTGTGTCATTTGATTTGGTTGCTAAAGAATTCAGAGCCATAGACTTACCAGATAAGATAAGATTCCCTGAACCTGTACGTTTCATCTTATCAAAGCTAAAGGGGTCTCTTGTTGTGATTGTACCGCATAGTGAGGTCAAAGTATGGAAGATGGAACCTGATTGTTCTTTTACAAAACTATTCACCATTAACACACCTGATTCATACATACGTGATATAGTGGGATTTAGTAAGAATGGTGAATTTCTTGTTGAAACTCGATTTAGGGGTGGATGGTGGCATTTTTCTGCACTTGAAGTTTACGATCCGTGCTCACATCACATCAATAATCTTGGGTTTTCTGGAGACGGTTCATTCTTCATTAGCTCTTACAAGGAAACGCTGCATCTGCTTGATCACTCAGATTCTTGCAAATATCCTGAAAATAATTGATCACGGAGATGATGAATTTACAAAATGATGTTGTCGCATCAGGGAGGGGCCTTATTTGTTTAAATAGTAATGTTATGCTTGGTATCATCTTTAGTATGTCCAACAAAATCCTTTAATTATCATTTCACGCCTTTCTTTCTCTTTATTTAGTAAGTCAGAATTGTTAATGATGATAATTAGTGTTGCTTTTGATCAATGTCTATGATGAATATTTAGAGAACGGAGGATGCCTTATATACATGCCTTGTCAGCTTGAAATATCAACAATGACATGCTTTTTAGGATGTTCTTAGTTACAATCTGGTTACGTTTTCCTCTCATCGGGGCTATATTACTGCACATGCATTAGACTTCCCATCAGTGGGTTATAGCACCATTCAAACCAGTTCACATGACCCTTACATACCCATGGACAATCTGATACCATACGAAAATAAGTCAAAACTTCCTACTTGAACCCTGTAGATCAGCTTTTAACTATAATTCATTCTATTGTGGGTATCGACTGACATGAGAATTATTGGGTATGTTATGGAATTTGGTTTGTGATGAATTTTTCCAGGTTTATAGTATGTATGGCTAAGCATGTTTGTATGAGGAAATGATTTATGTGACGTGGTATGCAGGCATAGTGGGTGATTTGTGTAACGGCTCAAAATGGGTACTTTGATACACCAAAGAAACACGTTGGGTTGGGTCGAGTAGACCCGCAGTATTACTATCGAAAACTAATATTTCAGTTTTATAGTATGCAAAATAGTTTTGTAATTCGTTATTTTTGATGCAACACTTGTTCAATTTCAAGATCACCGCTTGTAAATGTTGTTTGGCTTTGTGAGCAATAGTAGCAATGGTCTTTAGATTGCCTTATGGTTTTGTTTATCATTACAGGTTGTAGTGGTCTTAAATAGGAGCCAATTAAATAATACATTGCTAATACTTACTGTTTGCTGGATATTTGGTTCATTGCATAATTATTACATGTTACATCTTTAATGTGAACTAAATAATCTATTTTTTAGGCCCTTTAACTATTTTGTCAACTGTCAACTGACATTACATATTTATAAATGGTTGCTAAGTCAACTGTTCGCTGGGTTATGCATGTATAGATATTGACGGGCTGGACATCTATATATAGCATTGGGACAGGATGTCCAAAAATTTGATGGACATGGTAAATAGGATTGTGCCATCTGCTCACAGTTTTGAGATTTGTAAGAGGTAATAGCCACCCACATATCATCATCAGGTAACACTAGCTGCTGTTGGTTTATGCATCAATCAATCTGCCCACTAGAGAAACACGTTATATGACTATTTATAATTATAACTAATATCTTCTTTGTATTATATGAAAAATAGTTTTGTTCGCCACCCTGCAAATGAATTTTCAACTATGTGTCATTCGTGAAGTTTGCAATGTCTCACTTAAAGATTGTTTAACTAAGATTTTTTTTTTTTTTTTTTTTTTTTTACTTTTCTCTATATAGCATGCCCTTTCATTGAAAATGAATTAAGATTTCGCGTGCCCCAATTAACATCCATTTGCCTATGAACATGGTTGTTACATCTTCACTTTTCTTATGCCACAAACTGATTATACATTTTAAGGATAGATGTATTTTACATCTGTCTCTAAACATATTTCCTTTAGTTATGAGCTATAAATATTCCTATGACTTTATATCCCCACATTATAAATGATAATGCATTTTTCACATTTACAACCGTAAATGATTGACAAAAAATAACACTTTTTTTTGGGTGCAAAGGGTGAAAATTTATATTAAACCACAACAAATTACAAACCAATCACACTCACTGGTATGGACATGCCCATCCAGGAACAATACATGAGGACTATCTATCCGATATCAGATATGACAACACCAAGATCTCTGATAGAACTAGTCCCATAACCATAACAGATACATGTTGTTCAAAACAGAGGAATACTCACCCATGAATTCACCCATATTATGCACCAAGGCCATTCAACCCTCATAACTACATTTCCAATCCACCCCCAACATTGACCATTCAACCATCATCCACAATGATCAATTGGGAAAAGGAATGGCATCATTATGAAGGTAATAGCCACCCACATCGATCCAGTCAAGGGATCTTTCAGGATTCTTATATTTCCCTCTTTACGAAAGGCTTCGGAATCCTAGAAACACACACCTTGAGGTAGAACCATCCTTACCTCCTTTAGCACTGTATAGCTTGGACCAAGTAGGATCATCTTGCACTCCTCACTATTCCAAGCTACATACAGAGCCCACCAACTTACTTACCCTTCTCAAATGGTAACCTACTTTATGATCATTAAAAGACTTATTGCTGAAATTCCAATCACCTCTCAGTGCTTAACAAAAGCCAACTGAGAGACTAAAAAGAAGCTTCCAGTGAATAAGAATTCAATGACCAAGATACAAGGCCTTCATTTGAAGTGAGTCTATCATATATTGAGGTATTTGTTCAGTCTAACACAATACCTGAAAGAGAGTTGCAGATACTAAATAACCCATCTGTCAAACATTCCTTCAAATGCAGCTACCATGCTTCTTGAAACTCAACTGGTAGCCTCATGAATATTCCAAACCCTTCCATTCAAGAATCATTGTTATTCCATGGCAAAATAATAATCTCATCATTCTTCCTTTTGTTCATCTTAACTTGTCATTGATTGCTTACAACCTCCACTTGCCTTGAATCTTTCACAGTTAGACTGACCAGTTTCATTCTCACACTGTTAACTATGACTACCATCAAATCTTTGTGACTTCTCTTTTCATTTTCAAATTAGACTGACCAGTTCCATTCATTAGGCCATCTCCAATTACCATTATCCATCATATCATGTATTGTCTCCTTCCCATTAAAACTAGCATTACACATAGCTTCAAAAGGAATCACCTCACTAAGAATTCCTCCTTCCCACCACCTATCATACCAAAATGATGTTTTTCTGCCATCCCCAATCTTGCATCTCACATGCTTCCTCATTTTATCTCTTAAAGACAATATCTGCTTCCATCCACAACTGGCATTAGCATCACTTTTCACTTCCCATATACTCCTACCTTTTAACCTTACTTCATTGATCCATTTGACCCACAAGGATTCCTTGTTGCAAGCTATATTCCACAAGTGTTTAGCTATCATGACTTCATTCCATTCTCCCAGGCTCTTAATCCCTAAACCACCTCCTTTTTTAGGCTGACACACATATTTCCAAGCAACTTTAGCCTTCCTTTTAGTCATTTCACCTTGCCCCCACAGGAAACCTTTAAGCAATTTATCTATGTCTTTGACTACTGTTTTAGGAAGCATGAACACAGAAGCCCACTACACTTGCATTGAGGCAAGGACAGAGAAAATTAGTTGGAGTCTTCCCTCATAGGAGAGCATTTTGTTCTTCCAATTATTGACTTTAGCCTTTACTCTGTCAATCAAGCATTTGCAGTCATTTACACCTATTTGTTTAGTAACAAGAGGCACTCCTAGGTAAGAACCAGGCAGATTCCCAATCTTGAATGGAAGAACCTCTAGAATCTGAGCTTTAACTGAGGCATCCACATTACCAAAGAAGATTGTGCTCTTCCCTAAGTTAGGATTCCTGAAACTTTACTAAACTCATCCATAGCCTTCTTTACCACTTTGACAAATTCCAAATCTCCATGGCATAAAACAAGAAGGTCATCTGCAAAGCACATATGAGATATCTTCAATTGCTTGCATCCCCAATGGAATTTGAAGTTCCTGTTATTAGCAATCTGCTTCTGAAGGATAAGAGAGAAGATTTCCATCACCAAAGTGAAAATATAGGGAGACATTGGGTCCCCTTGTCTCAACCCTCTGCCACCCTTAAAATATCCAAATCTCTCTCCATTAATACATATAGAGAATGCAGTTGTTTTGACACACACCATGATCCAATCAATCATCTTCTGTGGGAATCCAAACATGTGTAGAATGGACTCAAGAAACTTCCAATTGACTGTATCATATGCTTTATGTATGTCTATCTTCATTGCTACCCTTTTGGCTCCATTGTTCCAATCATAGCCTTTTAGTAATTCTTGGGTAATGAGAATATTATCCGTAAATTGCCTGCCTGGGATAAAGGCACTTTGGCTTGGGCTTACAATTTTACATAAAGCTGTCTTTATCCTGATAGTAATTATTTTGCTGATTGTCTTATAAATAACATTGCAGTAGGCTATTAGCCTAAAATCAGAGACTTTGAGAGGGGTACTTATCTTGGGCACAAGAGTAATGAGAGTGGAATTCACCTCGCCCAACATTTTCTTAGCAACGAATTCCTTGACTGCATCACAAACATCTCCTCCCACAGTCTTCCAAGCTTTTTTGAAAAACTTTGCAGTGTAACCATCTCGTCCTGGAGCTTTATTATCATCAATATCAAATAGAGCTAGCTTTATTTCTTCCTCATTAACTAGTTTTATCATGTGTCTAGCATCTTCATCAGTAACTCTATTTGGGCTGTTGATACTATTGGGAACAATATTTGAACTGGGATTTCAGTCCCCAAAAAGCTTTGAAAATGTTTGACAAACTGTTCAGGGACTCCACAACCATCATATCTGTCTCCTTTTTTCATCACACACCATTTCAATTCTGTTTCTGTGAGTCCTTCCCTTTACCACAGCATGGAAGAATTTGCTATTTTTGTCCCCATCAGTCAGCCAATCTATCTTAGCTTGTTGGAAAAGGAATTTCTCTTCATCCTGAACAGCACAGTTATACTCTCTCAGAATCTCTGCTTCCTCCTTTTTAAGCTCACTGTTATGAGGGTCTTTATCTACTTTCCTTTGCACAGCTTGTAATTTTTATCTCCATTCCACTACTCTGACATAGAGATTACCATTCTTCAAGTTTAGCTTTTTTCATATGATACTTCATAGCTTTGAGCTTTTTCACCAATCTAAACATTCTACATCCTGCAAGCGTCTGCAAACTCCACTCTTTTTCTAAGATTTCAATGAATTCAGGCTTATCAGCAACAAAATTTGCAAATTTAAAAGCTCTGTTCTTCCTTTTTATCATTTTGGGGATAATAAGAACTGCAGGACTATGATCAGAGGTTAGATGTGGTAGGAATACAACATGAGAGTTTTGATAGTTTCCAATAAACTCTAAATTGCCCATTACTCTTATCAATTTTCTTCGATATACCATTGGTTGGGTTTAGCCTGCTTTGGACCCAAGTGTAATGCAGACCTGAAGACCAACTTCAATATTGTCTACACACTCTTGGAATTCTATCATATCACTGGTTTTACAAGCTCCCCCTTCAGAGTGATCCTCAGTATTCAGACTTACATTCCAATCACCCATTAGAACCCAAGGTCTTGAACCAATAGTCCCTTTATAACTTTGTAAAACCTTCCATAGTTCCCTTCTTACTTTACCAGAATTAGCTGCATAAACAAAGCAGCAAAAAAACTGAGATTTACAACTCACAGTCTCTACTAGGCATAGCATAGATTGGTGGCTAGAGTGTATTTCCATAACTTTCACATCATCAGGGTTCCAGCCAATAATGATTCTACAACCCCTTTTACTCAGCATCATGTTAGAAATCCAACTCCACCTTCCATAAACATAGTCACAAATCCTCTTAATCTGTCTTTGCTTAATGTGAGTTTCTACCACAGCACAGATACTCAACTTCTCAGCCTCCATAAACTTTTTGACTTCCTTTTGAGTATCCTTGTTACACATACCCCTTACATTCCAAGTGGCAATCTTTAATTCTGCATTCATGTCACTCATTGTAAACTATCCGTACCCTGCTCCTTATCTAGCATACTACTAGACATACCATTCACTTGGTCTGCTACCATGCTTTTGGCTATCTCAGAACATTCTTCATACACATCTTCTACTTCATCTACTTCCTTATTCCACTTAGCTTCCCATTGTTCTTTGAAGTACTTGAACATTCCTAAATTCCATTTCTTAGATTCTTCACCTTTAGGATATCCCTTATCTCTGATAGTTAACAAACTTATCCACAATGCTTTTTTCATTTCTCAATTGAACATCTTGCATTTCTGTGTCTTCAATTTCTTCAAACACAGCAAACTTATTAGCACTCCTTCTAAGTTCCTCCATATTTTCTTTGTTCAAGGACCACACTGGACTTGGGCTAAATCCCCCATCATTCTTGACCTCATGAACTGATTTACTTTTGCTACCCTTATCATTTAGCTCTTGTAAATTTTTATTGTTTGCCTTATCCCCTTGAGTCACTTTGGGTCTATACTCTACTCTGTTTCTTATTCTTCCAAAGCCTTTTCTCACACCATTCTGCTGTTGCTTATCATTTTGCACATCTCTTATTTGCTTTCCCTTACCCTGTGCCACATTACTTCCCCCATTATCCACAGTCTTACTCACATTGTTTTCCACCATATTCTCCTTATTAGCATGCAAGGCAGTACACTTAGTATTATCATGCCCAAACACTTGACAATATGTGCACCTAGGTGGAGTCCAACTATATTCCACTCTGACATACTTAGTAGTGTGTTCAACCTGTGGTCCACACTTATAGCATATTTCAATCATATCCTTGAATTCCTTGTCTGCACTAACCTCCACCAGGACCCTAGCATAACCAATTCTCCCAGTGCCCTCATGACACATTCTAGTAGTTGTCTTATCCATGATGAGATGTTTTCCTAAACTACTAGCAATAGCACTGATTCCTTTCACAGTCCAAGCCTCAACAAGAACATTATATAGGTTAACCCATAGTGGAAGTTTATTTGGTTCACTCATGTCTACACACACACTAGGGTCCCATTTTTGTAAGAATAATGGCTTGTTATTAACCATCCAGGGTCCACTCTCTAGAACTTGGAACATGAGGTTTTCATTTTTGAACTTAAAAAAATAAATTCCATTATGTGCTACAACATCAATAAGTCCAAATTTACCCCACATTCTTCCAATGTTATACTTAAGCTCATAATAGGTCATCTTATATCCCACAAAATGTCCACACAATGTCAGTCTCCACTTCTTACTTCCTTCCATTAACATTTCCTCATCAAAAATCACCACATCCCTACCATCCTGATTAGCTGTGGGAATTAGACTTAGCTTATTATCTAGGATTTTTCCATCAGGCATGACAGAGCTAGCATGAGTCTTAACATTCCCATCCTTCTCATTACTATCCAGTCTGCTAGTACTACTCTTAGGCATTTTCACTAGTAGTCTGGCTTACATTCTCACTGATAGGGCTTTTATCCTTAGTCAGTGCTTGTTCAATACTTTTCCTATTATTGATCATAGTTTCATTCAGAGGTGGAAACTCATCAATGTTTTGGCTCATAGACTCATTCTCGTGTTCCCCACCTCTATCATTAAGGCCCAAAGTTCCATCCCTTATTGTACTATCATTCAGCTTATCATTCTCCAAGTTCAATTGTCCATTACGTAACTCAACATCCCCACTCTCCTCATTCCCACACTCACTACTAGCCTTATTTCTGTTATCATTACTATTAGCTCCTTTACTTTTCCCTAAATCACATACAGTATCATCATACTTAGCTGGTATTCGAATTTGGCGTTTAGAGGACCTTCTCTTCTTATTTGACATTATATCAAACACTTAGACTACACTAAGTCACTAAACAGCCAAACACACCAGTACCATTCAATTAGGGATTAAAAATGCTAGTAGAAGCTACAATCACTAAAAGGAAACTAAAATAAGGCTAAAAATTTGGCGCCAAAATAACTACCAAACCCCCATTGTAACAGCTCCAAATCTAACGGTTAAAAACTGTTAAAAATAGTATGGAATGTGTGTTACAAAAAGCTGAAGTGATTGTACCGTTTAGCTTTATGAATTAGGCTCAGAATCAGCGTAAAATCATGCTTTTTTTATGTTTTTTAATGGTGGATTTGGCGGGAAGTTCGGTTATGGGAGAGAGAGTCAGAACACACTTTTAATATGTTGTGAATTAAGTTGTGTGCCTATATTTTTACTATTCTTAAAACAAGTCGTTTACTATGTTGAGCAACAAGAGAAGGTAAAGCAGTTGGCTGAAGAAGATGGCAGGCACACCGATTCCAGGAACTAGTAAATGACATCTGATGTAAACAGTTTTGTTGAACAATGTTTAGTTTATACGGAGCAATAATCTAGCCTTAAATTTGGAAGTACAAAAGTTCCCAAGTTTATGTTTAGGCCTTGCGTAAGGGAAAATATTTTGTGTCAACCACTTACGCATTGGCTAAACCAATGATCGTAAGAAGGTGTACTTGTTCTTACAAGTTACTACTATAATCTTTATGGTCTAGCTTCTAGAGATGGGCAAAAGTCACGTTTGGTTAAATCATTTTTTTGAACTATGGTTTGATGACTTGATGGTTCAATTGGTTTCTCTAGTGGCTCATTGAATTTGGTCAACATAATGTAATGATCCCATCGTTTAATGGGTTGGAATTTGGAGATATATAAGCATTCCAACAGACACTTCCTTTGTCTTTACTTGATTGCTAGACCAATTTACAGTTTTAAGTGTTAGCCAAACTTTTGCAGTAGGTATGTCTTAGAACTGCTTGCCGAGACGTGGCATGCCACATCATACCTGTTGTCTATGTGGCAAGCTATTTAATGACTAGACTCTACAAAAGGAAAAACTACTAATTGTATGTACAACAATCGGAAACCACTCGAGGTTGGCTTAATGGCAAGCGAGCTTGCAGCTATCACACATATATGTGAGGTCTCAAGTTTAGTTTTTGCTAGGTTTTTGAAGTGGCTACACCAACTTTCTGAAAATAGAGGGTTTTAATTAGTTTGAGTCTGTGTAACGATGAGTTAAAACCTCGTAGATTAGTCGGCCAAAAAATCAAAAATATAGTTACCCAAAAAAATGAATATTTTAAAAGATAATGGTTTAAAAATGTATTTAACTTGACACTTATTTCTTTAGTTTGTATCAAACTGTTTTCCCCTATCAGATGTATATATAAACTTTTATTTTTTTGGTGCAAAGGTGAAATATATTATTAGCTCCAAACACTTGTACAAAGCAAGCTATATATACTCTGTTTTGGACAGAACCCAGAAACAGAGAACATTTCTTATATCACAACTATATCAGACAAAACATATATCTGATAGTACATCATACTAACTGAAAGAAGAACTATACATCCTGCATCACAGTGAAACAAGATCATCAATCTCACCAAGCATTCTATCAGTCTTTATATGATTCACATTTATTGCACCATAACCATCTAGCTACATTTCCAAACTCTCTCCACCTTGATCATTCAACCTGCCACCACAATAACCAAGGCAGAAAGAGAGCTTGGCATCACTAGGCATCCATAACCTCTCCACCAATAAGGGCTATACCAACTATGCTACATTTCCATTTACTACAATGGCTTCACATAGATGGGAACACACACCTTACAGTGAGTACCACCATTACCTCCTATGGCAGTGTATAGATAGGACCAAGTAGGTTCATCTTTCACTCCTCACTATTCCTATCTACATACACTGCCCACCAAACTCACTTACCCAACTCACATTGGAAACCTACTTTATGGACTTTTATTAAGAAATTTCCCTAGAAAGCTTAATAACTCAATTTCATTTACCTAACAAAGGCCTAATGAAACTGTTATTGAAGCTTAGTAGAGGAAACAACTCAAAAAAATCCAAGGTACAAGGCCATCAATGTGTAGTGAGTTTAAAACATAGACTTCAAGATCTATTTAGAAAAGATCTGAGCCTACAATGGTAAAAAACCAAGACTGCATATATCCATTTCTGGCCAAAAACACCCCTGAAGTCATCAAACAGATCTTCATAGAGTGTTTTAGGCATCAAAGCTATTCAGCAGAAATACAATCCATAAGCATACATCCATGCTCAATCTTTACTTCCCAATCTTTTGCATTTAATCTTCCATTTAGCTTCCACATTTCTCACATTCAGACTATCTTTCACAGTTATCCCTTTTAGCTTGTACTTAACATTTTCCACAATTCTATTGTAGACCTCATTGCTGCTGTAATGTACATCTTTAAAGATCCTGCCATTTCTCTCTTGCCAAATGAAATAGATACATGCTGCAAGAGTCAATCTTTTAACAACCCATCCAATGTTCTTATTCACACAATCATGAGCAAGATTTTGAATCAGGTCTTGCCAATTACTTTCCTCACAGTTGATCTCAGCCATATCCTTTGCTTTACTCCATACCTCAGAAGAAAATTTACATTGGAAGTACATATGTTGAAGATCTTCATTAGCATTTTGACATAATGGGCATCTATTGACTGTGTATAGACCCCATTTTGCCATCTTATCTTGAGTACTCAATCTATTTTGTATAGCTAACCGGAAAATGAAAGAATGCTTAGGTATACATTGTGCATACCAGAATAATCTCCACCAACTTACTTTTTGCACTTCAGTACTCAAATCAGTAGTTGCAGTTTTGACAGAAAATCTAACTTTTTCCTCATTCTTACTGATCCAACACACTGTATCAACTATCATTCTGGACAGTTGGGTCTTCAATGCTAGTGATTAGAGGGAATTTATCATACCAATCTTGTGGCCATTTCCATTTCCCATTATGCATCATATCACTAACCTTAATATTCAATGGGAGTCTAGCATCATATATATCTTTATGGGTTATGTATTGAATCAAAGGACCCATCTCACTCCAATTATCATACCACATTGAGATATCTCTACCATTGTTAACCAGATATTTGACATGGTTTTTTATTTTGTCCCTAATCTTGAGTAGGTTTTTCCAACCCCAACTATCCCCATCCTCAATACTTATCTCCCAAATACTATATATAAACTTTTAATATATCTTATTTTGTGTATCCTTACGAGTAATGTTCGACATATTGTGAATGGATAATCATTTGATAATGCATTAGAGCATTTACAATGATAACGCCCTAACAGCGTTTTGCATCAAATTAACGGCGTTATGCCGTTATCACCTTTGGACCTCCGGCGTTATTTCGGCGTTAGTCCCTGGGCGTTACAGGGCTAACGCCCGTTATTTGTTTTTTTTTTTTGTTTTTTTTTTTCTTTTCTTTTCTTTTTTCATTTATGCCACTAAATGAGGGGTTGTTTTGTAAATTGTTAGGAATGTTATTGTTGTGGGTGTTTTTTTGGGATGTTAATTTAAAAATGTTAAAGCTGATGTGGCGCTGACGTGGACGGTGTTATTGGTGTTATAATGTTATGATTGGGAATGCTCTTATCTTTATTTTAATTTGAAGTTGGACATATGTATGATACTTTCTTTTTTGTATTTTCTCTTTATACAGTCATGTTTTTTTTTCTTTTATCAAACCTTTGATAGAATCATTACTAAATTTAACGAAATGCAAGTTTAATTTTAATAAAATGTGTGGCATAGAAGAATATATCGTAAAAATGATTACCAAATAGGGGTGAAAAGTATTAGATGATAAATAAGGCCTAAGCTCGGTATGTGGGGTTGAGTCCATTAGGGTTTCATTATGTATTGCTCTATATATTCTAATGTTTTATATTGACTAAATAAGCCCTTGCAGTGTAAAAATTAAGTTTAATCTAAGTCATTAGATCAAATTGATTGAAAGCTGAGGATTAATCCTTTGATATGTAGATAAACTTTTGTCCTCAAATGATCTTATATCAATGATTCAATGTATTATAGTGAATTAGGGGTGTTCATCGGTTCGGTTATCGGTTTGTTCGGTTCGGTTTGTTCGGTTAATTTTTTTTTCTGGGTATAACCGAGAACCGAACCGAACCGAATTCAAATTTAACTAAACCGAACCGAAAACCGAACCCCCATAACCGAAAACCGAACCGAATAACCGAATTACCTAAATTTAATAATTTATTCATTTATGTATATATATTTTTTGAAAAAAATAATAATTTTCAAGCTTAAAAATATTATATATATATTATAAAAGAGTTTTAATATATTTTTTAATATAAATATATAAAAATATATATATATTTATTTAATTTCGGTTTTCGGTTTGAATTGCTAAAACCATAACCGAACCGAAAACCGAACTTTTATTTCGGTTCGGTTCAGTTTTGGCAATTTCGGTTCGGTTACGAGTTCGGTTTGGTTATTTTCGGTTCGGTTCGGTTCGGTTTCGGTTTTCGGTTTATTCGGATATTACCCAACCCATGAACACCCTAGTGAATTGTAACTTAACAGGCCCAACAGTTTGGAATTCACTTTAACATGTGAGTGGGCTGCTAAAACTTAAAAGGGCCGATTGGATTTCTTTAGTTGGGCCTTTGATAATTGGACTATTTTGAATTTCTTAGTATTACAGGTAGGGTTTCTATATTTCTCCATCACAGCTTCACTTATTGCTGTTCTTTTTACACTCACCATAGCAATACCTGCAAAAGAAAAGACAAATCATACCGCCCAAACTAAATAAAAAAAATGTCAGACAGCATTCCATTCGAAATCCAAACAGAAATCATCAAAAGGGTTCTTGATGTCAAGTCATTGCTTCGATTCAGGTCCGTTTCCAAACCATGGATGTCTTTCATCGACAGCTCCGAGTTTATCACTTGTTACGGCGCCCGCGACACTCAGCCGCATAATAGTTTACTTTTAAGGTACAGAGTTATTGAAAATCCTCGTGAGATAAAATATCTTTCTTTTACAGATGATGACAATTTCACCCAACAACAAGACTTTACTCCAAACATTCCTAACCTCATTAAAAGTTTTTATAATTCTGTCGTAGTTGGTTACTCTCATGGTTTGTTGTGTTTGTTTAGTAACAACCAGAATCCTACCAAAGAGATGCTTGTTCTTTGGAACCCTTCTGTTAGAAAGTCTCTTGGTATTACTTTGCCTGTTTAATACTTAGCTTTGGTGGTTTGGTATAAAACGTATATCTGCCATACTCAAACCACCAAAGCTAAGTATTAAACGAGTTGTTTTCATGTTTGAAACTTATGTTATTCGCGCGCACCGGACCTGTTAAGACACGATTTGCCAGCTCTACCTATAATGATAAGCCGAAAGTTAAGACTGTAGTATCTAGCGTACCATTAATTAGATTTGAAGCTAAAATGGGATGAGTATTAGAACAGGCAATAGGCAACCCCGGTATGAAGATCAATATGCAATTATTACATTCATGCCATAATTTGTTCGGATTTTAGCTATGGTAATTAAAAGGATAGGTGCGTCTTAGATACATTGATCCTTGTAAAAAAGAAACACACGTTAGTCTCGCCCCGGGATTTATCCCAGGACCAAACTCCGACGTGAGAATTAGTATGATATTTAGAGTAATGTAGGTGAAAGTAAAAGTGAGTCAGTTAAGTTACCCTAGAGTGAAAATCCTTCCTCCTTATATCGGAGACCTATTCTTGTCTGTATCGGATACTGCCAAATGGGATAGTGATGCTTTTGAGCGGTAACTTTGATCTTTATCTTTTTGGTCTCTGCTTAGTCTTGTTGTTTATTCTGAGCCACTGCCATTTACTCTTTATATGTCAGAAAGTTACCGTCGATCCGAATGATCTTATGAGGTTCGTTCGGGTCTGAGGTTCATTCGTCATGGGCCGTTCAGCCACATACGCCAACATACATGACACATCTAACAAAATTAAATTCTAAATGCATCAATGACGGAGAAAAAGCTCACGAACAAGAACGAAAATACATATCGTGCAATATAATGAGGGGTTGGAAACTATAGTTTAGGTAAGGTAAAAAAAAGCCTATAAGTCTAACAGCGTGCATTATTTTCTTAATTGGTTTGTTGGATAGCAACAATTTTTTACCATAACGGTGAATGGTTGATGAGAGAAGGTTCAAGACCTGTTCGAAAATGATAATATTCACAATTCTCGTGTTGAAACCTATCATGGATGTAGCTTAAAACTATTACGTGTGCTCGTGTGTATGGCATCGAGGGTATGTTAAAGCCTAAAGGCTCGTTTGAGGCATTTGTGAGATAGATGGTTTAGGTGTACAAGTTATTTGTGGTTCAAAAAATTTATAAAAAAGTGAGTGCCCTAATATCGTTGATAAAATTTCGCCATTCTAGCAAACTCATACAAATGGTATCATTGCAAAAGTTTTCATTAGGCATTCCACGTTTCATTTATTCAATTCTTAGTTACAAGTTTAGAAAAAGCTTTTGATCGTATTATTTTTTGGTAATTAATGGGTTGCATCTGATCAATTTTGTGCTTATATGACTGAACGACATGACTAAGACATATGGATGGAAGTAAAACCTAAATTATCGAAAACCCAAGACAAATATACATGTTTGGTCCCTGTTGTTTACCCAAAATTACACAGATAATTCCAATGTGGTAAAATATCTATCTGTTAATAATGAAACTTTTACCCAACAACAAGACCTTGCTCCAAATTTCTCTGCCCTTATGAAACAACTTAATCATTCAATTGTAATTGGTTACTCTCGCGGTTTGTTGTGTTTATATGGTTACAGCAACAAAGGAGGGATGCTCATTCTGTGGAACCCTTCAATTAGAAGATCTGTTGGTATTCTTGGGCCGGGATACTTTGGTGTTTTTGGTTTCGCGGTTTGTCCCCTCACCAATGAACCTACCATTGTCAAGATTTCATTTCCTTGGAAAGTTGAAATTTTTACTTTGAGCTCTAAAATATGGACGGTCATTCAGTGTAACAAGCCTCGTGAATCAATTGCACTTCATCTAGGATCGCAGGTTGTTATAGATAGTTGTATTTATCGGGTTGCTTATGAGCCAATTCGTCATCCAAATGGTTATTTTACTAATCAATATATGATCGTCTCATTTGATTTGATTGCTAAAGAATTCAAAGCCATAAACTTACCAAATACGATAACAAACCCGTTTACCACACGTGTACGTTTCATCTTATCTAAGCTAAAGGGATCTCTTGTTGTGATTGTACCCCGTAGAGAGGTCAAAGTATGGAAGATGGAACCTGATTGTTCTTTTACACAGCTATTCACTAATAACGCACCTGATTCGTCGATACGTAATATACTGGGATTTAGGAAGAATGGTGAGCTTGTCGTTGAAACCAAACAGAGGGATGGACGGTGGGGTTTTTCTGCACTTGAAGTTTACGATCCGTGCTCACATCACATCAATAATCTTGGGTTTTCTGGAAAAAGTGGTTCATTCTTCATTAGCTCTTACAAGGAAACGCTGCATCTGCTTGATTACTCGGATTCTTGTGTCTATCCTGAAATTAATTGATCACGGAGATGATGGATTTACAAAGTGATATGCTGTTGCATCAGGGAAAACTCGCCTTCATATGTTTTTCGTAACTGTTTTAATATAGACAAGTAATGTTATGCTTGGTATCATCTTTAGTATGTCCAAAAAAATCCTTTAATTATCATTTCACGTCTTTCTTTCTATTATTTAGCAAGTCAGAATTGTAGATGATGATAATTAGCGTTGCTTTTGATCATTATCTATGATGAATATTTCGAGAACGGAGGATGCCTTATATACATGCCTTGCCAGCTTGAAATATCAACAATGACATGCTTCTTTAGATGTTCATCACATGTAGAAATCTTGATAGCGTTTTTGGCTTAGTTACAGTTAATCTGGTTACGTTCTCCTCTCATCGGGGGCTATATTACTGCACCTGCATTAGACTTCCCATCAGTGGGTTATAGCACCATTCAAACCAGTTCACATGACCCTTACAGACCCATGCACAATCTGATACCATACGAAAATAAGTCAAAACTTCCTACTTGAACCCTGTAGATCAGCTTTTAACTATAATTCATTCTATTGTTGGTATCGACTGACATGAGAATTATTGGGTATGTTATGGAATTTGGTTGTGATGAATTTTTCCAGGTTTATAGTATGTAGGGCTAAGCATGTTTGTATGAGGAAATGATTTATGTGATGTGGTATGCAGGCATAGTGGGTGATTTGTGTAACGGGTCAAAATGGGTACTTTGATACACTAAAAAAACACGTTGGGCTGGGTCGAGTAGACCCGCAGTATTACTATCGAAAACTAATATTTCAGTTTTATAGTATGCAAAATAGTTTTGTAATTCGTTATTTTTGATGCAACACTTGTTCAATTTCAAGATCACCGCTTGTAAATGTTGTTTGGCTTTGTGAGCAATAGTAGCAAATAGTCTTTAGATTACCTTATGGTTTTGTTTATCATTACAGGTTGTAGTGGTCTTAAATAGAAGCCAATTAAATAATACATTGCTAATACTTATTGTTTGCTGGATATTTGGTTCATTGCATAATTATTACATGTTACATCTTTAATGTGAACTAAATAATCTATTTTTTAGGGGAGTTGATTTGTACACTCCCGAAAATGATTGGCACACTCAAATTGTGAGTGTTTGGACAATTATATCCTCACATTGTTTTTAGTTAAGTTTATCCTGAAAGGGTATAAATGTCCAAACACTCACAATTTGAGTGTCCCAATCATTATTGAGAGTGTACAAATCATCTCCCATTTTTTAGGCCCTTTTAATTATTCTGTCAACTGTCAACTGACATTACATATTTATAAATGGTTGCTAAGTCAACTGTTCGATGGGTTATGCATGTATAGATATTGACGGGCTGGACATCTATATATAGCATTGGTACAGGATGTCCAAAAATAATTTGATGGACATGGCAAATAGGATTGTGCCATCTGCTCACAGTTTTGAGATTTGTAAGAGGTAATAGCCACCCACATATCATCATCAGGTAACACTAGCTGCTGTTGGTTTATGCATCAATCTGCCCACTAGAGAAACACGTTATATGACTATTTATAACTAATATCTTGGGGTAATTCTCAAAAGGGGACAAAAAGCTCCATTGAGGTCACTTTGAGGTACAAAAATAAACCCTCTTCTCAAAATGGTCATGTGCGAATGTGCGATTCCATTAAATGTGCGACAAGTGTCCATTTTTTTAATAATAAAGTACGGTGGTAGACTGGTAGGTGAATTTTGTCTTATTATTGAGAGTATTAAAAGTCTAATATACCCTCACTTTAATTTTATCATTTCTCATTTATATAAATAAATTCTCCAAACACACTCATCACCACCTCTCTCTCTCACAAAAATTCCGGCCATCTCTCTCTCAAAAATTCCGGCCATCTCTCTCTCAAAAACTCCGGCCGGCCATTTGCTAAATCGCCTCCAGATCTGCTCCACCCGCCACCCCGTTGCTCCACCTACCACGCCTCACCAACAGATCCGACACCATCCTGTTGCTCCACCCACCACGACAGAACTGGGATGTGCTAATCATCACATTTGACATCTTGGAATTCATCTTCTTTTTCTATGTATAAAAGTAGATATGCTAATCATTGTTGCTTGTATAAAAGTAGTAACTATTATTTCTTTGTAATCCTACCGGTTGGGTTTTTTGTAGTTTCTTTGTAAAGAATAATCATACCAGTTGGGTTTCTTGTAGTTTCTTTGTAGGTTTTGACATATCTATTATTTCTGTGTAGTTTCTTGGTAGTTTGGGGTACCAGATTTAAATGTGGGCTTCCTGGATGAAGTTACTTGAGATTTCTTGCATTTGTTCATCCTCCAAAAAGTCATAGGCCCAACCACTTTTTCTACAGTGTCCTTCACGCATTTGAGTGGAATCACCAAAATCTTCATCCTCCAATTTATTAATCAGTCACGTAAAAAAAATAATCAAATGAAATTATTTTCTTATTATATTGAATTAATATAAAAAAAGAGGGGTATTTTTTAATGGGTTTGTGGGCATCCACAAGTTTGAATGAAAAAAAAAATAGTGACGGTGCCGGATTTGATGGTGGCTGGCCGGCCGGATATGGTAATAGTAGATGATAAAGGGAATGGGTGGTTTTAAATATGGAAGTGAAAAGATAAGGTAGGTAGAGAAAATACATATAAAAAATAGGGGTATTTTTGACCTTTTACATTAGTAATAATAAGACAAAAAGGAATATTTGGGAAAAAATCCCACCTACCACTGTACTTTAATAATAAATAAGTGGACACGTGTCGCACATCTAATGGAGTCGCACATTCGCACATGACCATCCTGTATTATATGAAAAATTGTTTTGTTCGCCACCCTGCAACATGAATATTTCATCTATGTGTCATTCGTGAAGTTTGCAATGTCTCACTTAAAGATTGTTTAACTGAGATGTTTTTTTTTTACTTTTCTCTATATAGCATTCTCTTTCGTTGAAAATGATTTAAGATGTCTTGTGCCCCAATTAACAACATCCATTTGCCTGTGAATAGGGGTGTCATAAATCCCGACCCGACCCGAACCCGAATAAGGATATTCGGGTCGGGTTAATCGGGTTCAAAATCCAACTCGGGTCAATCGGGTCAACCCGATTAACCCGACTACGAAATAGGGTCGGGTCTCGGGTTCAAAATACTTTTCAATTCGGGTTCGGGTCAACCCGACTGACCCGAGTATATTTTTTATTTTTTATTTTTTTTTCTCTCTTAGTTGTAGTATCAACTTTGCCTTAATGCCCAAGTTAAATGGTCCATGTACTTTGGCTCATTTCCCATCTAAGTTTTGGTGTCTGACATATCACAAATAATGAAACCGTATCATTTCAAATTCATAAAAAAAAAGAACGCGTTCCACTATTATTATATGTTCTTACCATAATAATTTTGTTCCTTTTCAAGTCATGGTAGCATGTAAGTTGTAAGTTGCAATTTTGTTCCAAGTCTACGATAAGACTTACTGTATGTCAGTATGCAAGTCTAAGAAACAAATGCAACTTAAATATCCATTTGGTTACTGGTTATATATACGCTTTATAGCCTTGTTACCATGCATGGTTACATGCATTAGCATGGTTACAATTTAAAAGTTGCATAATATTTGTAGTTCTTTAATACTTTTACATTTGTCAATTGCAACCAACGAATGCAACAAAAAAATTATGTGAATTTAATCAATTTATACATGCGCCTTATAGTTGTTTGAGATTTTAACCACTAAGATTAAGAAATCAAATTCTATGATTTTAAAAATGGCACAGACCCGAACCCGACTTAACCCGACCCGACTTGACCCGACCCTATTTGACCCGAACCCGACTAACCCGAGTTCAAGTAGGGTCGGGTCCGGGTATGTTATTTTTAGCTTCGACCCGAATTTGACCCGACCCGATTGACCCGAACCCGACCAACCCGACCCGATTAACACCCCTACCTGTGAACATAGTCTATGGTTTCTAATGCTCATCTGGAGTGTAGCTGTGAGTCTTCACTTACCACGGAAACATGGTTGTTACATCTTCACTTTTCTGGATTTTGTCTTCTGCAACAACAAATCGTCTAATGTACCCTTTATTTTCCACTTTTTCGCACTCTGAAAACTGTATAATTGTATAGCCCCCCCCCCCCCCCCCCCCCCCCAAAAAAAAAAAATTGATTGCCACAAACTGATTATACATTTTAAGGATAAATGTATTTTACATGTCTCTAAACATATTTCCTTTAGTTATGAGCGATAAATATTCTTATGACTTCATATCCCCACATTATCTATACTACTTTATAATGCATTTAGGCCTTCTAAAATTAGAAGGCTTAAAAATTCAGACTTTTTACTTGCTTATTATGGAAAGAATTAAAAAAAAATAAGATAAAGAGCTCTAATCATTGAGTGACATGTGTCACTTCTCTAACTAAAAAATAACAAAAAAGGAGGAGCTCTAACAAACTAAAATAAAGAGCTCCAATAATGGGGTGACACATGTCACTTCCTAACTAATTAATCACCTTTATTTTTAAATTTAAATATCTTTTAATCCGTTTAATTTTTTTATGATCTAATTTCACCATATTTTTTAAAATTTTGTGCTCTTTAATTCAATATCCATTTTGATATATTTTTATGAGTTTTCTTTAGTAGTCGGGAAGAAGCGGAGTTGAAAAGAGAGAAACTTACTTGAATTAGACGTAAAAATGAAAAACATTTGTTCGTTACAAAATAGTCATCGGGTACCCGCCGCCGCATTGCGCGGGTACCCTTCTAGTAAATGATAATGCATTTTGCACATTTACAACTGTAAATGATTGACAAAAAATAACACTTTTAATATGCTGTGAATTAAGTTGTGTGTTGTTCCTAAAACAAGTCGTTTATTATGCTGAGCAACGAGAGAAGGTAAAGCAGTTGGCTGAAGAAGATGGTAGAGACAACGATTCTGGGAACTAGTAAATGGCATCTCATGTAAAGAGTTTTGTTAACCAATGTTTAATTTATACGGAGTAATACTCTAGCCTTAAATTTGGAAGTACCAAAAGTTCCCAAGTTTATGTTTAGGCCTTGTGTAAGGAATTATATTTTGTTAACCACTTACGCATTGGCTAAACCAATGATCGAAAGAAGGTGTACTTGTTCTTACAACTTACTACTATAATGATCCCATCGTTTAATGGGTTGGAATTTGGAGATATATAAGCATTCCAACACACTTTTAACTTTTGTCTTTACTTGATTGCTAGACCAATTTACAGTTAGTGTTAGCCAAATTTTTGCAGACTTGCAGTAGGTATGCCTTAGCACTTTAAGGTATCCACATAATCAGCACATAACACTGCTTGCCGAGACGTGGCATGCCACATCATACCTGTTGTCTAGGTGGCAAGCTATGTAATGACTAGACTCTACAAAAGGAAAAACTACTGTATGTACAACAACAATCGGAAACCACTCGAGGTTGGCTTAGTGGCAAGCGAGCTTGCGGCTATCACACAGATATGTGAGGTCTCAAGTTCAGTTTTTGCTAGGTCTTTGAAATGGCCATGTCAACTTTTTGAAAAGAGAGGGTTTTACCTAGTTTGAGTCTGTGTAACGATGAGTTAAAACCTCGTAAATTAGTCGGTCAAAAAATCAAAAATATAGTTACCCGAGAAAAATGAGTACTTTAAGGGATAATGGTTTAAAAATGTATTTAACTTGACACTTATTTCTTTAGTTTGTATCAAAATGTTTTCCCCTATCAGATGTATATATAAACTTTTAGTATATCTTATTTTGTATATCCTTACGAGTAATTGTTGGCGTATGTCACTTCCCGGCAGTTTAGTCAAATGCCGAAGAACCTAACCCCCCGGCTATAAGCCAAAACCGCTCGGCACAGCATGAAATCTCCCGGATAAGGCACACTAGCCCAGTTGGACCAAGCATATATGCAATCATATACCGGAGGGTTAAATATAACCCCCCGGCATAACGGACACCTGACATCATCGTGTATAAAAGGAAAGGAATCTTGGTCAGAACCACTGACCCTTTCCAGGCGGAATCTAAACAGAGTAAAGTCAACTCCCGCCCAAAAGAGTCACTATCGCCCACGTGATCTCCGGGTGAGGACAAAAGCTCCGCATCTATAAAAGGAACCAAGCAACAACATTCGAGGTTAATCAATTCTCACCCATTTTTCATAGTATTTTACTCTGACACATACATATACTCATTCTCACGCCTGAGCTTGGTCTAGGGATAAAACCCTAGGCGAGGCTAACGCGTGTTGTCTTTGTGTTTACAGATCCGAAGGTATCTAATCCGGAGGGCTCGACCGAAGGATTACCGAAGGATTAGCTTGTTAGGGTAATTACAACTTTTTACCTCAACAAATTGGCGCCATCCGTGGGACCCGCTATTCTAACTACCAACACTAGAAAATGGCAGGTCCTACCACCGAAACACCCCCGGGTACCTCCACGGAAACACCGTCCGGAGGCAACCCACCTAACCTAGAAGAGCAAATACTAAACCACATATCATCGCTGAAGGCATTGATACAGCAACATAACACCCAAGGAAAAAGCCCGTTACAACCCATACGGATAGATTTTGGAGATGAAGTCGAAGGACCCACCATAGTAGAAAAGGAGAAAGACCCGAAAGGAAAGCAGGTCATGGAAGATCTACACAAGCCATACAGAGATGCCCCCAGGTCCCCGTTCACGCGACGGATAGTAGAATTCGCCGGACCAAGATATGAATTGCCTAAGAACATAAAACTCTACAACGGATCTTCAGACCCAGATGACCATGTAACTCGTTTCTCCGGGGCGGCTAACCACGGCGGGTGGCCAATGCCGGTATGGTGCTGGATGTTCCAGCAAACTCTGGACGGTCCAGCAAGCGGGTGGTTCGAGCGATTACCCAACGGCAGCATTGACAGCTGGGAGGAGCTCAGAGATAACTTCCTAGAGAGATTCGCGCTCAGGAGGAAGTGTTTAAAAGACCCGATGGAGCTCACGAAGATCGTGCGGAAGGCTCATGAAACCCTGCTAGAGTTCAAGGAAAGATGGACCGACGAAGCTAGCTACATCCCCGGGGTGCCAGAAATAATGAAAATATCCTCATTCACCAACGGAAGCAAATGCCCGGAGTTGGTAAAACGATTCTCAGACAGAATCCCCAAAACAGTCACGGAAATGATGAAGAGGGTAGAAGATTTTGTACGTTCAGAAGAAGCCTACAACACTACAGAACTCCCTAAAGGGGAATGGAACCGCAGGTTATGCACGGGAAGCCAGCCAGATCGAACCCCCCGAGTCGCAAACCTCCCCGACAAACGAAGAGGAGACAGGAGGACGGAGCAAAAATCCCGAAGCCAGTACAATCCCTACTACCCGACAAAGACTGATAACTACAGGTACGACCACCGAAGTGATTACAGGAGGAACCAGTACAGGAACGAGACCAGACCCATAGATTTGAACCTTCTCTCAAAAGCCCCTAAAGAAATTTTGGCTACGGAACTTCAACTAAACCTGCCACCACCCCCGCCTCTGAGAGGAGCACCAAGAAGAGAAAACTTAGACAAGTTCTGTGACTATCACGGAGAGAAGGGCCATCTCACCAATGACTGCTACCAACTCAAGGAACACCTCAGAAAAGCTTTGGAAACAGGCAAGTTAGATCATTTATTAAAAGAAGTAAGGCAAAGGGGAAGAAACCCACCCAGAGAAAATCAGCCAGGCAGAGGAAGGGTGATAAACATGGTATACGGAGGAAGAATAGACAGAAAACGAAAGAGCAACTGCCGAGAGGAAGACTGGATGAACGTTCCTATAGCTTTCCCCCCCGTTCTGCCGGGGGACGTTTCCGAAGAGCCACTAATAATCGAAGCAGATGTTGAAGGATACACCGTAAGGAGAGTTTATGTCGATCCGGGGGCAGCCGTGGAAGTAATGTACGAACACTGTTTTCAAAACCTATGTCCAGAAATCAAAGGGAAGCTAAGAGAAATGAACACACCTCTAGTAGGATTTTCAGGCGAGACGATAAAGCCCCTCGGGAAAATAGACCTAAACGTGTGTTTTGGAAACGATGGCCTCTATCGCCGAGCCGTAATGACGTTTGCAGTGATAAGATCCCCCTCTCCGTATAACATTATCCTGGGACGATCAGGTATTAGGGAATTAAGGGCGATCCCCTCGACCATCCACTCCATGATAAAATTCCCAACGCCAAGGGGGTGGCAACCCTGGTTACCAGATCAATAATCATCTCTGAATGTAGGAGGTTGGAAAGACATTTCATAACAAAGGAGTCGGAAAGTAAGGGGAGAGAAGGCCCTCCGAACGAAGAAGGGTCTAATGACAAAACAGAAGAAGTAATGGTAAACCCCCAATTCCCAGAGCAAATGATCACTATCGGGAGCAATTTTTCCCAAGAATGCAAGAGGCGATTGGTAGAACTGCTGAAAAACAACAAAGATATATTCGCTTGGCAACCGGCGGACATGACAGGGGTCCCCCGTCGAGTCATAGAACACAAGCTAAATGTCAATGTGAATGACAGACCAATAGCTCAGAAGAAGAGAACCTTCTCGGCTGAAAAGAATCAGGCAATCAACACCGAAGTAGAGGAATGGCTGAAAGCAGGAATAGTCCGGGCAGTGAAATATCCTACATGGATTTCCAATCCAGTGTTGGTAAAGAAACCGGACGGATCATGGAGAATGTGCATGGATTTCAAGAGCATCAATGCTTCGTGCCCAAAGGATTACTACCCACTCCCAGAAATTGACTGGAAAATAGAATCTGTAATGGGTTACAAGTACAAGTGTTTTCTCGATGCATACAAGGGGTACCACCAAGTCCAGATGGCCAAAGAAGACGAAGAGAAAACAGCCTTCTACACAGAACATGGAACCTTTTGCTACACCAAAATGTCGTTCGGTCTAAGGAATGCCGGGGCGACGTACCAAAGACTGGTGGATTCAAGTTTTAAGGAGCAAATTGGCAGGAATTTGGAAGTATACGTCGACGATATGGTGATCAAAAGCAGAAGTGAAGTAGAGTTGCTGGCAGACATGGCAGAAACGTTCGACAACCTCCGAAGGATCAACATGAAGCTCAACCCTAAAAAGTGCTCTTTTGGAGTGGAAGAAGGAAAATTCCTCGGTTATGTCGTAACATCTGAAGGAATAAGAGCCAATCCGAAGAAAACAAAGGCGATAGCCGACATGCAATCGCCCAGAACACTCAAGGAGATGCAGAGCCTCAGCGGGAAGCTGGCAGCTATGAACAGGTTCCTGTCTCGATCGGCTGAGAAAGCGTTGCCCTTCTTCAACACTTTGAAAAATGTCACGAAAGATAACCAAAAGGAGTACCGGTGGAGCAAGGAGGCCGAAGAGGCGTTCCAAAAGATGAAGAGTGTGATTTTAGAGCTACCCAATCTAACGGCCCCGGTGGCAGGAGAAGATCTCTTCGTGTACCTAGCGGCAGCCGAAGAAACCATAAGCGTTGTTCTAATGGTAGAAAGGAAGGGGAAACAAATGCCGGTACACTATGTTAGCAGAACGCTCCACGATGCCGAGCGAAATTATGCTCCTCTGGTGTAACACCCCGACCCGACAAGGGTAAAGATATCACAATACGGTTTCATATCAGAACTTTAAATACTATACAATAGCGGAAGCCTTTACAAAATATTCAAAAAGAAAACATAAATAGCTAAAACTTCAAAATAAATCTAAGATCTCTATGGTAAAGTCTTGCTCTCAGCTCTACTCTCAAACCCAGATCAGCTATCCCATAAGCTCATCTTGAATGCTAAATACCTGCCGCAGGAAAAGAAAAGTGCGGCTGAGCTTACAAAGCCCAGTGAACGGATATAACAGAAACAAAAGCTAAACAAAACAAATATACCAATAACGAAAATAAAATGAAATAATGACGAAGGATCTTTTAGGATTCTGCGGTAGCACATATATATACAGAAATCCAAACAACCACATATACAGTTTAGACATCACATAGCACATTAAAGATACAAAAACATACACATCAGAACAACCAAACGCACAACATATCGAATAACATATTACGTATAAGCCAAACGGAAAAGTCTAAAAGCTAACGGAAATAGTCCTAGAAAATAAACATGTCATTCGTACAAATCAATTAATCAACATTTATAGCACTTAATTCAATAATATAGCAGCGGAAACAGCAGACAGGTCATGGCAGACATAATAGCTAAACCAGTTCTCACATCACATCCTAACTTTAGCAGAGTTTCAACATGGCAGGTCACATACGCAGACAGATAATTAACCTTCAATATACCCAATTATACACTAGCACATTTATCTCGCAGATCAACATATTCACGTAACGATAACAAATCATAATATCAGATATACAATCAGGTAACAATCTTATCCTATCATGGCAATTAATAATCACTTAAACAAATACGTCATAAGCACATTCACTAACATATCATATCAGAAATATCTTTCTTCTTCAAAAGGTAACATCAGAAAATATATGGAGTAGCTAGCTCCTAGAATTTTGTGAAGACGCGTATTGCACACGACATCATTCACCAGATAACATATCAGATAACAGATCAGATCTAGGATGCATCCATACGCCCCTTCCTACATATTCACAAGTATGCTTCACCATCCAGAGACGTGGCAGAACATCACTCTACTGCCCTAGAGTCATATCAGAGGTGCATCACTGATACGGACATGGAACCCCCATGACTAGTTAAATATTTGGCTATTATCAACCAACTTAAGTCAAACAGATTTTCAGATATGGCACAGATCATAATTACACACAAGGTCACAGATAACATATCAAATAGTTCATATCATAAGGTTCATACTCAGATAGTCAGAAGTCAGAAGTTCATATCACAGTGGCATATCATATATTCATAAACAGAAGTTCATAACCAGAGGTTCATAACCATAAGTTCATAACCCAGCTGTAGCGGGGTTCAACAAATGTATATAACAAAGTCTTCCTAACATAAGTTCACATCAGATATTGCATAGTTCACTAGAACATAAATTCAGATAAGTAACAGATCAAACATTCAGAAAGGGGTCATAGCAATGGCATCGGAGATCCTAATAAACATAAGAGATATGATGAAGAAGGAAAACATGAGGGACCTTTACTGAAAAGGTCAGAATATCTGAACGATAACACAAATGTCTTAAAGTAAGACAGAATATCCGTACCTTAAAGCAAATGAGAGAAAAACAACGAATGAACGAATACGAAGATGTAACGTCGCGTCTCCTCCAACGAATCTACACGGATTATGATTTATTTAATACTTATTAGTATAACAGATTAATCTCATTAATACTTTTAGAGTTGTCGGATTTATTCTCATTTTTAGTGACGGACAGAATTACAATGTTTTAGGGTTTCAATTATTAATTATCCAAACGTATGGGTTTAATATGATAATTATCTTATTTAAGAGCTTTTATGATCATTATTCATAGCATAGGGTTTACAAATGTCAAAGACGGATTTTAAGACTCTCTTCCAAAATAGTTTACATAATCTATAATTTACATAAAATAATGAAATTACACACTTAGCTTTCACCCTAACCAACTTCCCATTTATGTTCCAGGGTTTCCATACTTTTAATATGTACTTAATACGCCTTTAATTTACATGTTACCTCTTTTAATGATTTCCACTTTGACCTAGAACGTACGAAAACTCAAACGGAAATTAACTTAACTCATGCAGGTCCTTACGTAATTTATTTGCACCTGTCGACCCATAACTACTCAGAATTACATATTACACCCTTAACATCTTTAAGTATATGACCTAACCTTATATTATCAGATTTTACACTTTTAGCCCAAAGGTTTTAGAATTTACAAAACATACCCTTTTAGGTTAAATACAATTCGAATGGCCCTTTAAACATCCAAAATTACACGTTTAACCCCCATACCTATTTTTATACGTTTAGTACCTCCATTTTACTGTTTACAAAAATAACCTTTAAGTTTCATAATTTACAAAACCAACCCAAACCTTTTATGTAGAACCGAATATTGCATAATTCAAGTACAAGCCCTAACCCTAGATGTAACCCATCATTAATCCATCATTACCACTGCATTAATGAACCTTAATGATAACAAGAAAACCCTAGTTTTCATAAACCCTAAGCGTCCCTTTTTAAATACTTTCCTTTTTCCATGTTTGACCGAACTACAAAACTCAAAACAATTCATACAAGCTTCGAATTCATAATGATGTATTTTATTCAGGTTGTATACCATATAAGAACTCCCAGAAAAATCAGATCATGGTCCCAAAGTTTATCATATGCTCGTTCGCTATTTTATACGTTTTCTAGGGTTTCAATTACAAATAATTCCATACGACTTATAAAACATGCATGGCCAATTTTTATGTGTTATATGTAACTTGTAGGACTGAAAGCAACGTTAGTAACTTACCCTTGATGAGCTTGGATCGTTAAAACAAAAGAAGCACAAAAACCCTTCTCACCGAAACCCTAATTCACTCAAAAACTCACCACGATCACCACAGCAACTTAGGACTTCGAACACTATTTTTCCCACCTTCTTTACCTTCAATCTTCTCCAAGAAAAATGGTCTCAAGTTCTGGAAACTGATGGTCGAATTTTGGAGAGTTTTGGAAGTCGGTTTAGGTTAATCGCTATTTAGGGTTTTAGGGATAAATTTATGAACCGTATATTGTATATATATATGGTTTAGTAATTTTCTTGTGGGTTTTATACTGTATTGGACTTAAAATAATTTGACTCTTAATTTTATAAATTATATTGGGCTCTTATTTAGTTTTATTCTTTTATTAATCTAAATAAATATATTCGGCTAATTAGTTAAAATACAAAAACGAATTTTATAAAATTGCAAACTATAAAAATTAACTTTTACAAAGTATTTAATATTTATTTTGATCATGTGGGATATTTCCTAAAATTCTCTGAATTTACATAGCTTATTTTGGTATTCTTATAATTTAATTATTCATACTTTTGATTGTAGGGGTATTTTGGTCTTTTTGTAAATTTTAGAAATTCAGGTATTACATCTGGAGAAATTAGATTTAGCACTACGGCACTGCTCTAGAAGACTCCAGAGGTATTTTGAAGCACATCACATCAAGGTGATCACAGACCAACCCATCCGGGATGTATTAAGCAAACCTAAATCTTCGGGGAAGCTGATGAAATATGCGGTAGAGTTGGGAGCATACAAGATCACTTACATCCCCAGAAACGCCGTCAAGGGCCAGGTCCTGGCAGATTTTATAAACGAGATACCGGTCAGCAAAACAGGGAGAGAAGGGAAAAGCAAAGAAGTATGCAACGTCTCTGCAACAAAGGAGGAATGGACACTGTTCACGGACGGAGCATCTAACAAAAAAGGCTCCGGAGCAGGTTTGGTGTTGATAAGTCCTGACCAAACAGAGTACACATATGCTCTTCGGCTTAACTTCCCCAGCACAAATAACGAGGCAGAATACGAGGCGTTGTTGGCCGGACTGAGGATAGCAAAGGACATGAAGATCCAGGTGCTAAGTGCTAAGGTAGACTCCAACCTGGTGTCAAGTCAAATCAACGGAGAGTTCACCACCTACAAAGAAAGCATGACCAAGTATTTGGCTAAGGCAAAGGAATATATCGGATGTTTCAGGCAGTTCAGAATACAAAATATTCCCAGAGCACAGAATCAAAAGGCCGATGTGCTGAGCAAACTGGCCTCTGTTGCATTCGATCACTTGACAAAAGAAATACTCGTCGAAGTATTGGAAACACCATCAACCGAAGAGAAGGTCATTGGAGCAATAGTTGAAGAAGAGGAAGAAAACTGGATCTCTCCCATCATCCGGTGCATTACTGAAGGAAAATGGCCTAGCGACGAAAACGAAGCAAGAACCTTGCGGATGAAGATGCCTCATTACATCATGGAAGACGGGGTACTGTTCAAGAAGTCATATTTAGGCCCAATGATGAGGTGTGTGGGTCCACTGCAGGCCAACTACGTGGTCAGGGAGGTACACGAAGGGGCATGTGGCATGCACTCCGGCCCAAGATCCGTGGTAGTGAAGCTGATCAGACAAGGATACTACTGGCCGACAATGCACAGGGATACCCGAGAGGTCATTCAAAAATGCGAATCCTGCCAAATACACTCCACGGTTCCCAAACTGCCGAAGACTCTCATGACTTCTATCATGTCACCTTGGCCTTTCTTCCAATGGGGAATGGATGTATTGGGCCCTCTTCCTGAAGCACCCGGGAAAGTCAAGTATGTCATTGTGGCCATCGACTACTTTACAAAGTGGATGGAAGCCAAACCTCTAGCAAAAACCACAGGCAAAGAAGTCATAAAATTCGTGTGGAATAACATCGTGTGTCGTTTCGGCCTGCCACACATAATTGTAACAGACAATGGTAGCAACTTCATTCATGACCCCTTCAAACGTTGGTGTGAAAAACTAAACATCAAACAGATAAATACTGCCGTGGCACATCCCCAAGCAAACGGTCTGGTAGAACGAGCAAACAAAAGTTTGATGCATTGCTTCAAGACAAGGCTAGGAAAAAGTAGATCTGGATGGGTCGACGAGCTACCGAACGTTTTATGGGCTCATCGCACATCCTTAAAGACTAGCAACGGTGAAACACCGTTCAGTTTGACATACGGAAGTGAAGCTGTGATCCCCGCGGAAATTGGCATACCCACCTTCCGAACAATGAGGATTACCGAAGAGGGAAATGAAGAGGAAAGGCGCTTAAACCTGGATCTCTTAGAAGAAAGAAGAGACTCAGCAGCCGTGGAGGAAGCCAGGTACAAAAAGAAGGTGGAGCAGTATTACAATCGAAGGGTCAAAGGCGAAAAACTCAGAGTAGGAGACTTCGTCTACAGGAAAAATGAAGCCAGCAGACAAGAAAACCTAGGGAAGTTGGGACCCAACTGGGAGGGCCCATACCAAATAACGGAGGCATACGACAATGGCTCCTACAAGTTACAGACAGCCGAAGGAAAAGAGGTCCCCCGCACTTGGAACGCGGTGAACCTAAGAAAATGCTTCTTGTAGAATAGAAGAAAGCTATGTAACCGTTAAGCCCTAGAGGCAATATGTTTAAACAAGTTATTAATGAAAATCATAGCTCCCCGTGTTTCGGAGGGGCAATTTTCCATATGAGTGGTTTCTGAACATAATTAGTAAATGATCCCCCCGACAGGCTCGCGACCTCCGGGGAAAAATGGTCAATGTTCAAAGATGGTTTATATCCAAAAAGGATTGCCATAAAATGCCGAACGGTTTATACCCAAAAAGGGTTGCCCAGGAGATAAAAAGATGGTTTATATCCCAAAAAGGATTGCCATGAAATGCCGAACGGTTTATACCCAAAAAGGGTTGCCCAGGCGATAAAAAAATGGTTTATATCCCAAAAAGGATTGCCATGAAATGCCGAATGGTTTATACCCAAAAAGGGTTGCCCAGGCGATAAAAAGATGGTTTATATCCAAAAAGGATTGCCATAAAATGCCGAACGGTTTATACCCAAAAAGGGTTGCCCAGGCGATAAAGAGATGGTTTATATCCAAAAAGGATTGCCATAAAATGCCGAACGGTTTATACCCAAAAAGGGTTGCCCAGGCGATAAAGAGATGGTTTATATCCAAAAAGGATTGCCATAAAATGCCGAACGGTTTATACCCAAAAAGGGTTGCCCAGGCAACAAAAAGATGGTTTATATCCAAAAAGAATAAACGCAACACCGAACAATCCATGCCTAGAGGAGATCGCCGAAGTAAACACAATAATCCATATGTAAACAGGAAAATAAAATACAAAGATGTAAAAAGAGGAGCGACTATAGATTTCATTCGACAAACAAAAATTCCCCAAACAAGTTCATTCAAGGTTACAAAACATATCATTACAAAATAACATCGTCCGGCAATATCACCGTCACAAAAGAGTTATCTAAAAATAAAAACATAATGATAACAAACTTCAGACGGGAGGAGAGCTGGTCCCCTCATCCTTATCCCTATTTTCGACCTCTTCTTCAACGGCATGATCCGGGGCTGGGTCGGGCATCAAAGCCGAGACAAAATTGTAAGGACGATGGCAAGCACTTCGAACCTTGGCGACGTAAGGATACTCCTTGACAAAGAGTTCATCGTACAGAGCTAAATACTTGGTAGGAGCATCCATATCCAAATCCTCAGTATCAGCCAATATCCTCTGCACTTCCTCCTCCGAACGGCCAATGGACACACCGTCCAACCACCCTGCCATACCACTCAAACTAAAAGGAATAGCCAGCGAAGCCTTATACTCGTGGCTGCCATGAAGACGAGCAACAAACGCTGGGATGAAGTCCCTAACAAGATTCGCCCGTTCGATCTCTAGATTCCCTGCGGCTATAGCCACTTCTTGGCGTTGTTTCAGCAGAGCGGCATTCTCTTCCTCTTCGTTCTTCAGAGCCCCCTTCGTCTCCATCAGCTCTTTCTCCAAACTTGATATTTTTTCACTCTGAGCAAGGGACAATTTTAACCACTCGGTTTTCTCACCCTCCAGCGTGCGAACCTGTTTTTTCAAACCCTCCTCCCGAGCAGAAGTCTCACCGAGCGCATCCTTTGCCACTTTCAATTCCGCCAGAGTCTTATCCAAAAAGGCGAAGTTATCTTTAGCAGCTTTCTCACACCCACTGTGCTCGTCGACCAACTCTCGGTGATCAAGGTCAAGACTCTCGAAGCGAACAAGCAAATCCACAAAGGCAAGCGAACCCCTAGCCAGTATAGCCCACGATCGCTGGGCTGACTCAGTATCCGACAGAGTCTGCATATATTCCTCTTCGGCGGGAGGAGGCAAATGAACCATGAGATCCCGATACTTTTCATACCCCTTCACCCTTTCATCTTTTTTGATTGACCACCCCGGCACATAGGTGGCGCTAGACGAGGTACCTTCTTCATCACCGGTACCCTTGCCTTCACGACGCAGAGGAGGAGGAGAATTAGCTACAAAAAGTGCAAAATAAAAATTAAGTATACACAGGAAATAATCAAACGATAGCAACGAAAAGATAATTCGGAGCAGAAAGAAACCGACTCACCATCCTCCTGAGGAGCGGGCTGCTCGACAAATTGGGAAGCCTCAGCATCATGATCCTTCGGCCCAGCCTCCACATCAACACCAGCGTTAGCATCATTAGCCTCGCCTAACTTGTTGCTGGAGTGACCCTCCAAATCTCCCTTTTCAACAACCGGCGGATCGTTCGGTGGTTGGCCCTCCTGCGGAACGGTGTTCCCCGGCGTCGGATTCGTATGAGAATCCAAATTGATCACGGGAGTAGGACTTTTCTTCCGTCTCTTCGGCAGACCAGAGCCACCTTCCCCGACCTGACGCTTACGGGGTTTATAACCCTGGGCTTTCGCCTCCGCGGCCTTCTTTTTCTTCTCTTTGGCCTCCAAAACTTTGGGGTCGGCCACATCGACCCTCTTCATAGCATTGGTCTTCGGCGGAACCGCCGTGCCAGGGGGACTCGGAAGACTAACATGCATTATATGGGCTTGCCCCTCTTGATACTTATCCCCTCGGGTCATTGCAGCCCCCTTGCGATAGCTCGGCTTAGTAAGATAGTCAGACATGGTTAAAGCTGCAAAATACATGGAAAATGTTACACAAGAAAACACAGAATCTTAAACAAAGAAAGAAAATATACAGGCCAAGTACCATTCCCCTCGGCATCCTTCAGAGTCGCCCGATAACCCGGATACTTCCATTTGGCCGACAACCCCACGGCATACAAAAAATCCGGCGGAATTTTAATCAAGTCTATGACATTCGCCGACAATAAATCCGCATGAGGCATAGAAAACTCCCCGGTGGGAAACGGATCGGACACATCTGAGTCCGGATGCCTCCACGGCATAGCAAAGGGTACTGCCCGACGGTCAATCAAAAAGAACTGTCTTTTCCAACCCTTTAACGAAGACAAAATCTCTTGAAAACACACTTTACGTTGCTTACCATCTCGCTCAGCAAACGTGAACCAGTGCCCTTGTTTATGTAATTTGTAAAAGGCTCGGAACAAAGAAGTCGTGGGAGTAATATGAAGGCTACGGCTATATACCTCAAAAAGTGTAACCCTATGTAAACCTATCGGTACTAATTGGGAAATGTGAACTTTGTAATAATGGAGAACATCTAAGAGGAAGCTAGAAAAAGGAACAGAAATCCCCCCCTCAATAAAATATTCTAAGTATAATCCTATGGCATCATCCCCAAGTTGCCCCATGGTAAAGTCATCCGGTGGCAGCCTCGGATGAAGATCGGAAGGTATCCCAAATTCCCTCACGGCCCATTGCAACGACTTATCGGTCATAACAGAAGTATACTTATCCAAGTCAAATTTGGGTCGGGGTTGGGACGGACCCTCGGAAACCGGCCCAGATCCCCGAGCAGATGACGAGCCGGACGGTTCAGACATGTTTGCCGGAAGGGAATGGTCGCACCTATAAAACTAAAGAGGAAAAACTAGAGTAGTACCTGGACAGAAGACGGAGAGCAAATGAAACCGTTCAACCAAATAACGCAGAGGAGACGTGTGAGTAAAATTTTTTACGGTGGTAAAAATGAGGAGAAACAAGCGTATTTATAAGCAAAAGATGAGGGTAGCTGAGGCGTCACGTCGTGTCAGAGGTGACGTGGCAAAATCCTCACCACGCAACACACGCCCACTGCCACGTGCCCCAGCGTCGTATAATCACACTGCCACGCAACCTCCTGACGTGTCACACCCTACACAGTAAAAAAAAATAAATAAAAAAAAAAAAAAAAATATATATATATATATATATATAGAAGGGGGGGGGGGTAGAGTTACTAAGAAGAAAGAAGGAGCGACCGGCAAAACACCCGCCGAGGCACGCTACAGACTTCCAATATCATATAATGAACATGTCCATTAACATGATACTGGGGGGGGGGACATGTTGGCGTATGTCACTTCCCGGCAGTTTAGTCAAATGCCGAAGAACCTAACCCCCCGGCTATAAGCCAAAACCGCTCGGCACAACATGAAATCTCCCGGATAAGGCACACTAGCCCAGTTGGACCAAGCATATATGCAATCATGTACCGGAGGGTTAAATATAACCCCCCGGCATAACGGACACCTGACATCATCGTGTATAAAAGGAAAAGAATCTTGGTCAGAACCACTGACCCTTTCCAGGCGGAATCTAAACAGGGTAAAGTCAACTCCCGCCCAAAAGAGTCACTATCGCCCACGTGATCTCCGGGTGAGGACAAAAGCTCCGCATCTATAAAAGGAACCAAGCAACAACATTCGAGGTTAATCAATTCTCACCCATTTTTCATAGTATTTTACTCTGACACATACATATACTCATTCTCACGCCTGAGCTTGGTCTAGGGATAAAACCCTAGGCGAGGCTAACGCGTGTTGTCTTTGTGTTTACAGATCCGAAGGTATCTAATCCGGAGGGCTCGACCGAAGGATTACCGAAGGATTAGCTTGTTAGGGTAATTACAACTTTTTACCTCAACAGTAATGTTCGACATATTGTGAATGGATAATCATTTGATAATGCATTATCTTTATTTTAATTTGAAGTTGGACATATATATGATACTTTCTTTTTTGTATTTTCTCTTTATACAGTCATGTTTATTTCTTTTATCAAACCTTTGATAGAATCATTACTAAATTTAACGAAATGCAAGTTTAATTTTAATAAAATGTGTGGCACAGAAGAATATATCGTAAAAATGATTACCAAGTAGGGGTGAAAAGAGTCGCATGCCGAGTCTATAAAGGATCAAGCTTGACCTGTTTAAATTTGTAATGATCGAGCTCGGGTCGTTTTCGAGAGTATTGTGTTTTAACTCGGTCAATGACATATTTAACAAGCTTAGACTCGGACTATTTTCATGATGACCCCAAACAAAATAAAGCCAAACGAGCTCAGATTATGATAGGGTGAGCATGGTTCGGTTTGGGTCGGTTTTTTGCTAAAACTGAAACCGAACCGAAATATTCGGTTTTTATAAAACCTAAAACCGAAACCGTTCGGTTTTTCGTTGTTCGGTTTTTTAGGTTTATTATGGATTTCGGTTCGATTTTTCAGTTATTTCGGTTTTTAACCATTTATATTTGGGTGTGGCCAATTTATAGCAACAAACTTATTTTACGTAAAAAACAAGTTATTCTTTTTTACTTTTTTGTAAATCTAAGCTTAATAAGTAATAACATTTCTCTCATATTTCTACAATTACACTCATATAAATGAAATACACACACACATGCAAGTAAACATACACATAGTATAATAATTGTCACATATATAATGAAATATTGTTAAGTAAATACATGTACACGACAAACACGCATATAAATGTTAAGATAAATATTTTATAAATTCACCCACAAAATAAATATGAATTTATAAATTCGATTTAGTTAGTTATTAATTATATTATATTAACTATGTATCATTACATAATAAAACCGGTTTGGTACAGTTTTTACGGTTAAGTTTTTGGACGAAAACCGAAACCAAACCGAATTTTTCGGTTTTTGAAAAAAGTAAAAACGAACCAATGGTTTTTAGTTTCAGTTGGTTATTTCGGTTTGGTTTTTAGTTTAGTTTCGGTTTTTTCAGTTTTTCTTCTCACCTTTAGATTATGATGTACAATAGCCTCAAGCTCGTTTATATTAATACTGTAGCCGACCCTGACATCGGGCGAGCTAGGCGACGGCCCAAGGCAAAATATTTTAATGGGTCATAAAAGTTTAGGTCGATGTTATGTTGGAATAAAAAAATTAAGGAGAATTAGATATAAATGTTTTGAGAGAATAGGTGAACTTTCGTTTCCAAGTTTAAGATAAATTCCAGATTTTGTCCATTTATTTTTAGAACAGATTTTAACTTTGTGAACAAGTTATATAGAATATGTTTAAATAAATGAAAGATATTAAATCTGTTCTAGAATGAAACAGATTTAAAAATATCGTGTATATTGAACAGAATATATTGTCTTGGAGAACAAGATAGGGTTTCAGTATAAATATAACCATGTCTCATTCGGGTTTTGACACATTCAGAAAAACGCAGCTCCATTACTAAACGGTTCCAGCAATCTAAGAAAAGTTTTTGAAGAGAGAGAAAACAAAAAAAAAAGCATTTGCATATTATTGTTAGAATGTTAGTGGGTAGGAATGTCAATGGGGCGGAGCGGCCATCCCCATCCCCAAACCCGATAACAAAAATCATCTTCAAACCCGCCCCAATCCCCATTGGGGATCTTATCGGGGTGCCCCGTTGAGGCGAGAAACTCCCCCAAGCCCGCCCCATTCCGCATTGGGGTCTTATCGGATTGTCTTTTTTGAGCACGATACTCCATCATACTCGTGTCGCTCCCCGTTTATTCTTATGTTTACACTTTTAACAATATGATTATATAGAATAACTTGAAGAATAAAAACCCCATTAATAATATATTAATCATTGGAATAAATCACAACTTTTTAGAATAATATGACACAAAAGAAGCTTCTATGATCACAATTTGAAATATCACAAAGGATAAAAACTAGGGGTGAGCAAAACAAACCGAAAAAACCGAAACCGAACCGAAAACCGAAAAAACCGAACCAAAAAAACTGACCGAAACTAAAAACCGATGGTTCGGTTTTTACTTTTTCAGAAACCGAAAAATGCGGTTCGGTTTCGGTTTTCGTCCAAAAACGAAACCGCAAAAACCAAACCGAACCAAACCGGTTTTATTATATAATAATATCTAATTAATATAATATGATTAAATAACTAAATAAATCAAATTTATAAATTCATATTCATTTTGTGAGTGAATGCATAATATATTTATCTTAATGTTTATATTTATATGTCTGTTTGTCGTATCGCGTGTTTTGTGTGAATATATCAATAAGTATTCGATAATGATTATACTACGTGTATGTTCACTTGTATGTGTATGTCTCATTTATATATTTGTAATTGTAGAATTATGCAATAAACATTATTATGCTTAGATTGAAAAAAAGTAAAGAAGAATAACTAATTTTGTACGTAAAACAAGTTTGTTGGTATAATTTGGCCATACCCAAATATTAACGGTTAGAAACCGAAAAAACCGAAAAACCGAACCGAATCCAATAACAAACCGAAAAAACCGAACCGCCAAAAACGAACGGTTCGGTTTTGGGTTTTACAAAAACCGAACATTGTGGTTCGGTTTCAGTTTTAGCCAAAAACCGACCTAAACCGAACCGTGCACACCCCTAATAAAAACTAACAAAAATTAGAGAATTATATTTAGTGCGTAAATACTAACACAATATTTTATGTATCAAGATATATGTATATGTATATGTTTCGGGGCGGGGCGGGGATGGTGTGCCCCGTCCCCGCCCCAAACCCAATAAGAATCCCCGTTAAGGCCCCAAAACCCGCCCCGAAACCCGATAAGCATGCCCCGCCCCAATAAGTTCGGGTTTCCCCATCGGGTAGCTAGTTATGAAACTTTTTTTTAACCATGATAATATATTTGATATTTTTAATTTTTAAAAAAATGCATGACGTCATCATTTAATCAGACGCAATCAGATGTTTAGACAAAAAAGTTTGTTTGTTTTTTTCCAGTCATTAAGAGGCAATAAGAGACAGTCAAGATTAAGAGTGTTTGTTTTTTTATGATCATTAAGAGGCGCTAAGAGATAAAAACATCTTATTGAACTAGATGTTGAGGGGTGTCTTAACACCTCTTAATGTCTAACACCTTCAAATAATTTTAAAAAAACAAACACTTTTATATCTGTCAGATTCAGATTTCTCAACCACTTATTCATATTAAGTTGGAATCAGATTCAGATTTTTCAATCACACATTCAGATTCAGATGTGCGAATCAGATTCAGACTTATAGCCTTTTAACAAACAAACAACACCTTTACATTTTATTTATTAGATGAAAATCTATGCATAAATGAGGCGATCAGTTTGGATAGGTTCTCCAAACTTTAAGGGCCCGTTTGGTTTGCATTAATGGGAATGAGACTATGACTTTCAAAGTCATAGTCGGTGTTTGTTTTGTTTTGTTTTGTGAGCCCGGTAATGAAATGGGTATATCATAGTCATAGATTCATTACACACCAATTTGGTGTCTATGAAATCTATTCCCGTGGACCCCTCTTTTTTCCACTACAAAATTAAAATATCTATACACTTTTTCATACCATATTTTATCAACCAAACATAAACAATCGTAATAATACACTTTTTCATACCCATTATCATTCCACCTCATTTCAAATCAGATAACCATTGTCATTCCTGGCAACAAACCAAACGAGTCCTAAAAGATAGTGCAATATCTGTTTCAAACCACTTTTAAAGCCCATTGTTTGGGCCTGGACCACTCCGCCTGTGTAACTTTGAATGGGCCTGACTAATTTGACTGTTTTCTTTACCTTAGCTCTAAATCAGTAGAAGAGGTAAAAAAGAGGAAAATGCCCTAGAAATTCATATCTTCTAACAGCCGAAATGTCAGACAACATTCCTTATGAAATCCAAATGGAGATAATTAAAAGAGTACCTTATGTCAAGTCATTGCTTCGATTCAGGGCCGTTTCGAAACCATGGAAGTCTTTCATCGACAGTTCTGACTTCATTGCTGGTTACCGAGCCCGCGACACTAATCGTTTGCTTTTAAGGTACAAGCATTCTAATGAGGATAAGTATGTTTGTTTTGTAGATAATGATTCTGACCCTTTGACTCAAAAACAACAACAACAACAACAACAACAAGACTTTTCTTCAAAAGTTCTAGACATCATTAAACGATATTGTGATTTAAAAGTAGTTGGTTCCTCTCATGGCTTGTTATGTTTGAGTAGTTACAAGAAAGACATGCTTATTCTTTGGAACCCATCTATCCGAAAGTCTGTTCATATTAGATTACCTTATTTGCCTCTTACCGGTGATTTTCTTGGTTTCATGGTTTGTCCGGTCAGTAATGATCCAACCATAGTCATGATTACATTATCTTGGCATGTTGGAATTTTTACGCTGACCTCGAAGAGATTCATCATGTTCGAGCACGCCAAATTGCCTCCTAAAGCAATTAGACCTATGTCATCTCAGGTTGTTATAGATAGATGTATTTACTGGGCTGCTTATGAAATAATATTTTCTATCGACTGGATGCACACAAATTATATGATCGTGGCTTTTGATTTGATTGCTAAAGAAATTAGACTTGTGGACATACCACGTAGCTGTATCTTAAACAACCCGTCTCCTAGCCGTTTCTTCATATCTAAGCTACGGGAGTCTCTTGTGCTGTTTATACCCGATGAAGCGGTCGAAATACCAGTTTGCAATGTATGGAAGATGGATTATGATGAGACTTTTACAAAGCTATTCACCATTAGCACACCTGATTACGCAATAAATAATATATTGGGATTTAGGAACAATGGTGAACTTGTAATGGAAACTGAAAAGGAGGATGAACAATTTGCTGCTCTTGAACTTTACGAACCATGCTCAGAATACGTCCATAATCTTGGGATTTTTGGAGAAAAGGGTTCATTCTTCATGGGCTCTTACAAGGAAACACTACTTCTGCTGGATAAGTTGGATTCTTGTGGATGATCTGGCATCAATTGGTCACAGAGATGATGGCCTCATGAGGGAGACGCCTAGTTTGTTGTTAAGCTGCGAAGAAATCACTTTTAATGTTTTTATTATTAGTGTTTTAATGTGGACAAGTAATGTTGTGCTTGGTATCATTTGATCATGTTTGGTATTACTTCTAAAGATATACGTAGTAGATGATTTTTTTTTTTTTTTTTTTTTTTTTTTTTTTTATGCATTTTAAGCTAGTATGGCTACTGAAAGAATCACTTGATGTAGATTCCATTTGTTTCTATCAGTTATGTACCAAGTCAGACTTGTAAATGATGATATTAGTGTTGCTTCTTTTCTAGTCTATGATCCATTTACGAGAATGAAATCATTCCTTTATACATGTTTTATGGCTTGAGTAATCAATGATGGCATGGATCTTAGATGTTCATCACATGTAGACATCTCGATAGCATTATGTCATTCTTGGATTAGTTACATCCGTGTCCTTGCATTTTGCTTGGGGGATATGTTGGCCTATCTGTAATTACAAACATGAGTTTACTGGTCTTAATTTATATATGCAACATTGCAATGTATAACCAGTTGCCTATATGTGTACGTGTGAAAGGAGTCAATATATTAAACAGGGAAAGCCTAGCAAGTTGCTAGACAATATATATACATTTAAGCATATCCAAACTGTACGAAAGTATAGGCAGCACAATATGAATAATAGAACCTTTATTCAGATCTAAGCTGCAATAGTCAGCTTAGATTAAGTTTACAATAGTATCCGAATGTTACAAGATTAGATTAATGTCAAAGAGACAATAATCATGTAAATGTAAAGACAAGACAAGATCAATGAAATGATCAGAAAGAAGAGAAGAGAGTGATACAAAAGACTGCACGCTCAAGTGTGTGTAACCCTAGATTAAGGGACTTATTAAATAGGAGATTAAGTTTCACTAAGACCCCTCTAACGGCTATAAATGACTCATCAGCAGAAACAATGAAAGCTTCAGCAGAAATGAACATCTTGGAACTTTAAATCTTTTATCCTTTGTCCAAGTTTAACCCCTGTAATTAATCCTGCAATGAACCATAACTTGAAAGCCATTAGCAATTGATAGAATGATATGTTTGCCACAGATTATCACCCCAAAATTTAACATTCCCCCTTAATATGATGAGCAAACATATCAAACAATATCAATTTTTCACACAAAAATTTATGCTGATAGACAGGGAGGTTCTTTGTGATTATGTCTGCAGTTTGGTTTGAAGAGCCAATATTTTTAGCATTTATAACACCTCTAGCAATTTTTTCCCTGATGAAGTGAACATAAATTTCAAAGTGTTTTGATTTTTCATGGAAAACAGGGTTGACAGCAAGTTGTAAAGCAGATTTGTTGTCACAAAAAAGATTGACAGGAAGATTGATATCAACTTTTAGATCTTTTAGGATTTTTTGAATCCAAATGATTTCACAGACAGCAGTAGACATAGATCTATACTCTGCTTCTGTGGAAGATTTTGAAAGAGTGTTTTGTTTTTTACTTTTCCATGAGATTAAACAATCATTGAAGAAAACACAATAGCCTGTGACAGATTTTCTGGTTTTCTTGCATTTGGCCCAATCAGCATCACTATATCCTTCAAGATGATTTTCAGAGTTGCTGAAATTGTACCTTAGACCTTTTCCTGGAGCTCCTTTTAGATATCTCAGAACATTGAGGGCACATTCCAGATGAGATTTTAAGGGAGAATGCATATATTGTGCCAGACAATGAACTGAGTATGAGATGTCAGGTCTTGTATGGGTGAGATAGATAAGTTTCCCAAGTAACTTCTGATAACCAGTGATGTTGATAAGCAAGGGGTCATCAGCAGTGGGAATGTATGGAAGCATAGAGTTGGGTTCCATAGGAGTGGACACATGTTTGCACCCAAGAAGACCAAATTCTTTGAGGAGTTCAAGACAGTATTTTCTTTGAGAAAGACAAATGTCATTCCCAGTTTTTAAAACCTCAATGCCAAGGAAATATTTTAGATTTCCCAAGTCTTTGATATGAAATTTGGATTTTAGAAACTCTTTAAAAAGATTTATCTCATCAATACAGTTTCCAGTAAGAACAATATCATCCACATAAACAAGCAGAGCAATAAACTTGTTATTCTCTGTTTTGGTGAACAAGGAGTGATCATTAACAGATTGAACAAAGTTATTTTCTTTTAAAACACTGACAAGTTTTTCATTCCATTTCCTGGGAGCTTGTTTTAGGCCATATAGAGACTTGACAAGTTTACAAACTTTATTTTTATTGTTCTCATTACAGAACCCCTTGGGGATGGTCATATAGATATCCTCATCAAGATCTCCATACAAGAAAGCATTGTTAACATCAAGTTGAAAAAGAGGCCATTTGTTTTTTACAGCTAAGGCAATAAGACATCTAACAGTAGACATTTTCACAACAGGGGAAAAAGTTTCATCATAGTCTATTCCTTCCCTTTGGTTATAGCCTTTAACAACTAATCTGGCCTTGTATCTATCAACTTCACCATTGGCTTTATACTTGATTTTAAAGATCCATTTGTACCCAATAGGAGTTCTATTATGAGGTAGATCAGTTATATCCCAAGCATGGTTTTCATTTAAGGCCTCAATTTCAGAGTTTATAGCATCAACCCAATTACTATCAAGGATAGCTTCTTCATAACAGGTAGGTTCAATACTTTTATTAAGACTAGATGCAAAGTAGTAATTATCTTTGTTAAGATTAGAGTAATTAACAACCTTTTCAACACCATATTTGACTTTTCCTTCTACAGTAAAGTCGTTAAGATTACTGGGCAACTTAGAGACTCTAGTTGACCTTCTAGCAGTAGTGGCTGGCAAGCCTCTTTCTTGTTCAGCAGAATCAGGTGTAGTATCAGCAGAATCAGAAGATGCATTAGCAGGATGTAATTCATGTGATATGGTGCCCTCAGGGTGTGTATTATCATCTATACATGTTGCAACTGGTTCGTCAATCCTAGAAGGATGACTTACCACTGTGCCATCATCATAGGATGTCACTCTCCCTTCATCATTGGGACTTATTTGTGAGTCAAAGAAATTTTTGTGATTTAAATCTTTTGGTACAAAAGTTTCAACAAAAGGTTTTGACAAAGTATTTTTCATTTTGAAGGGAAAAACAGTTTCATAAAATTTGACATCTCTGGAGTAAAAGATATTTTTTGTTTCTAGGCTCAAGAGTTTATAGCCTTTCTTCTCATTTGAGTAACCAATAAGGACACTTTTTTCAGACCTACTACCAAATTTATCAGAGATGTTGAGAATGGTGGCATAGCATAAGCAGCCAAAGACTCTAAGGAGAGAGAGTGAAGGGTCATGCCCATACACAAGGAAGAAGGGGGACTTGCCCGACAGAACTGAAGAGGGTAACCTGTTTATGACATAGGCAGCAGTTAGAACACATTCAGACCAAAGATTTAGAGGTAATTCCCCCTGAAACATAAGGGATCTAGCTACATTAAGGAGATGCCTATGTTTCCTTTCTGCAATACCATTTTGTTGTGGTGTATAAACACAAGAGGTTTGATGTAAAATTCCTTTTTCATGGAAAAAATGTTGAAGTTTATTATTGACAAATTCTGTCCCATTATCACTTCTAAAAATCTTGACATTGTGTTCAAATTGATTTGATAGCATATGAGTAAAGTTAACAATGGAAACATAAACATCATCCTTCCCCTTAAGCATATAAACCCACACTGCCTTGGAATAGTCATCCACAACTGTTAAAAAATATTTGTAACCATCTCTGCTAGTGACTTTATATGGTCCCCATACATCAAGATGGACAAGTTGACCAATTTTAGTTGATTTATGTTCACTTAGAGGGAATGGTTCTCTGGTTTGTTTAGCTTTATTACAAGTATCACAGAGATGATCAGTTTCAGATGTACTATCAAATTTAAGAGTGGGTTTAAGTATGTGTAGGACTTGGTCAGAGGGATGACCAAGTCTTTGATGCTAAAGATTTTTAGAAACATGACAAACAGATATGCAGTTATTAGAAATAATCTTACATGTAGAATCAATATCAAACATATATAACCCATTGTATTGTTTACCAATCCCCACAATCCTTTTTTGATGTAAATCCTGTATATAGCAATTAGATTCATTAAACCCAACAAACATCTTATTGTCTCTAGCAATTTTATGAACAGACAGCAGACTAACATTGTACTCAGGAACAACAAGTACATCAAAAAGAGTTAGGTCATTATTGACCTTTAAATCACCAATTTTAGTAATTAAGGCCTGAGTACCGTTGGGATGTCCAACAGTTAAGCCAAGATTTGAAATGTTAACAACATTGATTAAAAAGTTTTCAGACACAGTCATGTGTTGATTTGCACCAGAATCAACAATCCAACCAAGACTGATGTTTCCAGATAGAGATTTTGTGTTGTTGTTAAAAAATTTATTAAAGTTTACATTAAACTTGACACTGCCATTAAAGAAGGTTCCTGAAAATTTTTTACCTGCCAAGTTGGCATTAGCAGATGACACATTGTTTTCATTGAGAAGACTCATAAGTCTGGAGAGCTGTTCATTAGACAAGGAAACAGGAGAGTTGCTAGCACTGTTATCAGTGACATGATTAGTTTCAGCGGAAACATTGTTACTGCTGAAAGGTTTACCATTAAAATTCCTTTTAACATATCCAGCAGGATAACCAACAAGATCATAACATCTATCAACAGTGTGACCAGGTTTTTTGCAATTAGTACATTTGAGATTCATGTTTGGTCCTCTGCTATTTGAGCTGTTACCATTATTAAACCCAGAACCTTTGTTGTTAAAACCTTTTTTGTTATCAAAAAATTTTCAACCATCATACGTTTTTGCAGCAAAGGCTGTAGCATTGGGTTTAGCAGAGCTATTCCCAGATGAAACATTTCTGTGAGATTCTTCTCCAGAGACAACAGAAAAAGCAGTTTTGACATTAGGTAAAGGATCTCTGGTTAAAATATTGCTTCTGATGGAGACATAGGAGTCATCAAGACCCATAAGAAATTGCATTAACTTGATTAGCTGATTATGTTTTTCAAAATGTTTTGCAGCCTCACAAGTGCAGGGAGGCAAGCTGATCATACAATCAAATTGTTTCCATAAAGAGTTAAGGTTGTTATAATAATCAGCAAGAGAGGACCCACTTTGACTAAGAGAGTTTATATTTTTATGCAAATTAAAGATAGCTGAACCATCAACCTTATCATAGGTATCTTTAAGATCATTCCACATTTCATAAGCAGTTTTAGCATATATAGCACCAGCAAATAGTTCAGGGCTGAGAGAGTTAAGAATCCAAGTAACCACAACAGAGTTACAAGTATCCCATTGATTAGCAAGACTAGGGTTCGAATCATCTCTTATGCAAGTACCATCAATAAACCCTAACTTATTATGGTTCCTTAAAGCAAAAGTCATGGCCATATTCCATATTTTATAATTTTCAGTTCCAGTGAGTTTAATAGAAATAATGGGAGTGCCATTGGTATTTTTAGGATGCAAATACAAAGCATCACCAAAGGATAAGCTTTTCTCAGTGGAAGAGCCACCAATATTATCATCACCAATAGCCATAATTCAAGCAATAAGACAGATAGATATAATAAGACAAAAAATAGACAAAGTAATAAGACCTTGAATTTAAGAAACAACAGGTACCAAGCCTGTGGACTAGGGTAAACCAGAGCAGGTATTCGTACCACTCAAAGGTGACAAATCAAGTTGTTAGTCTACCCGTTTGCACCCACAAAGACTTAAGTACTGTATGTTTGAAGAAAGGATAAGACTTAGACTTACAGAGAAATATGCAGCGGAAGAACAAGTCACAATTACCCTAGATTCACTTAGTCTAGGGCTAATTGTAAGTAGAATATAACCAGTGATTACGCTAGTAGCAATAACCCCAAACCACCAATTTGTTGCCGAAGAGAATCAATGAGCCTGTAGCTCTGATACCATGTACGAAAGTATAGGCAGCACAATATGAACAATAGAACCTTTATTCAGATCTAAGCTGCAATAGTCAGCTTAGATTAAGTTTACAATAGTATCCGAATGTTACAAGGTTAGATTAATGTCAATGAGACAATAATCATGTAAATGTAAAGACAAGACAAGATCAATGAAATGATCAGAAAGAAGAGAAGAGAGTGATACAAAAGACTGCACGCTCAAGTGTGTGTAACCCTAGATTAAGGGACTTATTAAATAGGAGATTAAGTTTCACTAAGACCCCTCTAACGGCTATAAATGACTCATCAGCAGAAATAATGAAAGCTTCAGCAGAAATGAACATCTTGGAACTTTAAATCTTTTATCCTTTGTCCAAGTTTAACCCCTGTAATTAATCCTGCAATGAACCATAACTTGAAAGCCATTAGCAATTGATAGAATGATATGTTTGCCACAGATTATCACCCCAAAATTTAACACAAACTATAAAAAACAGAGCAGAGCTATAGCTATCATGAGTATTGCTGCGGAGGGTAGTAGTGAAGATTGTACTTTCTCTTCCAACACATAACCAAGTATTAATGTGGATTTCTTCTCTTCAGTCACAAAATTGTTGTGTTTTCAACACAAAAGCTCTAATAATTTGTTGATCAAGTCTACGATTTTTTCTTTCATGAACCCACAATCCACTCTAATAATTTGTCGATTCCAGTTCTTGCTTGTAGCTTGTGGCTATCTGAAACGCCCAGATTTTTTTTTTTTTTTTTTTTTTTTTTTTTTTATAAAAATCCGTAAACTGTATACATTGATAAAACTAGCGGAAGCGTATTTTCTACAACATACGGGCTTATTCCAAATGTCCCATTGAAATACTAAACTTTACAAAAATACATAACAATGACTCTTTAAACTTGGTAAAGAAGCTGGTTCTTGATTTAGGGGCATTCCAAACTGATAACAAATTATGGAAATGAGAAGCTCGTTACCTAACCCGCAAGCTACACCATTTTAACCCATTTCACCCCATTTAACATGTACATGGTCTCATCTTGCATACCTACAAAAATATAAACTAAGAACGGTAAGTCTATAAGACTTAGTGAGATAACGGAACAATATTAAATCATAAACTGAACATAAGCATGATGCTGAATAAGTATATATACAGTACTATTATGACTACATGAATCATAATATTAACTAACTGCATAAGCATGACACTGACTGATTAAATACATGATACACCATGTTACTGACCGAGTACGTAAGTATACTAAGTGCATAACTGCCTGCATAAATAAGCACATACTTAGTGCATAACTGACTGAGTACATGGGCACATAGTGAGTGCGTAAAGCACATACTGACTGAGTGCATAAGCACATACTGACTAAGTACTTATAGTACTATACTGGCTGTGTGCATAAGCACATACTGACTGAGTACTTATAGTACTATACTGGCTGAATACATAACTGACGAGCCATATAAGCATGTTAATCATCCATATAGGATGTCTGAGTTCCAATTTTGGAACATTCACTATTCTAAGGCTCGATTCTCCACTAAGGAGGTCTAAGTTCCAACTTTGTCTGGAACACATGTGTGATCACATAACTGATTATATACTGATAGTACTAAATACATTGAGTAATGCATAAAATACAATTCTGACTAATTAAGTGCATAAAGCACTTGGCGTGCCTTAAAACCTGCATAACCATATACCTAATAGAATTTGACATGCATATATATAAACGCATCGCATGTCAGAAGTGCATAAAGCATTTTGCACACATTACTAAACACATTTAAAATTCATATATAATTTAAGGTTAAGCTAAATACTTAGGCTTAACTACAACATGATACTAAGCTAAGCTGGAGCTGAGACTAAGCTAAATATAGAAACTAAACAATAATATGGTTACGAGGTCAAACTAAGATATAATACTAAAATTGTACTATAACCTAAACCAAGGCTAAGTTATAACTTGATACTACAGCTAAACTATAATATAAAGCTGAACTATAATATAAAGCAAAACTACTATAAACATAATGCTGAGACCAACTATAACATATAACTGAGTCTGCGCTATAAATAATACCGATGTTGACCACGACATATTACTTAGTAAAAACAATCGGGTCTACTTAATACTAAATATTGCTAAACATGTCAGCATGAATATGAATATGACCAAACAGGTCAACATGATGATGAATATGACCAAACATGTCAACATGATAGTTAATATGACCAAACGGGTCAACATGATACTCAATATGACAAAACTGGTCAATATGATAATTAATATGACCAAACTGGTCAACATGATAGTTAGTACGACCAAACGGGTCAACTTGATGCTTAATATGACCAACGGGTCAACTTGAGTCAACTTGATGCTTAATATGACCCAACGGGTCAACTTGATACTTAATATGACCAAAGGGGTCAACATGATACTTAATATGACCAAACATGTCAACATAATACTTAATATGACCCAACGGGTCAACATGATACTAATATGACCACACGGGTCAACATGATACTAATATGACCAAACATGTCAACATATTACTTAATATGACCCAACGAGCAACATGATACTAATATGACCACACGGGGTCAAAATGATACTAACATGACCAAACATGTCAACCTACTACTTAATATGACCCAACGGGTCAACATGATACTAATATGACCACACGGGTCAACATGATACTAATATGACCTCACGTGTCAACATGATACTAATATGACCAAACATGTCAACTTGATACTGAATATGACCACTCGAGTCAACATAATACTAATATGACCCAACGGGTCAACATGATACTAATATGACCTCACGGGTCAACATGATACTAATATGACCTCACGGGTCAACATGATACTAATATGACCTCACGGGTCAACATGATACTAATATGACCTCACGGGTCAACATGATACATAACTTGCATAGTACTTGAGATATAGTAAAGCATATATATACTAAACATGCTTAATCTACTAAACATGTTAACTGAAAATCCGTTACTCACCTGGGCCGTATAATGCAAGATGAATGATTCTGAATATGCCTCGAACACCTATATCATGATAGATGTACACGTATAATGTTAACACATAACAACTAGACATGAATATAACATGATAATGCAAATATAAGTGCAACTAAGCACACGTAAACTAGCTATAATGCAAAAACTCATAAACTAGTTATGGCATATATCTCGCCAAACATGCACTACTATGCTCGCGAACTAGAGCTAAGCTAACCAAGTATTATCACTTGGTTCTATACTTTCATAACATGAATTATAACCATATGGGCTGAGAACATAAGTTATCATAGCATATAATCACCCGGGACTTGCAAAAACATCATATCATGTCATAATCATTAAAACACTTAACAACGCATTTGCTAATTTTCTGCAGCAGCCTGCAAATGCATCGTTTTAACTGACTTAACTACTGAAACAGGTCATGAGGCTATTTTTCCATGAAATTACACTATTTTCCCTTTCCGAAAAGATATAGAACGCTCCAAAAGGAGCTACGGTCTATCCGGTATGAATTTTTAAAGTTCGGTTTGCTGCACATTTCAGGATCAGCCATTGCTGTACCAAATCACGTTTTAGACCAACTTAACTACTAAATGAGCAAAAACTTTATGAATACAACTGAAGTAGACGCCTTAGGATTTCCAGAAAGTATGGCCATGATTCAATCCGAGCTTCTATCAATTTTATATGATTTTTCAAACATGACTAATCATTGCTGAAAATTTCAGCAACTTGTTTAACATCATAAATCACATAAAGGGGTGTTTGGTTCAACTCAATAATCAACATAAACACCTCCTAAACATCATAAATTAATCATTAACATAATCCCATCATAAACCCTAATAATCATATGCATAACCCTTGAATCATAAACCATGAATTCATCACATAATCATGTAAAACAATTATTAATCATAACCTCATAGCTTATATTCATGTTTAACATATAATTCATCACTTACTTGATATTGGAGAAGAACACAATAACCTCTTAAGCTCTTGATTCATCATAATCATATTAACCCTTGATTTCCATTAATTAGTCCTTGCTTCTCTTGATGGAATTAGCTAGGAATTGGAGGATTCTTCATCTTGAAGAAATATTGATATCCTGCTCTTTTTTTTATGTGTATAACGTGGATATGGAGGGAGTATATACTCCTGAGTCGGTTTTGTAAGATAAGCCAAAAGGTTGATTAGGTAATTTCCAATAACTTTGGCTACTTGACATAATTAGTCCCCCGTAGTTAGGATGTCTTGCAAACTGGGTCGTATATTATTTACATATCAAGTCCCCACTAACTATATTTTTAATACCGTCAAAGTGGGACTTTTATATTTATTCCACTAAAATAATAAATATAGCCGTTACTACTTTATTTAAAAATCGCGATGTTACAACTCTCCCCCGCTTAGACTATTCGTGTCCTCACGAATTACTGTTGTTGTAACTAAAATTGTCCTCTTAATTACTCAGGGTCACATGTAATTACTCCCCCACTTGGGCTGATATCATGTCTGTATTCTAACAATAAAACTGATAATCCACTAATAAGGATCAAACTAGAATTCATTTCCTCTATATATGTATCAAATTTATCAACAGGTTTATAGGTACCTGTTATCCATGTTGAAATCCTTTCACCTGATCATATGAACTCTAAGATTTTCTGGATTATCCTCTAAAATAACTCGGTAGGTTCATAATCATCTGTATTCTTGAAGTTCATCTTGACTATTTCCTGAAAATATCTAAAAATTTCATAAGCTGGCGTTAAAAGAAAGGATTTATTTACTTGAATTCGCAAAATTTTTGCTAAAATGTTACATCCTGAAATTCTGTTTCACAAATCTGATAAGGAATATTTCTTATTGAATGATCCGTATCCGTTCTGACACATTTTCATTTTAATTCTTTTGCCCTTTTTCCTGTTAACTGCTCAAATCCAGAAATGCTGAAATGTATATTTCATATCTATTCTGTCATATTCTATAGCATTTCTAAATCATAATCTTTTTCTGAGTGTTGAATCTATTCTGAACATGTTGGTATATGTAAATTATGCCCTTTATAATGACCATGTCTGAAACTACTATACATGATCTAATGCAATATTCATGATGCATTTAACACATAACGGTTTAGCAAGCTCCCCGAGGTATCTCATGATCTCGATAGGTTCATGCCATATCATATGAATATTATCACGTTGATCAAGCGTCATAATAATCAAACCATATAATCATGAACTCATCGCTATCACAATCTACCCCAAGTCACTGGAGCAAAACATATCATCTACTGCACATAAGCTGATGTAAATGCTAACTATATAGTGCTATACTGATAATGCATACTAATTTTATATGCTTACTATATCGTATCTGATTCATGATCTGCAACTTACGATATCTGGAAATGCATTATGCACTACACGACTAAATCTGTAAATTCATATAATCTTATATATAATGCTAATCACATAAACTGGCATGCATCGCTAGACATGTACAAATTATCTCTGACAATATGAACAACATATTGAATAACATGCCTGAATAACTAATAAACGTGTAAACGTACTATGCAATTTAACACTAAATGCAATTATCGAGCAAAGGTTCAAGTCTAAGCATCCCCTACTAATGGTGGATACTTAAATCTCTCAAACCATCGCTTTGATACCAACTTGAAACACCCAGATTTTTTTTTTATATAAAAATCCGTAAACTGTATACATTGATAAAACTAGCGGAAGCGTATTTTCTACAACATACGGGCTTATTCCAAATGTCCCATTGAAATACTAAACTTTACAAAAATACATAACAATGACTCTTTAAACTTGGTAAAGAAGCTGGTTCTTGATTTAGGGGCATTCCAAACTGATAGCAAATTATGGAAATGAGAAGCTCGTTACCTAACCCGCAAGCTACACCATTTTAACCCATTTCGCCCCATTTAACATGTACATGGTCTCATCTTGCATACCTACAAAAATATAAACTAAGAACGGTAAGTCTATAAGACTTAGTGAGATAACGGAACTATATTAAATCATAAACTGAACATAAGCATGATGCTGAATAAGTATATATATATATACAGTACTATTATGACTACATGAATCATAATATTAACTAACTGCATAAGCATGACACTGACTGATTAAATACATGATACACCATGTTACTGACCGAGTACGTAAGTATACTAAGTGCATAACTGCCTGCATAAATAAGCACATACTTAGTGCATAACTGACTGAGTACATGGGCACATAGTGAGTGCGTAAAGCACATACTGACTGAGTGCATAAGCACATACTGACTAAGTACTTATAGTACTATACTGGCTGTGTGCATAAGCACATACTGACTGAGTACTTATAGTACTATACTGGCTGAATACATAACTGACGAGCCATATAAGCATGTTAATCATCCATATAGGATGTCTGAGTTCCAATTTTGGAACATTCACTATTCTAAGGCTCGATTCTCCACTAAGGAGGTCTAAGTTCCAACTTTGTCTGGAACACATGTGTGATCACATAACTGACTATATACTGATAGTACTAAATACATTGAGTAATGCATAAAATACCATTCTAACTAATTAAGTGCATAAAGCACTTGGCGCGCCTTAAAACCTGCATAAGCATATACCTAATAGAATTTGACATGCATATATATAAACGCATCGCATGTCAGAAGTGCATAAAGCATTTTGCACACATTACTAAACACATATAAATTTCATATATAATTTAAGGTTAAGCTAAATACTTAGGCTTAACTACAACATGATACTAAGCTAAGCTGGAGCTGAGACTAAGCTAAATATAGAAACTAAACAATAATATGGTTACGAGGTCAAACTAAGATATAATACTAAAATTGTACTATAACCTAAACCAAGGCTGAGTTATAACTTGATACTACAGCTAAACTATAATATAAAGCTGAACTATAATATAAAGCAAAACTACTATAAACATAATGCTGAGACCAACTATAACATATAACTGAGTCTGCGCTATAAATAATACCGATGTTGACCACGACATATTACTTAGTAAAAACAATCGGGTCTACTTAATACTAAATATTGCTAAACAAGTCAGCATGACTATGAATATGACCAAACAGGTCAACATGATGATGAATATGACCAAACATGTCAACATGATAGTTAATATGACCAAACGGGTCAACATGATACTCAATATGACAAAACTGGTCAATATGATACTTAATATGACCAAACTGGTCAACATGATAGTTAGTACGACCAAACGGGTCAACTTGATGCTTAATATGACCAACGGGTCAACTTGAGTCAACTTGATGCTTAATATGACCCAACGGGTCAACTTGATACTTAATATGACCAAAGGGGTCAACATGATACTTAATATGACCAAACATGTCAACATAATACTTAATATGACCCAACGGGTCAACATGATACTAATATGACCACACGGGTCAACATGATACTAATATGACCAAACATGTCAACATATTACTTAATATGACCCAACGGGCAACATGATACTAATATGACCACACGGGGTCAACATGATACTAACATGACCAAAAATGTCAACCTACTACTTAATATGACCCAACGGGTCAACATGATACTAATATGACCACACGGGTCAACATGATACTAATATGACCCAACGGGTCAACATGATACTAATATGACCACACGGGTCAACATGATACTAATATGACCTCACGTGTCAACATGATACTAATATGACCAAACATGTCAACTTGATACTGAATATGACCACTCGAGTCAACATAATACTAATATGACCCAACGGGTCAACATGATACTAATATGACCTCACGGGTCAACATGATACTAATATGACCTCACGGGTCAACACGATACTAATATGACCTCACGGGTCAACATGATACTAATATGACCTCACGGGTCAACATGATACTAATATGACCTCACGGGTCAACATGATACATAACTTGCATAGTACTTGAGATATAGTAAAGCATATATATACTAAACATGCTTAATCTACTAAACATGTTAACTGAAAATCCGTTACTCACCTGGGCCGTATAATGCAAGATGAATGATTCTGAATATGCCTCGAACACCTATATCATGATTGATGTACACGTATAATGTTAACACATAACAACTAGACATGAATATAACATGATAATGCAAATATAAGTGCAACTAAGCACACGTAAACTAGCTATAATGCAAAAACTCATAAACTAGTTATGGCATATATCTCGCCAAACATGCACTACTATGCTCGCGAACTAGAGCTAAGCTAACCAAGTATTATCACTTGGTTCTATACTTTCATAACATGAATTATAACCATATGGGCTGAGAACATAAGTTATCATAGCATATAATCACCCGGGACTTGCAAAAACATCATATCATGTCATAATCATTAAAACACTTAACAACGCATTTGTTGATTTTCTGCAGCAGCCTGCAAATGCATCGTTTTAACTGACTTAACTACTGAAACAGGTCATGAGGCTATTTTTCCATGAAATTACACTATTTTCCCTTTCCGAAAAGATATAGAACGCTCCAAAAGGAGCTACGGTCTATCCGGTATGAATTTTTAAAGTTCGGTTTGCTGCACATTTCAGGATCAGCCATTGCTGTACCAAATCACGTTTTAGACCAACTTAACTACTAAATGAGCAAAAACTTTATGAATACAACTGAAGTAGACGCCTTAGGCTTTCCAGAAAGTATGGCCATGATTCAATCCGAGCTTCTATCAATTTTATATGATTTTTCAAACATGACTAATCATTGCTGAAAATTTCAGCAACTTGTTTAACATCATAAATCACATAAAGGGGTGTTTGGTTCAACTCAATAATCAACATAAACACCTCCTAAACATCATAAATTAATCATTAACATAATCCCATCATAAACCCTAATAATCATATGCATAACCCTTGAATCATAAACCATGAATTCATCACATAATCATGTAAAACAATTATTAATCATAACCTCATAGCTTATATTCATGTTTAACATATAATTCATCACTTACTTGATATTGGAGAAGAACACAATAACCTCTTAAGCTCTTGATTCATCATAATCATATTAACCCTTGATTTCCATTAATTAGTCCTTGCTTCTCTTGATGGAATTAGCTAGGAATTGGAGGATTCTTCATCTTGAAGAAATATTGATATCCTGCTCTTTTTTTTATGTGTATAACGTGGATATGGAGGGAGTATATACTCCTGAGTCGGTTTTGTAAGATAAGCCAAAAGGTTGATTAGGTAATTTCCAATAACTTTGGCTACTTGACATAATTAGTCCCCCGTAGTTAGGATGTCTTGCAAACTGGGTCGTATATTATTTACATATCAAGTCCCCACTAACTATATTTTTAAGACCGTCAAAGTGGGACTTTTATATTTATTCCACTAAAATAATAAATATAGCCGTTACTACTTTATTTAAAAATCGGGATGTTACAACTCTCCCCCGCTTGGACTATTCGTGTCCTCACGAATTACTGTTGTTGTAACTAAAATTGTCCTCTTAATTACTCAGGGTCACATGTAATTACTCCCCCACTTGGGCTGATATCATGTCTGTATTCTAACAATAAAACTGATAATCCACTAATAAGGATCAAACTAGAATTCATTTCCTCTATATATGTATCAAATTTATCAACAGGTTTATAGGTACCTGTTATCCATGTTGAAATCCTTTCACCTGATCATATGAACTCTAAGATTTTCTGGATTATCCTCTAAAATAACTCGGTAGGTTCATAATCATCTGTATTCTTGAAGTTCATCTTGACTATTTCCTGAAAATATCTAAAAATTTCATAAGCTGGCGTTAAAAGAAAGGATTTATTTACTTGAATTCGCAAAATTTTTGCTAAAATGTTACATCCTGAAATTCTGTTTCACAAATCTGATAAGGAATATTTCTTATTGAATGATCCGTATCCGTTCTGACACATTTTCATTTTAATTCTTTTGCCCTTTTTCCTGTTAATTGCTCAAATCCAGAAATGCTGAAATGTATATTTCATATCTATTCTGTCATATTCTATAGCATTTCTAAATCATAATCTTTTTCTGAGTGTTGAATCTATTCTGAACATGTTGGTATATGTAAATTATGCCCTTTATAATGACCATGTCTGAAACTACTATACATGATCTAATGCAATATTCATGATGCATTTAACACATAACGGTTTAGCAAGCTCCCCGAGGTATCTCATGATCTCGATAGGTTCATGCCATATCATATGAATATTATCACGTTGATCAAGCGTCATAATAATCAAACCATATAATCATGAACTCATCGCTATCACAATCTACCCCCAGTCACTGGAGCAAAACATATCATCTACTGCACATAAGCTGATGTAAATGCTAACTATATAGTGCTATACTGATAATGCATACTAATTTTATATGCTTACTATATCGTATCTGATTCATGATCTGCAACTTACGATATCTGGAAATGCATTATGCACTACACGACTAAATCTGTAAATTCATATAATCTTATATATACTGCTAATCACATAAACTGGCATGCATCGCTAGACATGTACAAATTATCTATGACAATATGAACAACATATTGAATAACATGCCTGAATAACTAATAAACGTGTAAACGTGCTATGCAATTTAACACTAAATGCAATTACCGAGCAAAGGTTCAAGTCTAAGCATCCCCTACTAATGGTGGATACTTAAATCTCTCAAACCATCGCTTTGATACCAACTTGAAACACCCAGATTTTTTTTTTATATAAAAATCCGTAAACTGTATACATTGATAAAACTAGCGGAAGCGTATTTTCTACAACATACGGGCTTATTCCAAATGTCCCATTGAAATACTAAACTTTACAAAAATACATAACAATGACTCTTTAAACTTGGTAAAGAAGTTGGTTCTTGATTTAGGGGCATTCCAAACTGATAGCAAATTATGGAAATGAGAAGCTCGTTACCTAACCCGCAAGCTACACCATTTTAACCCATTTCGCCCCATTTAACATGTACATGGTCTCATCTTGCATACCTACAAAAATATAAACTAAGAACGGTAAGTCTATAAGACTTAGTGAGATAACGGAACTATATTAAATCATAAACTGAACATAAGCATGATGCTGAATAAGTATATATATATATACAGTACTATTATGACTACATGAATCATAATATTAACTAACTGCATAAGCATGACACTGACTGATTAAATACATGATACACCATGTTACTGACCGAGTACGTAAGTATACTAAGTGCATAACTGCCTGCATAAATAAGCACATACTTAGTGCATAACTGACTGAGTACATGGGCACATAGTGAGTGCGTAAAGCACATACTGACTGAGTGCATAAGCACATACTGACTAAGTACTTATAGTACTATACTGGCTGTGTGCATAAGCACATACTGACTGAGTACTTATAGTACTATACTGGCTGAATACATAACTGACGAGCCATATAAGCATGTTAATCATCCATATAGGATGTCTGAGTTCCAATTTTGGAACATTCACTATTCTAAGGCTCGATTCTCCACTAAGGAGGTCTAAGTTCCAACTTTGTCTGGAACACATGTGTGATCACATAACTGACTATATACTGATAGTACTAAATACATTGAGTAATGCATAAAATACCATTCTGACTAATTAAGTGCATAAAGCACTTGGCGCGCCTTAAAACCTGCATGAGCATATACCTAATAGAATTTGACATGCATATATATAAACGCATCGCATGTCAGAAGTGCATAAAGCATTTTGCACACATTACTAAACACATATAAATTTCATATATAATTTAAGGTTAAGCTAAATACTTAGGCTTAACTACAACATGATACTAAGCTAAGCTGGAGCTGAGACTAAGCTAAATATAGAAACTAAACAATAATATGGTTACGAGGTCAAACTAAGATATAATACTAAAATTGTACTATAACCTAAACCAAGGCTGAGTTATAACTTGATACTACAGCTAAACTATAATATAAAGCTGAACTATAATATAAAGCAAAACTACTATAAACATAATGCTGAGACCAACTATAACATATAACTGAGTCTGCGCTATAAATAATACCAATGTTGACCACGACATATTACTTAGTAAAAACAATCGGGTCTACTTAATACTAAATATTGCTAAACAAGTCAGCATGACTATGAATATGACCAAACAGGTCAACATGATGATGAATATGACCAAACATGTCAACATGATAGTTAATATGACCAAACGGGTCAACATGATACTCAATATGACAAAACTGGTCAATATGATACTTAATATGACCAAACTGGTCAACATGATAGTTAGTACGACCAAACGGGTCAACTTGATGCTTAATATGACCAACGGGTCAACTTGAGTCAACTTGATGCTTAATATGACCCAACGGGTCAACTTGATACTTAATATGACCAAAGGGGTCAACATGATACTTAATATGACCAAACATGTCAACATAATACTTAATATGACCCAACGGGTCAACATGATACTAATATGACCACACGGGTCAACATGATACTAATATGACCAAACATGTCAACATATTACTTAATATGACCCAACGGGCAACATGATACTAATATGACCACACGGGGTCAACATGATACTAACATGACCAAACATGTCAACTTACTACTTAATATGACCCAACGGGTCAACATGATACTAATATGACCACACGGGTCAACATGATACTAATATGACCTCACGGGTCAACATGATACTAATATGACCAAACATGTCAACTTGATACTGAATATGACCACTCGAGTCAACAAAATACTAATATGACCCAACGGGTCAACATGATACTAATATGACCTCACGGGTCAACATGATACTAATATGACCTCACGGGTCAGCATGATACTAATATGACCTCACGGGTCAACATGATACTAATATGACCTCACGGGTCAACATGATACTAATATGACCTGACGGTCAACATGATACTAATATGACCTCACGGGTTAACATGATACTAATATGACCTCACGGGTCAACATGATACATAACTTGCATAGTACTTGAGATGTAGTAAAGCATATATATACTAAACACGCTTAATCTACTAAACATGTTAACTGAAAATCCGTTACTCACCTGGGCCGTATAATGCAAGATGAATGATTCTGAATATGCCTCGAACACCTATATCATGATAGATGTACACGTATAATGTTAACACATAACAACTAGACATGAATATAACATGATAATGCAAATATAAGTGCAACTAAGCACACGTAAACTAGCTATAATGCAAAAACTCATAAACTAGTTATGGCATATATCTCGCCAAACATGCACTACTATGCTCGCGAACTCGAGCTAAGCTAACCAAGTATTATCACTTGGTTCTATACTTTCATAACATGAATTATAACCATATGGGCTGAGAACATAAGTTATCATAGCATATAATCACCCGGGACTTGCAAAAACATCATATCATGTCATAATCATTAAAACACTTAACAACGCATTTGCTGATTTTCTGCAGCAGCCTGCAAATGCATCGTTTTAACTGACTTAACTACTGAAACAGGTCATGAGGCTATTTTTCCATGAAATTACACTATTTTCCCTTTCCGAAAAGGTATAGAACACTCCAAACGGAGCTACGGTCTATCCGGTATGAATTTTTAAAGTTCGGTTTGCTGCACATTTCAGGATCAGCCATTGCTGTACCAAATCACGTTTTAGACCAACTTAACTACTAAATGAGCAAAAACTTTATGAATACAACTGAAGTAGACACCTTAGGCTTTCCAGAAAGTCTGGCCATGATTCAATCCGAGCTTCTATCAATTTTATATGATTTTTCAAACATGACTAATCATTGCTGAAAATTTCAGCAACTTGTTTAACATCATAAATCACATAAAGGGGTGTTTGGTTCAACTCAATAATCAACATAAATACCTCATAAACATCATAAATTAATCATTAACATAATCCCATCATAAACCCTAATAATCATATGCATAACCCTTGAATCATAAATCATGAATTCATCACATAATCATGTAAAACAATTATTAATCATAACCTCATAGCTTATATTCATGTTTAACATATAATTCATCACTTACTTGATGTTGGAGAAGAACACAATAACCTCTTAAGCTCTTGATTCATCATAATCATATTAACCTTTGATTTCCATTAATTAGTCCTTGCTTCTCTTGATGGAATTAGCTAGGAGTTGGAGGATTCTTCATCTTGAAGAAATATTGATATCCTGCTCTTTTTTTTATGTGTATAACGTGGATATGGAGGGAGTATATACTCCTGAGTCGGTTTTGTAAGATAAGCCAAAAGGTTGATTAGGTAATTTCCAATAACTTTGGTTACTTGACATAATTAGTCCCCCGTAGTTAGGATGTCTTGCAAACTGGGTCGTATATTATTTACATATCAAGTCCCCACTAACTATATTTTTAATACCGTCAAAGTGGGACTTTTATATTTATTCCACTAAAATAATAAATATAGCCGTTACTACTTTATTTAAAAATCGGGATGTTACACTATCCCTGAAGTTGCTGCATTATGAACACATTATATATTGTGGTAGTAAGCTCGAGCAGGTGAACTTGAGACAGCAATTATGTTGCTAAACTTCTATGCATAGTTATGAGACAACAATTGTGGTGCTAGAATCATGACTACATCAGTTGAATGTCACTAGGGGGCTGCAATCAAGATCTTACTGCACCTGCAACAAACTTCGCGCCAGTGGGTTATGACGGTCTTGTCATTAAGCCCTGCTAGGCTGGCACCTCTTTTTACTTCTTAAGAAATGAAACTAAAAAATATATCAAGATCTTCTTGTATCGTCATTAAGGCCATAACTCTTAGTTTATAACTTGTAATGATTAACTCTAACTTCCATTAAAGAATAGCTATCGTTCCCTACTTAAATTAAACTAGTTGTATTTGGGATGGTACTATATGCCTTTAGAAGAGACCATAGTTGATATTTGATGCCGTTGATAAGTATGAAGAAGCTGGTTTGTGGGATATAGGGAACTATGGTTCACTTTAGCCTTAAAGTTGTGAGTTGATTTTTTCTTGTCCATTTTTTTTTTCAAGGTAATCCAAGTTTCTGGCATGGACTAAAAGTTGGACCTGAAGTTATTGGCTAGTCCATTTGATTTTGAAAGTCTCTCGCATGTTCACCCACCCGTTCCAATTTTTAAGTAATATCATTAGTTACCCATTTGTCCTTAAACACAACCAAAATTAGTAGATAGATCAATGGTACCACCTTTATTGCATACCTTAAGCTTCTTTGAAGTGGATGTTTGGTAAGAAATATTTTTCAGTTTTATGTTTCTTGATACAATAACTTTACATATGATGACAATTTTATGTTTGAATAAAAATAAGTATTATCAAACCAATCCATATAAAAATCGTAGATTACATTCGTGATGTTGCGACAATAGAAAAGCGGTAGCTGATAATGTTATGAATGTAGAGGTCAAATTGGTTAACAGTGACTTATAGTTATAAGTGAGTAGGAGATAATGTCAATTCAAACATTTATACGGTATAAAAATATAAACCTATTAATCACTAAACATTGTATTTTATTTTAGATTTTTTTTGGCACCATATCGCTTTAGAAAGTAGATTTAAAATTAGTTCTACAAATAAACCATGTATATATGAGTAGCATAACATATTAAATCATAGATCGAGCGCTTAGCACTTTGCACATTTGCCTTTGATAAATTCATCCTAATTTTTATCCAAAAAAATTATTTTATTTTGTTTTCATTTTCTTTAGATGATTCCAAATTATGATGATAGAAGCTCGTTTTGATTAGAGTAGTTGTTATTTCTAATTTAGACGGGGCACCTTATAGTTTTAGTACTAGTCTTAAAGACTTTATAAGACTAGTTCTTTACTAAATAGTACTCCGTAATTGGTCTCATTTTTTCAAGTTATTGCATTGAATCATACTCCCTCCGTCCCATTTTTATTGTCCACTTTGACTTTGACTAGTCTTTCTTGTCCAACTTTGACCATTAATATATTTATTTGTGTTATATAATACTTGATGAAAATTATACCAATGAAAATACATTTTAAAACCCAATACATTCATATATTTTTCGTCAAGTATTATATAACACAAACAAAAATAATTATGGTCAAAGTTGAAGAAGAAAGACTAAAAAAGTCAATAGTGAACAATAATTTTGGGACGGAGGGAGTATTACTTATGATGTATATCAGATTGGCTTTAAGGGATTGTCAACATTAACGAAAAACATAGCAGATTTCTAGGAGCATCGCGTCATGACGGGACACCTCACTAAGATCTCCAATGGGATCAGGTATGGTTGCCCTGCCTCAAACACGCCCATTGCCATTTAAAATTGGATATGCATTTTGGTAGATAAAAAGTGAGATGTAGTGATGTACAATTATGAGAAGTTAAAGGGCCAAATGTAACATTGTCACTCAAATAAGTAAAACACTATAAACTAAACAAGGATGAGTCTAAATACACCAATATAATTACACTAATCATTGTTTAAATACATTAATATAGTAGGGAGTGTCTAAATACACCAACATAATTACACAATCATTGACTTGTTAGGCGTAGGGAGTGTCTAAATACACCAACATAATTACACAATCATTGACTTGTTGGGCGAAATATACCAAAAATTTAATCTTTCATAATTGTGCTACCTCTTTATACTCTCGTATTTTGCAACAATAAATAGTTAGGTGGGACCCTTTGTATAGTCAAAGACCAGATGCTATTAGCTTTTTGTGTATTGAAAATTTTAACCAATGTCACTTTCTAATTGAGATTCACTTAGTTTAATCTTTTCACTAAAAAAAAATTACAAATAATTATAAAAGATAAATAATAAATTATATGCAATAACAGTACCACTTCACATCATCAGTCAAGTATTATAAATTCATCTTTTATGTTACCACCACTTTTTGTTAAACAAAGTTGAGAAAGAAAAAATGTTTTGGGTTAGAGCATAGGGTATCGTGGCTAAGCCACTTCTCTTTATTTGAGCCCCACATGTGTCACATTACTTCAACACACTCACTTAAAAATACCCCTCAATCACAACTAACTCAAACCTCTTCATTTGGGCACCACCACCCTCATTTTATTTATTTTTCATATTTTTCTAACACAATAAAATTCATTTCATTTAAATTAAAATACAAAATACAATAGTAAAAATAAAAAAAAACATACGAAATTTAAAATACTTAAACTTTTCCTAATTGAAATCTTTGTTTAAAAAAGTAAGGGCAAATATTTTAAAAAAGTACTATATTTGACATTATTTGTTTTTCTGGATAGCAAACAAATTTTTTTGTTTATAAAGATACTTTTCTTTCAAATTCGTCCTGCTTAAGGTATTTTGTCACATTTTTGTCTTTCGAAAAAAAATCCTATGTTATGAGAGATGGCAATAAAACAATAATTAAAAGTTAAAAAGCAATGTAATCAACTCAAAGCGAAAAAATAAAACGTTCAAAAAAACTAATGAATGTAATTAATGTATACAATAATAATTAAAAATAACATAAATATCTTTATGATAAGTTTCAAGCAGATAAAGCCTACTACTATTACATTTAAGAGACTGGGAGTGCTTAATCGTATATCCTCTTTTACAAATTACGAGTATAAAAGTGGCACAGTTTTTAATGCTTAAAAATCCTTTAAGGGGGGAGGGAGTGGGGCTCGGGTAGTGAATCGGGTTGAGGTACCCGATCGGCAACACCGCCCCGTGTGGCTCGGGTAGTGAAAATCGGGTATGATTTCGGCTTCCAAGCCCGATCGGTGAAGGGAGAATATTTTGAATATTAAGACCGTTGGGGAACGGCTAGCAACATAAAAAAAAATTACCCCCACCTTTTTAAAAACCCCCGCATTCACATTTTAAAATCACAACCCATTTTTCACAAAATCATCTCAACCCATCTTTCAATTTCTCATAAAATCCCAACCTTTTTATCATCAAAATGTCTTCCGATTCTTCCGAATTCGAATACGTTATTCCGTCTTCGTCCGACGATCTACAAAAGCTAAAGTATTTGAAATTATTTGAAATTGCGAAACAACTTTTGAATTCACATAAAAACCTCCAACTTGGAACCAATTCCATGTTATCTTAAAAAAAAAAAAAAAACAAAAAAAAAAAAAAAAAAAACAAACTTATTTAACAAGTTTTTATCACGAAAGCTAAAATTTAGCAACTTTCTTTACATACATCAAGCTCTCTCTTAAAATTTTGAAGGCTCTATATTTTTATATATACCCCCACATTCGAGAAGCATAACCTTAACAACTAAACTCTGTCATAAACGTTTAAAACTCATGAAAACATACATACCCAATCACATCTTCATCTAAGACATTTTCACCTTCGAAGATTTTTTTTTTTCTTTAGAATGCATTTTTATCAACGATAAAACTTGTGGTAGCATTTTTCTGAAAACACTTATTCTTACGAGTTAGAATTTTTTTGGTTAAACCTTATCAAAACTTCTTATGCTAGAAAACATCAATCGTCGACCTTTGCGAAATTGTTTTATTTACATCACGTATAAAAATTGGTTTTATAGGATCCTTTCGAGGATACAAATCTCTTACCCAAATTTTCATCCCAAAGAAATTGTGCCTCTTGAAATATTCTTTTATTCGAATAAATTTATCCACCTCATGTTTGCGAACAAGACTATAAAGTTTCAAAATTTTCTCTTGTCACATAACCGACTAACACAAACTTAACCTCGAGGACGAGGTTCCCATAAGGGGTAGGTACTATAACAACCCGTAAAATTCCAAACCAAATTTTAACAATAGACTATAGTAATTAAGTTCCTAAGTTTCACTTCTGGATTTTTTCGAGCCTATTGGAATCAAGAACGATAGATTTTCTCGTAAAACACAAAAATCGACACTCGGCACATAACGACACCACATTGGTACCGACACTACATTATTAATGGTTTAAATTAGATAATTATTTTAAACTCAAAACTATTTAAAAAGCTACAATGTTATTTTTACGTAAAACCGTTAACTCAAATCGCGTAAACGGTAAACGTCTTTTAGCGTAAATCGTCATTATACAAAGTTATATCTACATAAAATAAATGGCATGTAACCGTTTCAATCAAATTTTATAAGCTTACCCTTTTTATGTTAAAGTTTAAATGCACTTATTACGCGCTTACAACATTTATGCATACATAAACACTTACCACCTTGCATGACACATCTACAATACATATTATTGCAACCAAGGCATGAGTTTACTTCTCCAAAACATTGATTCCTCTCTTTTTCATATTCGGCTGACAAATGAAACAAATAAACACCCTCTTTGATTATTTAATAACTAGCTTCCTTTTTAGCCTAATAAACAAATGGACATACCATGCCTTGTCTAGTGAAAAGACAAATCAACAATTGATCCTTCCTTTTTCTTTTCATTGGTTTCGGCTGCAACCAACTATACGCCACCTCCTTCTATTTTTTTTCTAATCTAAATGTGTAGACTAATAAACAAACATATAACCCATCACTTGGCCTCTTCTTTTTCCTTTTGGCAGCCACCAACGAGACCCCCATCACCACAACAATACAACTTTAACTTTAGTATATTATATAAATATGCATGTTTAGATAAAATGAAGACTACACATAATATAAAATAAGACCTAATCTAAGCACCTATTCTAATTTTATGTTATACAAGATGGAAAATGAAAGTTGTAATGTGTGTCCTATGCTTTCTGTTACCCCAACGAGTTCAAGACCAAAACAAGACAACATCACTTTAATAGTTATATCATATGCATGTGTAAGAGACAAGTCATGCCCTCGTTTTCAGCAAGCATGCTCGACACACATGGGTACTTTTCTTTACTATCATGCAAATTAAATATTTCATGCACCATACCTCTCTTAGCTATTTAATCAAAGTTCTCTTACCTCACTACTTAAAAACTAACTTAACTCACTCTCACACTTCACAACTCTCAAGTTTAAAACTCACAAACATCTTTCACTTCCCTTGCCCACTGCCAATCGACCATAACAAGTTCCTCAACTCCTTGCTTGCGTTAGTAGCTTAGTACAAGTTCATTAAATGGAGCAATAATTTAGCAAGCGATCATTTTTCTTGTTCCTCCTTATGTAACGAGGCCTTGTGTCCTTAACTCTTCACATTTCACTCAACAATCACTCAAAATACAAATATTCCCACTGCCACTCATTCTCATCTCTAGCAAACCAAAAACAAAAGAAGAAAAGGAAAGCATTTGGGTTCTTTTAAACTAAGGTGAAAAAGGGTATTGTTGGTTACCAAGCTGCGGAGTGTATATTTGGAAAGTTTACGGTTACTAGTCAAGTCCTCGGGTCGCATTACCTCATCCATACGCGTTATCCACCACCAATATTGGTGTCGTAAGCTTCTCTTCTATTCACTTCATTTCATTCTTTCTCGTTAACATTTAATATCACTCGTTAACATCTCCCTAAGACATTTAATAAGCCATGAAGAAACATTTATATATTAAACTCTTAACATGTGACTCGTAGTAGATTATAAACTTCATTGCACGTTTTGTTTAAAACTAACACTCTCGTTACTTTCTTTTCTTGAAACCATATATCGCGATTGCATCTTGAAACTAAAAATCGTTACCCGGCCCATTCATAAGTAAAATAAGCTTGTAATAAGCTAGTACTATACTTTTGTAAAAGATAAATAAGCTGTCTAGATGAAAATATATTTTTGGACTTAATTCACAATTGTTATAGTATTCGGGTTAAATATATAAGTTATGGAAAGTTAAAGGGTTGTTTTGTACGTAAAACGTATGCATGTAAAAGTCTAGGATGGATCTTGTAAATATGGAAAATTAATTTAAAAGAGTATATATAAGTTTTGCGTAAAAGTGTAAACTTGGAAATATTGGGGATTAAAAGTGCAAAGTTGATTTTTGAAATACTTTTGCAAAAGCAGTTTTATAGAAGGACTGAAATTGAAAATTCTGGAAATTTTGAGAACGAAATAATTTTGGGTACAAAGTGACATTATTCCAAAGTCGAGGGGCCAAATTTATACATTTTGAAACTTGAAGATAAAAAGTGTAAATTGAGAAAATGTTTAGGAAACTTATAAACTCATCACGACTTTATAAAAACGAGTATTTTGACGACCTATTATTCATAACGAGAAGTATCACATCGATATCTAATTAAACTTATATATATAAGAAAATAAATATATGAAAATGCTATAAAATATCAACATGTCTTAACGTAAACAAATTAAACTGTCGGTAACCTCGTCATATTTATAAATCAACACTAATATCGCTCTATTGAATTTTATATTCAATACTCTATCCTTTCGGTCGTAAACCAAACGTATATCATTATTCTGAGACTTGCCATATCATATCTAGGTTTCGTGTTGAAGCCGTTGTCATATCATACTTGCTATTGTTGTGCATTTCCTACTGTATCACTAAGGTGAGTTCATAGCCCCACTTTTACTCATTTAACTGTTTTATCAACTCTTTGGGGGAGATACATGCTATAAACTAGAACACAAGTCTTTTCTTAAAATGTATGCTTGCATGCTTATTATTATTATAGCCTAAGTTGCCTGCCATAAGTCCCTTTTATCATGGACTATTAATCACTTGCGAGTGAACGCGAATATTGTGGATAGTACTATGGGAATTGACGACCCCGTCTCGGTTATCGGAAATAAATGGGGCGCACTATATTTGGTAACTATGGAATTGGCAATTCCATCTGAGGGCAATATTACGTACACCAGTAATTAAGGTGTATGCAGTTAGTTTGGTGTCATGAGCTTAGTGCATAATAATAATCTCTGTTTTCTATGGTGATTGTCTTCGAAGCAATTATCATCTCTTACTTGTGTTCAACCATTTACTAAACCTATGAATATCACTCAACCGTTGTGTTGATCTTTTTAAGCATGTTTATCTCAGGTATTTAAAAGGCGATAGCTAACTCTGGAGGCGCTTGGGCATTGGCATGGCATGGTCATAGATGACTCTGATTTACTTATGGGGACCATATTTTATTAATGAACCATTTTCCGCAACAAATCAACCTTTGTAAACTCTATTTTACATCAATAAATGAAATCTTTTAAGAAAAATCTTTATTTTTCACTTTGTGTTATGATCCAATTGAGTAGCATCCCAAAAACTTTTCCTTCCGCTGCAAACCATTTTTGGGGGTGTTACAGATTGGTATCAGAGCCTTGGTTATAGAGAACTAGGAAATTTTCAAAACCTAGACTATAACCACTTTTACAAAAACTTAACCATATGACCGACACATGCCTGCCTGCCAAGCTGATTGCCTCACTTATGACTTGTTATAGTCATCTTTGATAAGATATGTGTTTTATTGCTAACAACTTAGTCTTACTATTAGCTAGGATTGCCTTATTATACGTATGTTTACGTACCACTGCGCTACGCCTTCTCCCCCACATAATTGAAATATTTGTTCGATCTTTCATACCAAACTTTAAAGACATTAGGGCATGTTACTAGTATAACTAAGCTAAGCATTGCAAGATTCATTGAACCTCGGGTGAATATAGCTCGATCACCTATATTCAACCAGGGACAGTGGGACATAGCTTGATCACCTATGTCCGACTCAGAGGTGAATGTTGCAATACTGAAAGTAGTTATAATAGTGGTATGTCCACTTGACCTCCTAATTGACTCCTAAAAAAAATGGTAAAAATTTTCATGTGTGTTCATTATAAGAGTTATAAAAGTTTACTCCTACACATCACACACTGACGTCACAACATTTTCTCACTACGATACTTTTCTCCTAAGTGGAATGCCTTTTTCATTACTACACTCTCTAAACTCACCATTTTACACCACTACTTTACGCCTCCGCACCAACGTGCATAGAGATTTGCATGGCAGATGATGCACACTACCACTTCGCACAAGGACATCACGATGATCCATATTGAAATGGACCACTTTACACCGCCACTTCGCGCCCTCCGTACCTACGTTGTGTATGAGATTTGCTGAGCAAGTAATACATAACCAGCAAAAACATTGCATGATGCGAGTTAATGATTATATTTACCACTTAAATTTTCTTAACAAATTATGCGTGACTAACTAAAATTTTAATTACCGCACGACATTACTCTAGGTTTAGATTATATTTTTGGGTTGCTACAATACCACGTCTTTTGTTTTCCCGTCCCATCGACTTATCGTCTTCATTACGGAATCATTAAACCTCTATTACTGAATCATCGCAACCCATGTGTCCATTATCCCGTCCTATTTTATCATTATCTTAAACGTTGAGATCGATGTTGTGACAACTCGCAATTTCAGGTCATTTCTCAAGTTTCACTATTTCATCATTTATCGTAAACTAGGTTTACGAGTATCAAATTCGCGTAACCTTAATGGTTTAGCTGCGAATTCATGAACGATTATTCAGGACATTTCATATAGACTAAGTTTAGTCTACATTTCATTAGCATCATTGTCATCATATTAGTCCATGCATGGTTTTGCATATTACATTAAACGTATAATTTTCATATTAAATACACGTTATCGCGTAATTAATTATTTTGAACAATTGATCCGATATTTCCAAAAATTATCCCGATATATTTTTATACTCATATTAAGTTTATAAAAAATATTATTATTAGTTTACTCAGTGTTTTAAATTTATTTTGTATATAAATTGTTATATTTATATAATTACGACGGTTTTCTTAAATACTACACGATTATTATTATTTCACTCAAATTTTGCAAGAAATGTATTTTTATAATTTTTATGATCTCAATATATTTTATCTTGACCCGTTAAAAGTTATTTTTATCTAACGCTACCCTAAATACTCAAATGTGTATACAATTTAACACTTAACTTTAATTAACTTACATTTACTTTACATCTACACTAAATAAAAAAAAAAAAAAAAAAAAAAAAGTATTAGTGAATGACTAATACCCCCTTGTCGACACAAGGGGGTGAGTCATTGAGTTTTTATAAAATATCTCTTAAGTTTAATGTATTATATCCTAAATATCAACACATACACATCTATTTTGCAAAGTGTTTAGATCAAAACCATTTCTTTCTCTCCTCTTGCTAGAACCGGCCAACCAAGGGACCAAGAAGGAGATCAAAATTTTAATTGCTAGTCAAGTTTTATATACTCTAGTATCACTCTTGATTAAGGTTGTGTAATATAAACCTTGGGTGATTTAGGATAAAACCATTGATCATAAACCTCATCAAGTTAACTTGTAAGCTTTTCATATTCATGATCACATTTCATATTCATTTTCATGTTCATTTCATTAAGCTTGAGAAAACATGCAAGTCATATGATGTTTATACCACTTTTACATTGTTTTTAAGAGTTATATATATTTATGTCATCCTATAATTATTCCTTGTAATATATCACTCTTGGTGATGTCTAGGAACCCATGACACCCTAAGAAGGTGTATGGTAGGATTAGAATAGCTTCGGAGTTGTTTTGAATGAGTTAGAATAGGTTTGGCGCGAGAAAAACTCATTTCGACAAGTTTTCAAAAGGGTCTGTCTTTATTTTTAAAATCTGGAATTTTCGACAGTGGATAAAACTTTTTGGCCTAGATATTTAGAAAATACACTTTAAAACGAAACCGTGACCGCGAACGGATTAAAACGGAGCTATAACGAAGAAGTTATGAATTTTTCAAGTTAAGCGACGAAAACTATAAATTCTGGAAATTTCAGCATGTTACGTCTATTTTGTACGAGTCAAAAATGAGGCTTAGGCGTTATAAATTATTTCGACTTATCAAAAATATATTAGTATACTTTGATACGAAGCTAAGGACATATAAAACGTAGAAAACGGATTTGTAACGATTAAATTATACACGTTTACACAAAGTTGCCGTAATTTTATTATATAGGAAAAACTATTATATTTCTAATAGACAAGTATTACGGTAAACAAGTGACCATGTTGAAGGTCGTTTTTAACATTGATGTAGAACTTCTTATAAAGTGATGTCTTCTAGTAAAAGCAAGATCGCCAAGCATATTTTCCAAAATGTCCGACCGTTTGTCTAGCGGAGTTGTAATAAATTAATTACGGTCACTCAAACTTGGCCGAAAACCACCCTTAAACGATATTTTGGACTAAAGTACCATACTTAACCTATATTTTTCTTTGTGATCGAGACCTCTAGGATGGAAACTTAAACACTAAAACTTTGAGATAATGATACGAGCTTCCCAAAACCGTTGAGTTTGTTTCCTAACGCTCGATGTGCACCATTTTACGACTAGATTTTAGAGGCCGTTTTAGTCACTTTCATGGAAATTTCAACGAAATTACTTTACGACGAAAAGTTATAATTTCATAATAAATCACTAAATGATTATCGTAGGATATCATTTCAACGCAAATACATGTAAAGTAATTTAAAAATGGTCAAGACGTTATACGATTATTTTTCGACGATAAGTATTATTTTCAAAAATTCACAAGTGGTATAGATATCATACGAATTGCATGCATAACATTACATCATGACTTATTATATATCACATCATTCATAATAGGTCGCAGTTAGAGATTGCGCATCATTTCAGTGTACTCATTTTTGTCATCGCATCATTGTACCAAGTGAGTTCATAGCCCCACTTTCTATTACTTATTTGTTTTACAAACTCTTGGGGGAGATACATGCTATATTTTTAATCGAACACAAATGCTTTGAACTGTATGCTATATCCAAATGTTTTATTGTCACTAAGTATTCAATTGCCATGTTTGAAGTCCCTACATCATGCACCATTAGTCACTTGCGAGTGAGCGCGAATATTGTGAATAGGCCTATTGGAATTAACACTCCCGTTCTTATTGACCCAGTTAGGGGAAATCGAACGCACTATATTTGAATCATTAAGGTAAATTGGCAAGTTTACCATATTAGGGCTGCGATGAAACGATTTTACCAATTTCTATTGGTACGAAGTTTACGCTTTGGTTGTCATGAACTTAGTGAAATAAATGTTGTTTTATTTTCAACGATGAGTGTGAAACAACGTAACTCACACTACGAATATTGTGTTCAAACGAATTAATTAAACCTATGGATTTCACTCAACCTTTGTGTTGACAGTTTTAAGCATGTTTTATCTCAGGTATCTAAGGCATTCACTTCATGGCATGCATGTGGACATATCATAGAGTCGCAGAGATGACGCGTCTCACTTGGGTTTTATAAACTTTGAAACATCGTTTGAATTGTAACAAACTTATTTCCGCACAAGTTGATTTTCATATGGGACCTATACTTTGTAAACTCTGATTATTTTATTAAATCAAACGATGTATTTTTCAAACGACACTTTAGGTCGTTCAATATAACTGTGATTGTGATGCTATGACAGTCAACCCCCAGGAATTCCATTCCGCTGCAAAACAAGTAATTTGGGGGTGTGACAGATTGGCATCAGAGCTTCAGTTATAGAGAACTAGGTTGCATCATTGACCCTAGACTATAACTACATCATCATAGCATCTCATCATTTCATCATAAGTGCATGTTCACTTTACATGCGGTTTATACGTACATTTTTCGAGTTATTTACTTTCATTTTAAATCGATTGTCACATGGATGCCTTTAATTACCCATTCCATTATCATTTCCTCATACTCTAATGTGGAGAATACTTTGTCATTCCCTACCGCAATTTTAATATCAGCTGATTCATCATCGATAACGTCGAATGCCGAGATAAACCTTTAAGTAGGGCATAGTCACTCTCACTCCTTTGTTCATCACTAACATGTCGAGTTACATGTTATTCATACATTAAGTCACTAAACCATCATACATTTGAAGCGCTTACGACATCTCATAACCCATTTCTTAGGAAACCATCGATTATTTTGAAAAATAACCTCAAACTTATCACCTCATATCATATCTCCTTGGAGCGTTTATTATTAACATCGGACTTTGCTACGTCTCACCTTTCCTCTTATTTTGAAGAAGTTATAGCGCCGAAGAAAGCTCCACAAGTTTTGACTCAAGAGGCTATGCAAAAGTTTGTGAGGGATAGTATAGCCAATGCATTAAGGACTGAAAGGGCAACAGTGGCGGCTGCTGCTGAGGCTGCTGCTGCGGCTACTGCCGAAGCCACTAGACTTACCAATGCTGCCGAGGCTGCAGCCACTGCTGAAGCCGCTAGACTCGCCACTGCCGCTGAGGCTGCAGCTAATGCTGAAGCTGCCCGGCTTGCTAATGCCGTCGCGGCTGCGGCAACTGCTGAAGCTACTAGAATTGCGAGGGAAGATGAAGCCGCTAGGCTTGCTGCCGCTGCAGGTATTGCAGGAAGGTCTGGGGTTAGAGGTTGTTCGTATAAGGATTTTAAAAGCGGAGATCCCACTAAGTTCAAGGGCACTGAAGGGGCCACTGCCATGGTTCGATGGTTCGAGAAAATGGAGTCTGTGTTTTTGTTATGTAATTGCCCGGAGGATAGCAAGGTTAAGTTTGCTACGAGTACATTACTTGATGGGGCAATGTCTTGGTGGAACTCGTATGCTCAGCCAATGGGAATGGAAAATGCTTTCAAGCTCACCTGGGAGCAATTCAAAGGTTTGTTAACAAAGAAGTATTGTCCGCGTACGGAAGTGAAAAAGTTAGAGACCGAATTCTATGAATTGGTAACTATTGGGTATGACATTGATACTTACATTCGAAGGTTTCAAGAATTGGCCACGTTATGTCCGTCTATGGTTTCGGACAACGAGAAGCTACTGGAGGCTTTCATTGGAGGACTTCCCGAGATTATTCAAGGTGATGTGATTTCTTTTGATCCGCAAACAATTGAAGAATCTATCCGAATATCTCAAAAGCTCATGGAACAAGTTTTGAAAAAGGGAAACAATACCAACACCAACCGTAACAACAATACCAACAACCGCACCAACTACAACAATAACCGAAATAACAACAACAACGACGATAACCAAATCAACAACAACAAAAGAAAATGGGAAGATGACCAAGGAGGTTATAACAACAACAACCAAAACCGTAACACTAACCATCATCAACAACAGAATAGAAGGCAAGAAGCTGCAATGGTTTATGTCGCTGCACCAATAGAAGGCAGAGGTTACGCTGGAACACACCCACTATGTAATCGATGTAAGTTTCATCACTCGGGTCCTTGCCCTGCCAAGTGCCACAAGTGCCAAAAATCGGGACACCTAGCCAGGGATTGTAGAGGTAAAGCCGTAGTCACATGCTTCGGATGTGGGGAGCAAGGACACTATCGGAACCAATGTCCCCAAAACCAAGGTCAACAAGTTGAAGGTGCTCTTGGGAAAGCATACATGTTAGATGGAGGTGAAGCTCAACAGGATTTCAACAACGCGGAAGACTGAAGAAGTTCGGAAACTAACAGTCTTATTTTCCTTATGTACTATGTCGTACTAAGTTATGTCTTTCATCGTATCTGGATCTTTATAACTTAAGATGTATTACTGTTTGATAAACCACTCGTTGTAAAATATTCTCATCTATCGTACTTTATTTTCTTTTTGATTTGTTATCACCTACGAGAATTTTACTTCCTTTTTCTTTAACGACCATTTTAACGATACAGTTTAAATCTTTGTAAACATTGAGAGTTATAACAACTAAACCGAACGTCACATTATCGTTCCTTAATTATACATAGCCTAGCTAACTATGTCTAATTCTGGAGGGATCATGTTATGTTGGGAGCAGTTATTTATAAATCTTAGTGCAAGCAAAATTTTCACATATTCCAAAGTCAAAGTGTTACTCATGGGAGATTCATTCAATACTTTCTTTACTACGATGTTTTGTACGCTCTCAATCATCGATAACCATAACGACACCTCTTCATGTTTTCTTTCCTCGATATTCATCACAAACTCAAAAATTCGATAGACTAACACGAACTGAATTCAGGGACTGAATTCCTTTTTGGATGGGCGAATGTGACAACTCGCAATTTCAGGTCATTTCTCAAGTTTCACTATTTCATCATTTATCGTAAACTAGGTTTACGAGTATCAAATTCGCGTAACCTTAATGGTTTAGCTGCGAATTCATGAACGATTATTCAGGACATTTCATATAGACTAAGTTTAGTCTACATTTCATTAGCATCATTGTCATCATATTAGTCCATGCATGGTTTTGCATATTACATTAACGTATAATTTTCATATTAAATAAACGTTATCGCGTAATTAATTATTTTGAACAATTGATCCGATATTTCCAAAAATTATCCCGATATATTTTTATACTCATATTAAGTTTATAAAAAATATTATTATTAGTTTACTCAGTGTTTTAAATTTATTTTGTATATAAATTGTTATATTTATATAATTACGACGGTTTTCTTAAATACTACACGATTATTATTATTTCACTCAAATTTTGCAAGAAATGTATTTTTATAATTTTTATGATCTCAATATATTTTATCTTGACCCGTTAAAAGTTATTTTTATCTAACGCTACCCTAAATACTCAAATGTGTATACAATTTAACACTTAACTTTAATTAACTTACATTTACTTTACATCTACACTAAATAAAAAAAAAAAAAAAAAAAGTATTAGTGAATGACTAATACCCCCTTGTCGACACAAGGGGGTGAGTCATTGAGTTTTTATAAAATATCTCTTAAGTTTAATGTATTATATCCTAAATATCAACACATACACATCTATTTTGCAAAGTGTTTAGATCAAAACCATTTCTTTCTCTCCTCTTGCTAGAACCGGCCAACCAAGGGACCAAGAAGGAGATCAAAATTTTAATTGCTAGTCAAGTTTTATATACTCTAGTATCACTCTTGATTAAGGTTGTGTAATATAAACCTTGGGTGATTTAGGATAAAACCATTGATCATAAACCTCATCAAGTTAACTTGTAAGCTTTTCATATTCATGATCATATTTCATATTCATTTTCATGTTCATTTCATTAAGCTTGAGAAAACATGCAAGTCATATGATGTTTATACCACTTTTACATTGTTTTTAAGAGTTATATATATTTATGTCATCCTATAATTATTCCTTGTAATATATCACTCTTGGTGATGTATAGGAACCCATGACACCCTAAGAAGGTGTATGGTAGGATTAGAATAGCTTCGGAGTTGTTTTGAATGAGTTAGAATAGGTTTGGCGCGAGAAAAACTCATTTCGACAAGTTTTCAAAAGGGTCTGTCTTTATTTTTAAAATCTGGAATTTTCGACAGTGGATAAAACTTTTTGGCCTAGATATTTAGAAAATACACTTTAAAACGAAACCGTGGCCGCTTGAACGAATTAAAACGGAGCTATAACGAAGAAGTTATGAATTTTTCAAGTTAAGCGACGAAAACTATAAATTCTGGAAATTTCAGCATGTTACGTCTATTTTGTACGAGTCAAAAATGAGGCTTAGGCGTTATAAATTATTTCGACTTATCAAAAATATATTAGTATACTTTGATACGAAGCTAAGGACATATAAAACGTAGAAAACGGATTTGTAACGATTAAATTATACACGTTTACACAAAGTTGCCGTAATTTTATTATATAGGAAAAACTATTATATTTCTAATAGACAAGTATTACGGTAAACAAGTGACCATGTTGAAGGTCGTTTTTAACATTGATGTAGAACTTCTTATAAAGTGATGTCTTCTAGTAAAAGCAAGTTCGCCAAGCATATTTTCCAAAATGTCCGACCGTTTGTCTAGCGGAGTTGTAATAAATTAATTACGGTCACTCAAACTTGGCCGAAAACCACCCTTAAACGATATTTTGGACTAAAGTACCATACTTAACCTATATTTTTCTTTGTGATCGAGACCTCTAGGATGGAAACTTAAACACTAAAACTTTGAGATAATGATACGAGCTTCCCAAAACCGTTGAGTTTGTTTCCTAACACTCGATGTGCACCATTTTACGACTAGATTTTAGAGGCCGTTTTAGTCACTTTCATGGAAATTTCAACGAAATTACTTTACGACGAAAAGTTATAATTTCATAATAAATCACTAAATGATTATCGTAGGATATCATTTCAACGTAAATACATGTAAAGTAATTTAAAAATGGTCAAGACGTTATACGATTATTTTTCGACGATAAGTATTATTTTCAAAAATTCACAAGTGGTATTAGATATCATACGAATTGCATGCATAACATTACATCATGACTTATTATATATCATATCATTCATAATAGGTCGCAGTTAGAGATTGCGCATCATTTCAGTGTACTCACTTTTGTCATCGCATCATTGTACCAAGTGAGTTCATAGCCCCACTTTCTATTACTTATTTGTTTTACAAACTCTTGGGGGAGATACATGTTATATTTTTAATCGAACACAAATGCTTTGAACTGTATGCTATATCCAAATGTTTTATTGTCACTAAGTATTCAATTGCCATGTTTGAAGTCCCTACATTATGCACCATTAGTCACTTGCGAGTGAGCGCGAATATTGTGAATAGGCCTATTGGAATTAACACTCCTGTTCTTATTGACCCAGTTAGGGGAAATCGAACGCACTATATTTGAATCATTAAGGTAAATTGGCAAGTTTACCATATTAGGGCTGCGATGAAACGATTTTACCAATTTCTATTGGTACGAAGTTTACGCTTTGGTTGTCATGAACTTAGTGAAATAAATGCTGTCTTGTTTTCAACGATGAGTGTGAAACAACGTAACTCACACTACGAAAAATATTGTGTTCAAACGAATTAATTAAACCTATGGATTTCACTCAACCTTTGTGTTGACAGTTTTAAGCATGTTTTATCTCAGGTATCTAAGGCATTCACTTCATGGCATGCATGTGGACATATCATAGAGTCGCGGAGATGACGCGTCTCACTTGGGTTTTATAAACTTTGAAACATCGTTTGAATTGTAACAAACTTATTTCCGCACAAGTTGATTTTCATATGGGACCTATACTTTGTAAACTCTGATTATTTTATTAAATCAAACGATGTATTTTTCAAACGACACTTTAGGTCGTTCAATATAACTGTGATTGTGATGCTATGACAGTCAACCCCCAGGAATTCCATTTCGCTGCAAAACAGGTAATTTGGGGGTGTGACAGATGTCATCTCGTCCTCCATTGCGGTAACAATGTCACCTCTACCACATAACTCGTACCCAATCTATGAACCAGATTTCTTCCCTAGCCGTTCTAGGAACAACACACCTCGGCATCTACAAGGGGAATCCCTCGCTAAACATAAATAATAAACTAACGACTAAAAGATATAAAAACATACCAAGTGTCAACTTGCAACTCAAGTCACTTTTTCTGGGAACGGATTCCTAACTTTTCCTTTGAAATACCAACTGTCTGTCCTACCTTCCCTCTTATGAAATAATAAACTTCGTCGTTATCTAACGTAAACTACTTTCAACTATTTTACCAATCACTTCACGGTCATTTTCCCAAAAAGTCTTACTGATGTGCCATTAAACTGAAAATTTATGATTTTACTAACACCTTATAAATAATGACCTTACTGATACTTTGCAAACTTTGAAGGATAACTGATATTTTCTTTTGTAAATAGAACAAATTCCTGGAGTAAAAATAAGCACTTTGTTTTGAAAACAATAGATAAACATTTTAATGAGAAATGCTTGGAAACAAAACTGATTCATCATCTACAAAAGCTAAAGTATTTGAAATTGCGAAACAACTTTTGAATTCACATAAAAACCTCCAACTTGGAACCAATTCCATGTTATCTTCAAAAAAAAAAAAAAAAAAAAAAAAAAAAAAAAAAAAAAAAAACCAAACTTATTTAACAAGTTTTTATCACGAAAGCTGAAATTTAGCAACTTTCTTTACATACATCAAGCTCTCTCTTAAAATTTTGAAGGCTCTATATTTTTATATATACCCCCACATTCGAGAAGCATAACCTTAACAACTAAACTCTGTCATAAACGTTTAAAACTCATGAAAACATACATACCCAATCACATCTTCATCTAAGACATTTTCACCTTCGAAGATTTTTTTTTTCTTTAGAATGCATTTTTATCAACGATAAAACTTGTGGTAGCATTTTTCTGAAAACACTTATTCTTACGAGTTAGAATTTTTTTGGTTAAACCTTATCAAAACTTCTTATGCTAGAAAACATCAATCGTCGACCTTTGCGAAATTGTTTTATTTACATCACGTATAAAAATTGGTTTTATAGGATCCTTTCGAGGATACAAATCTCTCACCCAAATTTTCATCCCAAAGAAATTGTGCCTCTTGAAATATTCTTTTATTCGAATAAATTTATCCACCTCATGTTTGCGAACAAGACTATAAAGTTTCAAAAATTTCTCTTGTCACATAAGCGACTAACACAAACTTAACCTCGAGGACGAGGTTCCCATAAGGGGTAGGTACTATAACAACCCGTAAAATTCCAAACCAAATTTTAACAATAGACTATAGTAATTAAGTTCCTAAGTTTCACTTCTGGAATTTTCCGAGCCTATTGGAATCGAGAACGATAGATTTTCTCGTAAAACACAAAAATCGACACTCGGCACATAACGACACCACATTGGTACCGACACTACATTATTAATGGTTTAAATTAGATAATTATTTTAAACTCAAAACTATTTAAAAAGCTACATAGTTATTTTTACGTAAAACCGTTAACTCAAATCGCGTAAACGGTAAACGTCTTTTAGCGTAAATCGTCATTATACAAAGTTATATCTACATAAAATAAATGGCATGTAACCGTTTCAATCAAATTTTATAAGCTTACCCTTTTTATGTTAAAGTTTAAATGCACTTATTACGCGCTTACAACATTTATGCATACATAAACACTTACCACTTTGCATGACACATCTACAATACATATTATTGCAACCAAGGCATGAGTTTACTTCTCCAAAACATTGATTCCTCTCTTTTTCATATTCGGCTGACAAACTAAACAAATAAACACCCTCTTTGATTATTTAATAACTAGCTTCCTTTTTAGCCTAATAAACAAATGGACATACCATGCCTTGTCTAGTGAAAAGACAAATCAACAATTGATCCTTCCTTTTTCTTTTCCTTGGTTTCGGCTGCAACCAACTATACGCCACCTCCTTCTATTTTTTTTTTCTAATCTAAATGTGTAGACTAATAAACAAACATATAACCCATCACTTGGCCTCTTCTTTTTCCTTTTGGCAGCCACCAACGAGACCCCCATCACCACAACAATACAACTTTAACTTTAGTATATTATATAAATATGCATGTTAGATAAAAGGAAGACTACACATAATATAAAATAAGACCTAATCTAAGCACCTATTCTAATTTTATGTTATACAAGATGGAAAATGAAAGTTGTAATGTGTGTCCTATGCTTTCTGTTACCCCAACGAGTTCAAGACCAAAACAAGACAACATCACTTTAATAGTTATATCATATGCATGTGTAAGAGACAAGTCATGCCCTCGTTTTCAGCAAGCATGCTCGACACACATGGGTACTTTTCTTTACTAGCATGCAAATTAAATATTTCATGCACCATACCTCTCTTAGCTATTTAATCAAAGTTCTCTTACCTCACTACTTAAAAACTAACTTAACTCACTCTCACACTTCACAACTCTCAAGTTTAAAACTCACAAACATCTTTCACTTCCCTTGCCCACTGCCAATCGACCATAACAAGTTCCTCAACTCCTTGCTTGCATTAGTAGCTTAGTACAAGTTCATTAAATGGAGCAATAATTTAGCAAGCGATCATTTTTCTTGTTCCTCCTTATGTAACGAGGCCTTGTGTCCTTAACTCTTCACATTTCACTCAACAATCACTCAATATACAAACATTCCCACTGCCACTCATTCTCATCTCTAGCAAACCAAAAACAAAAGAAGAAAAGGAAAGCATTTGGGTTCTTTTAAACTAAGGTGAAAAAGGGTATTGTTGGTTACCAAGTTGCGGAGTGTATATTTGGAAAGTTTACGGTTACTAGTCAAGTCCTCGGGTCGCATTACCTCATCCATACGCGTTATCCACCACCAATATTGGTGTCGTAAGCTTCTCTTCTATTCACTTCATTTCATTCTTTCTCGTTAACATTTAATATCACTCGTTAACATCTCGCTAAGACATTTAATAAGCCATGAAGAAACATTTATATATTAAACTCTTAACATGTGACTCGTAGTAGATTATAAACTTCATTGCACGTTTTGTTTAAAACTAACACTCTCGTTACTTTCTTTTCTTGAAACCATATATCGCGACTGCATCTTGAAACTAAAAATCGTTACCTGGCCCATTCATAAGAAAAATAAGCTTGTAATAAGCTAGTACTAAACTTTTGTAAAAGATAAATAAGCTGTCTAGATGAAAATATATTTTTGGACTTAATTCACAATTGTTATAATATTCGGGTTAAATATATAAGTTATGGAAAGTTAAAGGGTTGTTTTGTACGTAAAACGTATGCATGTAAAAGTCTAGGATGGATCTTGTAAATATGGAAAATTAATTTAAAAGAGTAAATATAAGTTTTGTGTAAAAGTGTAAACTTGGAAATATTGGGGATTAAAAGTGCAAAGTTGATTTTTGAAATACTTTTGCAAAAGCAGTTTTATAGAAGGACTGAAATTGAAAATTCTGGAAATTTTGAGAACGAAATAATTTTGGGTACAAAGTGACATTATTCCAAAGTCGAGGGGCCAAATTTATACATTTTGAAACTTGAAGGTAAAAAGTGTAAATTTGAGAAAATGTTTAGGAAACTTATAAACTCATCACGACTTTATAAAAACGAGTATTTTGACGACCTATTATTCATAACGAGAAGTATCACATCGATATCTAATTAAACTTATATATATAAGAAAATAAATATATGAAAATGCTATAAAATATCAACATGTCTTAACGTAAACAAATTAAACTGTCGGTAACCTCGTCATATTTATAAATCAACACTAATATCGCTCTATTGAATTTTATATTCAATACTCTATCCTTTCGGTCGTAAACCAAACGTATATCATTATTCTGAGACTTGCCATATCATATCTAGGTTTCGTGCTGAAGCCGTTGTCATATCATACTTGCTATTGTTGTGCATTTCCTACTGTATCACTAAGGTGAATTCATAGCCCCACTTTTACTCATTTAACAGTTTTATCAACTCTTTGGGGGAGATACATGCTATAAACTAGAACACAAGTCTTTTCTTAAAATGTATGCTTGCATGCTTATTATTATTATAGCCTAAGTTGCCTGCCATAAGTCCCTTTTATCATGGACCATTAATCACTTGCGAGTGAACGCGAATATTGTGGATAGTACTATGGGAATTGACGACCCCGTCTCGGTTATCGGAAATAAATGGGGCGCACTATATTTGGTAACTATGGAATTGGCAATTCCATCTGAGGGCAATATTACGTACACCAGTAATTAAGGTGTATGCAGTTAGTTTGGTGTCATGAGCTTAGTGCATAATAATAATCTCTGTTTTCTATGGTGATTGTCTTCGAAGCAATTATCATCTCTTACTTGTGTTCAACCATTTACTAAACCTATGAATATCACTCAACCGTTGTGTTGATCTTTTTAAGCATGTTTATCTCAGGTATTTAAAAGGCGATAGCTAACTCTGGAGGCGCTTGGGCATTGGCATGGCATGGTCATAGATGACTCTGATTTACTTATGGGGACCATATTTTATTAATGAACCATTTTCCGCAACAAATCAACCTTTGTAAACTCTATTTTACATCAATAAATGAAATCTTTTAAGAAAAATCTTTATTTTTCACTTTGTGTTATGATCCAATTGAGTAGCATCCCAAAAACTTTTCCTTCCGCTGCAAACCATTTTTGGGGGTGTTACAATCGACCTCTCCGAGCTATGACCAAAGCGAAGATTGCCAATATGGTTCATGCGTGTGTTATTTTGCACAATATGGTTATAAAACGCGAAGGGAGGGCAATCTCACCGATTCATATAATGGATGAGCAGCTCAAGCCAGTGTTCGACAACAGTGTGGTAGCGGAGTTACTAGACGAAGTTCTCCATGACCGTCTTTGATATGATCTCACGGAGCACGTAGCACGTCAATACTTGCCGCATCTCGATGATTAGTGGGTTTTTTTTTTTTTTTTTTTTTTTTTTTTAATCTAGTTTTTTTTTAAGTATTATGTTATGTTTCTTTTTTTAAGTATTTTGTAATGTTTCTTTTTTTTAAGTATTATGTAATGTTTTTATTTTTAATGAAATTGTATGTTTTTATTTTAATATTGTATGTGATTTTATGTATTAAAAATATATATATATAAAAAAAAAAAAAAAAAAAAAAAAAAATCGGGTACTAGGGTACCACTCCCTCTACTTAGGGTAGTGTTAGGGTAAAATTGGGTAGTTTTGAGTTGGAGGGTTTTTATTGGATAGAGGTGATGTGGCAATTCGGGTACTAGGGTACCACTCCTTCCCCCTTAGTGTATTTAGTAGTGGTTTATTAGTTTCATACACACTTTGACTTAAAAATACACACTTTGACCTCAATTAGCTTTGAAAATATAAAAAGGTCTTCTAAATGAGAAAATCTATTGGCTTTCTAAATTCTTGTATTTGCATATTAAAATAATTAATCTGCACAAACTTTGAAAAAAGACTTCGTTTAATTTTATGTATTGTTTTATTTAAGAATCTTTATCCATTTCTCTTTTAGTACTGCTTGTATATCATAGTCTATTTAAATTATTAATACGAGTACTTAGAACGCGTCTATCATATGTCCATTTGGTAAACACCAAAATAAAAGTAAGCATTTGAAATTCCTCCATTGTTGTGATATTAAATCAACTATGCTATTTTGAAGGATAAAATATAGCGTCAAACACATTAAAGAAAATAATTTCGTGAATATTATTATCGTGAGCTTATGATATTAGTTAATAACTTAATATATTATGTAATAGTTTTGTAACTCCGATTATATTTTTATCAATAAAACTATATTATTTGTTTACTTTTTATTTGTATATTTATATGATGAATTGTAAAAGAAATAATAATAAAAAAAAAAAAAAGACATTGATTGTTATGATCAGTTTATTATTAAAAGAAATGAGAAAAGTTCATTTAGGGATTAAGTTTTTATTGCATACTGAAGGACTAAACCTCATCATCTATTTAGTTTAATCTAATAGTGGATACTAACATATAAAAAGATAAAAATGTAGGAAAACGGGCGAAAACGTAAGAAAACAAGCGTAAACGTATGTAAACGACCGAAAACGTATGAAAGTGGACTGAACCGTAAGAAAATGGACCGAAACATGTGAAAGCAGACTAAACGTGTGAAAACATTAAATTAAAAAAAAATAAAAAAAAAATAATAATAAAAAAAAGTTAATTGTGTGCTTGTAATCTTCATTTAATTTTAAATGATGATACTTGTAATATTTGCTACATTTTTATTACTGTAGTATATTTTTATAAAATAACTGTAGTATATTTTTATAAAATAAAAAAGTATAACTAGTTAATTATTATTTAACAATTACTTGTAAAAATATACATGATAAAAAAAAGTCACAATAATAACAAAATAATTAATTTATTAATATTTAAAGATAGTAATCATTATTTAATGATGGTTTATTTAATAATAAAAATAATTAAAACAATAAAACACAATCATTAGGCCTATAAGTGTGTATGGTTCAAATCAAAAGTGTGTATGAATCAAGTGACCCTTAGGGGACTGGCAACGCTCGTCGGTATGCATTCGGCATGACCATTGCCTCCTCCTAGGCATGAATCGGTGTGGGATGAATTGGACCCAAATCGGTATTGTTTACCGATTCTACATCAACCAAAACTAGCCAAATAAAGCCAACCATCTCTTTCTACATACTTGAATCCTATTTATTGACATCTCCACGATATGTGTATAGATGGTGCTTATGTGTGTGTTTTTGATGCAACACACATCTCCACGACAAGAATAAAGCCAACCATCTCTTTCTTCTTCACTGATGCAACCATTTTGGATATTTTTTACACACGGTACCATGGTGCTTGTGTATGTGTTTTTTAACTAATGATATGATTTGTTTGTGACTCAGAAAACTTTTAAGTGGGAAGACCAAGACCAAGTGGGAAGACCAGGACCTATGAAGATAAAAAAATAAAAAAAATAAAAAAAATAGATGAGGTATGGGTTAGCCATGGTTAACACTAAAAATCTATAGTTAGATATGAGTTAGGTATGAGATGAGATGAAATGATATTATTGGTGGGTGATTAGGCATGAAAAAACTTGTTAGGCATGGTTGCTACCACCCTTAGTAGTACCCATATAGTATCAAATTAACTACATCAATTAATTTGTTTTCACTTTTAATTCATTAAATGCACAAATGCTTCACTAATCATTGTCTTTTTTTTATTTCCTTATTTTATTTTGTTATTATTCTTATTTTCATAATCATTAGTATTAATTTTTTAAAACTTTCCTCTTTCTAAACCTTATACAATTATACTCTCTTTATACTTATAAAATTATACTAATTTTAAACTTTTGTTCACGCACATTATACAAAAAATGCAAAGTATATTCTATATTTTAGTAATTTAACTGAATGAAAATGCAAATTATAATAACCTGTGCGTGTATCATCCGGACACATATGTCATCCGGACATATATGTCATCGCTAACCAAAAACTTGATTTTTGTAGCAAATTAATTATTTATTAAAAAATTAAAAGCTGATAAAAGAAGACTTTGGAAAATGAGGGATGTAACCATCGGTAAACTTCACCTTGTATTAAATTAATAAAATATTCTAATAAAGAATGCTATTCCATTCTTTACGTCTAATTTTTTTTAGATTAAACGTTACCAGTTTACTTGATCACAATAACTAACTAATGTGATGTAACTCACGTTGCCAATAAACGTGCTCACTGACACCAACATGCCTTATGCTTATCTTAAATAAACATTCTTATATGTCAAGTATAAAAGTGTCCAACTTTTAATTACCACATTACGTTATTTTGTTAACATACGATTAATAAACGTTTGAACTAAACATTAACCATTTATTTGAATTTTCACAAAACTTTTCAGGTTGTTAAATTAACTATTAACTTCTATTTATTAACACTATAAATTTTCTTTAGTTTAAATAACGTTTAAACACTCTGATAACCCACGACTCAGTTTTTATAATCGAGTACATTAATAATTTTTAACATTTTTACCTAACTTGATATCAAGTTTTACAACTTAAAAACTTAACGTCTGTAATTATCGGGATCAAACTGTTGGGAATTTTAGAAGTTCCTACTGATGAAGTTCTACTGACAGGTTCCTACTGAAGATATAGATGGTTTCCGCTGATGACATGGTTCTTGCTGATATTGTATTCCTACTGATATAGTTAATCATATTAGTTTGTTAGGATTTGCATGAACTATTTTAGGTAGTAATATGCATTTATTTTATATTTATTGTCTATTTAGGGTTCCTTGTGTATAAAAGGAACATATGGCTATTGTATTAGATGACTCTTGAAAAAACACTCCATGAAAACATCTTTTTGAGAGAGAGAGAGTAATAGAGATCCATAGACGATCATTGTTTTATGAGAAAAACCTTTTTGGTAACTTTGATTGTGTTCTTATTATTCCACTGTGCACATTCAATCAATTGAGGTTATTCATACCCTAGTTGAGTCCGGATCCTAGATTTCAACACAAACTATACCCGCTATGTCTCAAGACTTCATTGTTAAGAAATGTTTCTTTTTCTTATACACAAACCGCCTCTCTTATAGCTTTTTAACAAACCGACTTCAACAATGGTTTTATATAGGAGCAATTTCATATTTCCCCTCATTTTAGATGGAAATTTCATATATACCCAAACATGCATTAAAAACATTGTACATTATGCATTCAATAATTGCATTTTGGGTATATATGAAATTAATCATGAAAGTAGGGTGATATATGAAATTAATCCTTTTATATATATCTGTTATTTCTCATTTGGTCAACATAGAAAGAAAAAGAGGATAATAACTCTCCTCCCTTCCCTCTCCTACATCACCAGCGACACCACATTATCCGACCACCTCCTCGCCTGACCACCGCCTCAACCTGTTGCGATCACCAACATCAACAACAATAAGGGGTGTGTTTGTTTGCTTCAGGTTTGTATGGTTCGAATAATCGCCTCAGCCACGATCTCGTCACCTCTCCATCTCCTTTGTCTCCATGGTATGCCGAAAATAACATATCTATTTTGTTATTTTTCTTTCCATCAAAAGCCGTATAAAAAAATTAATGAATACAAGTTTTCGTGGAAGAAAGATTGATTGAAAACATTTTTGGGTAATCTTTTGTGTGGTTAAACCATTAAAAAGGGTGTTTGGATTAATTTTTTTGTGGGTCGCAGTTACACCATAGGGTGCGCTTGGTTTGTTTGTAAGTGTCGAACCACAGCAACTCGCAAGGGTGCTGTTGGTTTCCTTCTTTTCTATCTGAGCGCAACAGCCCGCAAAAAGGGGGCCTTCTGTTTGTGCTTATTTCAGCTATAAGGATGTTTTGTTGTTGTTAGTCTCGGCTCGACCAAGACTCCCACAAAGGGCGTGTTTGTTTGTCTTGGATTGCGACCACAGAAAACACCCAAGGGGTACGTCTGGTTTGTTTATACCGACCCACACCACAGCCTAGGGACATTCATTTGGGCTTATTATTTGGCTTAGTTGTTTAATTTTTGTTTAGCTTATTTAACTTGCGACTTATTTTGATAAGGTGGTGTTTGAATTGTGTTTGTTTTGTGCCCGAAAAACCAAAAACTACCCCGAAGGGTGTGTGTTTGTCTCGGCTTACCATCACCCTGAAGGGTGTACTCAACTACTTGTTGAATTGAAATAAACCCTCAAGGGTGTGTTTGCTTTGTCTTGGCCTTGGTCTTTGACTCACCACCGAGAGTACCCAAAATGATACGGATATGGGCTCGGGAGTTGGGCCAGATGAGGAAGATCTCGTGGACCTTGTACAAGACCCACTCGAAAGTGGCTAAGAAGTGAGCTTGGTCCGCTGGAAGGCTCTAGTCCTTTTCCAATGTTTTATCTTTTATTTACCTGTTTATTAGTTCGTTAAATAAGGAAAAGATTAGAGTATAATTACGTTTCTTGTTTATGAAGTTTCATGCCTATCCTTTAGGAAGGAGCAATTATAAATACGGCTTGTAATTCTCTTGAAGAAAAGGTCGATTAATAAAAACAGAAAAAGGTTTCTTTGTTCTTGTTTTATCAAGAAGATATTGAGATTCCGGTTGGCCGGACTCACACCGTCACGAGTTTAGGTGGTTGGCCATCAAACCGCGCCGCTAGGTTTAGCCTAGGTTTACCCGCTTATACGAATCCGTATCAAGTGGTATCAGCAGCTCAGGTTCTCAGGATGTCACGACGAAGGGATCATGAAAGGCAAGGCCGTAGATTCGATACCGAAGACGACAGAAGAGATGACAGAGATCCACGTGACATTGAAATCGAACGACTTCGGCAACGGATTCGTGAGTTAGAAATCAACCCGTTCAATCGCTACGAACGACAATTTGAAAATTCCTCATCCGAATCAATCGTGAATGAGTCAGGGGGAGAAGAATTCGAAAATTTTTTTCACAATGAAGATACACCTCCGACACCACCTCACCACCGGCGACACCGCCGAACCCCCCTTCACCTCCTCGATATCGCCGTCCTTCCCCTGCTCATGATCCAATCAGAGCACTGGGACTACGAACAGATTTGCCAGAATTTGAAGGCAAATTGCAGCCGGGCGAATTTTTAGATTGGTTACAAACGATCGAACGAATTTTTGACGTCCGGAATATACCCGATAACTTGAAGGTTAAGTTTGTTGCCATTAAGCTAAAGAAAACCGCCTCTCTTTGGTGGGAGCACGTCCAAGCTAAACGGTTTGCTCAGGGCAAACATCCTGTTGAAACATGGGACAAGATGAAAAGATTGTTGAAAGAAAAGTTCCTTCCCCTCACGTACAAGCAGGATTCATATATTGAATATCAAAACCTCAAACAAGGTAATTTATCGGTGGAAGAATTGATTCAAGAGTTTGACCGAATGCGTATGCGTTGTGGTGCTGAAGAAGACAACGAACAAATCATTGCACGTTTTCTGAATACACTCAAACCTGAAATAGCCGACATTGTTTCATTCCAACAATTTTGGTCCTTTCCAGAAGTGTGCAAATTATCTTTGAAATTTGAAAAACAACTCAATGCCAAACAAAAACCGGTGACCAAATTCCAGCCAAACCGACCCACTATTCAATCCAATGCAACAGGCCGACCCACCCAACCCAAGCCCGACCCACCACCGACCACTGTTGGACCTACAAACAACTCTGCAGGCCCGTTACGGTGTTTTAAATGTCAGGGTTTTGGACATCTGAAGCGGGATTGCCCAAACAAACAAGTTGTTGCATTCAGTCAAGATTCACAGCCCGTTTATACCGAGTGTGAAGACGACGAACAGGGAGAAGAAACAACCATCATTTACCCAGACCAAGGTGAATCCCTCATCCTACAACGGGCATTGACAACAGCTCTACCGGAACCTGGGGATGACACGAAGTGGTTAAGAAACAATATATTTCGCACTAAATGCACATCCAAAGGAAAAGTTTGTAATGTCGTCATCGATGGAGGGAGTTGTGAAAACATTGTAGCTACCTCCATGGTTGACAAACTCCACTTGCCAATTCAAGACCATCCAGATCCTTATCAATTGACATGGCTAAAAAAGGGTAACCTTATTAAAGTTACTCACCGGTGCCTTGTGTCTTTCACTATTGGGAACAAATATTCAGATGACATTTGGTGTGAAGTTATACCTATGGATGCGTGTCATCTGCTATTGGGACGTCCATGGCTGTACGATCGGCGGGTTAAACACGATGGGTTTCGCAACACGTACACTTTCAAGAAAGATGGACTCAACATCACGTTAGCACCATCTAACCCACGGGATCAGGGAGCAGAAACAATGATTGTCAGCCGGGCTATTTTCAACGATTTGGCCAAGACGAAACCCCCACACATGTTTTTCGGCCTCCTTATTACAGAAGCGAATCCCATTGGGTCCTCAATTCCAACAGAGGTACAACCCCTTCTTCGTGATTTTTCTGATATCTTTCCTACAGAAATTCCCGCAGGATTACCGATCATGAGAGACATCCAACATTGCATTGATTTTTTACCGGGGTCTAGCATTCCGAATAAAGCAGCCTATCGGATGAATCCGAAAGATTTTGAAGAATTACACCGACAAGTGAAAGAACTTTTAGACAAAGGCTTAATCCGCGAAAGTATGAGTCCATGTGCAGTACCCGCACTCTTAGTTCCAAAACCAAACGGGACGTTTCGCATGTGTATCGATAGCCGAGCCGTCAACAAAATTACCATCAAGTATCGTTTTCCCATTCCACGTTTTGACGACTTATTGGATCATTTACACGGTGCGCACATTTTTTCAAAAATAGACTTGCGCAGTAGATATCACCAGATCCGTGTGCGACCTGGGGACGAGTGGAAAACCGCTTTCAAAACACGAGATGGGTTATATGAGTGGATGGTCATGCCGTTCGGTTTATCAAATGCGCCGAGCACATTCATGCGGCTCATGAACCACATTTTTCGACACCTCATTGGCAAATGTATGGTGGTTTACTTTGATGACATCTTGGTGTTTAGTGATAACGTAGGCCGACATCTTCAGCATCTTCGGGATATTTTCTCGGTTCTACGAGAACAAAAGTTATATGCTAATTCTGATAAGTGCACATTCTTAGCAAAAGAAATCATTTTCTTGGGTTTTCAGATTTCGGGAAACGGCATTCAAATGGATGATACAAAAATTACAGCGATCACCACTTGGCCCACCCCAAAATCGTTACATGATGTCCGAAGCTTTCATAGCCTCGCCTCCTTTTATCGGCGATTTATCAAGAATTTTAGCACGATTGTGGGTCCCCTCACCGATTGTTTAAAAGGTAGTAAGTTTTCATGGACACCGGAGGCACAAAAGGCATTTGATACACTTAAAACCGAAGTCACAACGGCTCCCGTCTTAGCTCTACCCGACTTTGAGCAAGTTTTCCAAGTTGAATGTGACGCCTCGGGCACGGGCGTAGGCGGTGTTTTGAGTCAGCAACACCGTCCAATTGCTTTCTTTAGTGAAAAACTCAATGATGCAAGACAAAGGTATAGTACGTATGATAAAGAATTCTACGCCATCATCAGAAGCTTAGAATATTGGAGGCATTACTTATAACCAAGAGAGTTTGTTTTGTATTCAGATCATCAGGCATTGAAATTTATACAAGGACAAACTAAATTGAACCCCCGCCATGCCAAATGGGTTGAGACTCTACAAGATTTTACTTTTGTGATCCGTCACAAAGCCGGGACGGCAAATTCTGTTGCCGACGCATTGAGTCGCCGACCTGCTCTCACCACATCAGTTGCATTTGAGGTCACCGGGTTTAAATCATTTCAAAACCTTTATCAAGATGACCCGGATTTTTGTGCTATTTGGACTGAATCCGAGAACAAAGTTTTTCGGGATTATCATCGGAAACACGACTTTCTATACAAGGGGAGTCGTCTATGTGTACCCCTCTCTTCCTACCGTGAAGCGATTATTCTTGAATGTCATCAAGGGGCACTGTCAGGCCATTTCGGAAGGAATAAAACCCTCCATCTAGTGGCCGATCGTTTTTATTGGCCAAAGCTTGCCAGGGACGTTGCTAAGGTGATCGAGCGCTGTCATGTTTGTCGAGTTGCGAAGATGCATCATACCAACCAAGGTTTGTACACTCCTTTACCCGTTCCCTCTAGGCCATGGGAGGACGTTAGCATCGATTTTGTTTTGGGATTGCCACTGACCCAACGGAAAAAGGACTCCATAATGGTCGTGGTAGATCGGTTCTCCAAAATGGCTCATTTTCTTCCTTGCAACAAAACATATGACGCATCCCAAGTGGCTCGTTTATACCTGTCTGAAATCGTACGTCTTCATGGGGTTCCAAAAACGATTACGTCGGATCGGGATGTTAAGTTTATCAGCCACTTTTGGCGCACACTTTGGAAGCAGTTGGGTGCCAAGTTACAATTCAGTTCATCGCACCACCCACAGACGGATGGCCAAACTGAAGTAACCAACCGTAGCCTTGGAAATCTTTTACGTAGTCTTGTTGGGGATGCTCCAAAGAAATGGGATCTAGTACTTCCACAAGCCGAATTTGCGTATAACCGTTCGAATCATAGCGCTACTGGACGCAGCCCGTTTTTTGTTGTGTATGGTCGGAATCCTTTTTCTCCTATTGATTTAGCTCCCATTCCCGAACAAGAGCATTTTAGCACTGACGGTGATGCCCAGGCTAAACAAATACAGCAACTTCATAAGCAAGTTCGTGACCAAATCACTCGTCACAATTTACAGTACCAAACAAGGGTCAACAAACATCAGCGCAAGGTTGTTTTCAAGGAAGGGGATTTGGTTTGGATTCATTTAAGGAGGGAACGTTTTCCTCAGGGACGTTTTGGGAAGTTACAACCTCGGGCCGACGGTCCTTTTCGGGTGTTAAAACGCATTAATGACAATGCTTATAAAATTGATCTTCCTGGTCATTACAAGGTTTCTGCTACATTCAACGTTGCTGACCTCTCCCCGTATGTTCCTGCTGATGCTGACTCGCGGACGAGTCCTCTTTTAGAGGGGGAGGATGATACGGATATGGGCTCGGGAGTTGGGCCAGATGAGGAAGATCTCGTGGACCTTGTACAAGACCCACTCGAAAGTGGCTAAGAAGTGAGCTTGGTCCGCTGGAAGGCTCTAGTCCTTTTCCAATGTTTTATCTTTTATTTACCTGTTTATTAGTTCGTTAAATAAGGAAAAGATTAGAGTATAATTACGTTTCATGTTTATGAAGTTTCATGCCTATCCTTTAGGAAGGAGCAATTATAAATACGGCTTGTAATTCTCTTGAAGAAAAGGTCGATTAATAAAAACAGAAAAAGGTTTCTTTGTTCTTGTTTTATCAAGAAGATATTGAGATTCCGGTTGGCCGGACTCACACCGTCGCGAGTTTAGGTGGTTGGCCATCAAACCGCGCCGCTAGGTTTAGCCTAGGTTTACCCGCTTATACGAATCCGTATCACAATAGGGTGCGTTTAACTGTTTTCTGTCTCGGCCACACCATAACACCTTAGTGGTGATTTGGTTTGTCTTCGGTTCACTACAGCCCGACAAGGGTGCGAGTGCTTTGATAGTCTCAGCCCCACTAGCTGCTTAGGGCGCTTAGGTTTGTTTATTTCCTGCTGTTGCAGCCACCCATAAGGTTGTTTGGTTTATTTGCTTCTTTTCTGGGTCGTGGTACAAAAAGGGAACCCAAATGGTTGTTTGTTTACCTTGGTCTCGGCTCAATAACAAATCGTAAGAATCGTTATAGGGATGAACTTTGTTTATTTGAGTATCAAAAAAATTCTAGAATTTAGTCGATAACAAATGAGTTACGTATTATGTTCGAAGCAACATAATATTTGCTTAGTGTTGGAGATTCATATTAGTAGTCATCTACCAAAGTCGCTTGACTTACAAAGTGTCATCTTTAGCTGCTTAAATTCTTAATACTTGTAATAGCTCATTTTTGGAAGTGCTTGAGACTAATATATAGTACACGTATTTACAAGGTTACACACAGGTTTGTTAGAACCAACTATTCACTTGATTATACAAGACACAATTGGTTTTAATAAGTATATTATATACTATAACTAGCTTAGAGACCCGTTGACACCGGGTGAGTTTTTAAAGAAATAGATAAATGAGATGATAATAAAAGTAATAACGTAAATTTGTTAAATTTAAAATATGTGTGAGTCACATCGATAAGTAAAGTCAATAATAGATGCTATGAGGTCATCAACAGTATCTATTAGAATATCTTCCGGCACATCTATAGAAACCTCTCCTTCGTTTGGTCCTCCAAGCTTGCCGTCTCCCACATTCAATATCCATTCTGCAAATTCTCTTATCTTGCTAACATCTTCCGGTCGTGAACCAACAGTAAGCCTCATGTTAGTCGTTAGCTTAAGAACTTTGCAGTAATCCCATAGGTATGATTGTTTCAAAGAAGCACCAACAATGTCTTGGCGTGATCCTTTCGGAATGACAGGAAGAACCTGCCTAAAATCACCGCCAAACACCATCGTCATGTTACCAAAAGGCTGATCACACGCGTCATACCGGCTCCTACGAAGTATGTCTCTCAAAGACCGATCTAAAGCCTCAAAACAAAGCTTATTTGTCATAGGCGCTTCGTCCCAAATAATAAGCTTGCACTTTTTTAACATTGCTCCCAGATCGCTTTGAGCACTTATTGAGCAAGTGGAGGTCTCATCAACGTTTGTTGGAATATGAAACCTGGAGTGAGCAGTTCGCCCTCCCGACATTAACAAAGATGCAATACCGCTTGATGCAATGTTCAAAACTATATCACCTTTTCTTCTAACGCCGGCTGCAAGTGTTTTCCATAAAAATGTTTTACAGGTACCTCTGTAACTGTAAACAAAATAGATACCCCTGTTCCACTATCAACGGATTTCACGATGGTGTCATATACACCCTTCTGTTCCGTTGTCAATAAGGCGTACAAACGTTGATATTAAGATTCCATCTCGACCGGGTTATAATCAGTTTCATCATATATAAGTCGGTTTCCAAATTCATTGATGTATCTGTCATCAGGGTAAGGCATCTCTGGCCAACGCCTCAAACTACTTCCTCTCGCTCGCATGTTATTATGCCTATTATACTCTTATCTCTTAGGCATGTTATTAAACTCATGAACATGTCTAGTTACCATGGTTCCATCACTTCCATGTCCACAAATTTGACTATTTTCATCTTTTAGGCACAATCTTCATCTGCCTAAATTAATTTTTTACTAATCATTGTCTTGATTAGCTAAATGTATTACCCAAAATATGAAAATAAAGCGATATATCTAACACTGCCTTAAAAATCATTTTCTGATTTTAACAATCAATGATCTGTTGGTTTAGCGAAGACAAAATGATATGTTGCCTTAAAAATCATTTTGTGATTTTAACAATCAATGATCTGTTCATTTCAGTTTTTAAGTGTACACCATACATGTCCTATTCGACTGAAATAACGAAATGGAAGATGAAATTATGAGGGTTTACCTTATTTCAAGTTCATAAAATAGGTGACCACTTGATAGTTTTCTTTAACGATACTCTATATTAATATAAAGTGGTTGGCCATAAATCGAAGAAGGCAACGAATATTTCATATTTAAAGATTAAGTAGCGGAGAAGATTTTTCATAGAGCTTTGGTATTGAAATATTAGTATATAGCTTCATGACCCTTTCTATGGACGGCTAGCTTTATGTGTACTATTGATTAAAATTGTCGAACATGAATTGAGTGTAACAGTTACATGCTTGTCTTTGTATTTTGGAAGACAATCAATTGCATATCATGGTATGTAAGGATGAATAAAACTAAAACAAATATAATCTTCAGTTGGTTGATATAGGAACGAAGTTATATCGTTGTAAATACGGGATTCTAATAAGATGATCATAATTCACGTATACCACCAACTTAATGTAAGATATTTTTTAACTATTTTTTGATTTATAGCTTGCCAACAACCAATTTCTCTAAAACCATCTTTCATTTGGTCATCTCCATCCTTTTCTTCAATTGTTCCTCCTGCCAAGAGTCCAAAGAAAAAACCTGCAAAATAGCAGATAAGAAAAAGCACACATAAACTAACTGCACACTTTTTACATAAAAAATAACCAATCGTGGTCATGTTTTATCTTAAAGACTGTCAATGGGGCCGAATAAAAGAAATTAGCTAAAAGGGACACATGCTCGTTAAAGGGATGCAAATTACAGAAAGTGTATCTTTATGACCCATTCCGACCCGTATCCATTTTGGACCCGTTACAGGACGTGTTCGATATTTTAATATACACACATCCTAAGCATCTAAGAAGATCAAATCATCTTGTAATAGCTTCTAACCTTATTTTTCTGTCCAAGATAATGAGACTGAGCCATAACGTGTAGATCACCATGGGAAAAATGCTGATAGAAAATGTTTATATCATTACCACCACCTCTAGCCTTATTTTCTGTAGTGACATGGTTTTATATCAAGACCACCAACTCTAGTAGAATGGCAATCACCTTTTTGCCTCCGGATGTCTGGTATCAATGGAATCATATCCAACTTTTTTGATGATACTGTTTGAAGAAAGATTGGTAACAAACTCTTGGAAGTATGCAAGCAATTTTGAGATTCGTAAGTTAAATTGGAAAATGAGCATACAATGAGAAAATAAGCACTAATAAGCATTAAATAAGCTAAACTAACCTAATTTAACTAAAAAGTAACTAATGAAACTGGAATAAGCTAAAAAGGCCACTAATAAGCTAAAAAACACCTAAATCTTGCTGTGAAGGCTACTGTCATGCAGTCCAAAACAATCCAATAGGGGCTGTTTTGGCTTAAAAATAAGCACTAAAGAAACCACTAAATTCCTAAATAAGCTACCCTATGTATAAATAATTAACACATCATCTACTGATCATACAGATGCAAATGCATTATATGTCATACAAAGATAAGCGACAAATTGTATAAATATGGACTCTAAAACTTGAGTCGAAGAATAAGAAGCCTACAGTCTGCAAACGCGAGTGGGTGCCATATAGTCTTAGTTAATCCAGCAAAGAAATCTACATTACGTAACATTTTTCAATTTGGTACCTAACACAGATAAAAGGGGTGTTTGGCATTGCGCTTAAAGTCGGAAATAATCAGTTTCATGTTTAATTCTAATGCTACTGTGCAGATTATCACAATTACAAACTTATTCTAAGCATTTGTTGAGAAAATTAATAGTTTCATCTACATGAAATTCTAAAGGTAGGGCCCTATATAAGAATTTAAAGTGAGAGTCTATTACTACCTACAACTTACATTACGCAATACGAATATCTTATAAAATTAGTTCTTTCTTAACTTGCATTCAAATCTGTTATAGTTCTCATTCTCCTAAATTTTTCATGTGCATTTAAATTCATTTCGAAACATTGACATCATCAATGACAACAAAAACTATGATAAATATAATACCTTGCGAGTCCAAGTGTAGCCACAGTTCGCTATTTTCGTAGTTTCTCTATATATCTTAAAAGAAGAAAGACAATAGATAAAGTAAATCAATAACCTTAAACAATTTTGAGGATTACGCGTAAAGCCTTTTATCAAGAATGAATGCATGATAATATTTTAGTACGTAACAAATGATACGATGGTGAAAGATATCATGGTACCAACAGCACCAAATAACATGATGGTACTAAAATTGCGGAAAAAATGTTTCTTCTTAGCCTGGAACCTGTTTTTTTTTATGCAAAAGAAGAACGTCAATTTAACATAATGATCATGCCAAAATCTTAATAAGCTAATGAATCATTCAAGTGGATGTTTTGATAGTGAATTAATAAATGACATTGCAAGATAGAAATAAGATCGTGTCACATTAAGTCGTGACTGCTCATGATACGATAGCACTAAATACACATGACATTTCACACATTCTATTACATATTTGCATAAAATCATGTCTACTACATACTATTTGTATTTACGATAGCAATTATGGTCTAAATAACCAAACCATAAGATAAAGAGATGTAGCAATAGTTTATCATGCGTATTAATTTAGTTACCTAAAAATATGGCAAGAGTCCAATCATCTGGATTTGAAGGTGGCGACATTAGCAATCATGTGCACTGTGATAATTTTTACATTGACCCGAAGTTAAAAATGTTGCAAAGAATAGAGTGCACATCCACTGCTTCTTTTGCCATGAACACTCTGGAATGCCTTTTCTTCGTTCTTATTCATAGTAGGGTCTGCAAATAGGGGAAAACCACAAACTACCGTCGCTTTGTCCGTCATCTCAGCCGTCGGTTTCTTTTTATCCACAGCCGCAAACCATACAACCCACCTACTTCACCAAATAAGAGCAGACGCCAACCATACAACCCACCTACTTCCGCCACAATTAGAAACATAAAGATTATGATCAAATAACATATAGCTGTAATTTCGGTAATCACATTAAAAATGGTGCGTTTCTTGTTACACAAATTAGGGATATGAATATTCTCAAAATTAATTTGAGACAACAGATTTTCAAAATTAAAAAATGCTTAGTGATTGTAATTCATACCTTTTTAAGTTTAGAATGGTTATGACGATAAGCATTGCCGGAAAATCAACGTGGTCAGATCATTGGCCGCATAACTGCATAACACATGAACAAAATAAAAACATTATAAAAAAACTTATCTAAACATTAACCTAATTATAATCAGGGTTAAAAAACTTATTCCATATTGCATAAATTGATAAAACAAATCGGGTGTGTGGATCATCGATATGCCATTTTTTTATCTTGATTTAATTTAGTTACATTATAAAAATTAAAATTAGGGATTAAAACTATACCAGATAATAAGGCGCATAGTCAATTACAATCTCCAATTTGAATACCTAATTTAAAAAACACACAATAAATCATTGGTAATTAGTAATGCAAATAAATTTGATCAAAAATCCCTAATATGATCACGACGGATGATTTCAAATGAAGAATCTTTACTTACAATTTGTGAATTAAGATGGGTTAAATTTTGAAATCGCAAGATCTTGAATTGTCCTCCGAAAAGCTATCTTGTAAGTTTCAATTGATGCACAGATCATGTAGGTTAATTTTTGGGGATTGATTTTGAATGCCAATGATCTGCTGCTGAAAATCAGGGAATGAATTGGGGGAATGACTTTAAAAACGTATTGCATAAAATTACCAGTTTCAATACCTTCATTTTAAAAACTTCATGCATAAAAGTATTGTACATAGAAGGTAAATAAGGAAGTGCATTAAACGAATTTTTAATGCTGGTAGCTTAGTAGACTTGTACAAAAGCTTATTTTATTATATATAATAGATGTTAATGTTAACGGATGTGTGCCTATTCACTTGGCAATAGTTACTTTATCATTCTTGACATTATGGCATATACTGGTTACAACATATTTTTTTATCATGTATAAAGCTAATCATATAATATGCATATTAGATATTAGACGAAAAGTATTGATATTAAACTTGAAAATATTGGACTAATTGTATAACGATTATCGGACTTTAATTATATTGGACTTGAAACGAACTACATGTTTTGGACTTTATAAATTGGACATTGGATTTACTTTGGACTAAATTACGGATTATTAATGAATTATAAACCTTATCGGACTATATATATATATATATATATATATATATATATATATATTGGACATATAGCGAGTTGATACTATTTGGACAATCAAACATATATTGGACATCGTTTGGACAGTTAAACTCGTGATAGACTTGAGATATTGGACTTAAGATATCGGACGATCGTCTATTGGAGTATTATCGGACTATAACACCAATAACCAATAAATATAAGTTAAACTTCTAAGGACTATTTATTAGTTAAACTTAACTAACCTATTTATATCTCACTTTCTATTACTATTTGATCCTTATGTGTTTAATTCCTGTTGTACTCGTGATATATGTTTTATTCTTCGGCGTGCCTTTGTCTCGAGTCTAGAACCTTATACCACCACACAAGCTATCATACTAAACTTTTTACAAACATTTATACGAAACTTCCACGAAAACTAAAACGTATTATCTTTTAAAACTCATACACATCGATTACTATTCGTGTGTCACATTTTGAGATAAACCACATACTATCAGGCCGTGCTAGTGACGTACCGTTGTGTCGGTACTCTTGTATCGTTGTACGTTACTACCTTGTGATACTACTGTGATACTTTTATCGATGTCAGTCGTGTTAGTTGTGATTCTTGCATTTCTTCGGACTAAGGTAAGTTTCACAGCCCCATTTGACTGTTTTACTCTTTTGGGGTGAAAAGCATGCTATGATTACTTAAAACTAAATTGGTTGTGCATTTATGAAATTATGGATTTACTGAACTGATTCAATCTATTGAGCTATGCTCTATTATACTGTGCAAACTGGTATGTATGCTTATGTTTGGCGCCTATGTACGACTGTAAAAGTCCCCTGTTACCACACTACTTATTAATTCCCTCCCACTGTACGGGACGAGCCGTTAATATCTATGGATAGCGCTATTTAGGGGCAGAGCCAACCCCTCACTCTACTAACCGGAGTGCATAGAATCACCTTCTCATGCTAGGTTAGAGCATGTTGCACGTAGGGGCAATGTATACGGCTGAACCGGCTTAAGTAGTGGAACCCTTATGCCATGAACGCGCTGCATACAGAATGGATCCTTTGAAATTTTGACAACCAATTGATTTTCCTGTTTTGGAAACTACTGAGTATTTAAAAACCTGTGAACTCACCAACCTTTGTGTTGACATTTTTAACATGTATTTTCAGGATGGCGTTAGCTAAACTTTGGAGGCGCTTGGGCATTGGTATGGCATCATCATAGAAGACTTTGATGTAAATTTGGGGACCATTTTAATTCTTTTATGGGCCTACATTTAGGGGTGAAAACGAGCCGAGCCGAGCCGAGCTCGAGCTCGTTTAGGCTCGAGCTCGGCTCGTTTATATATAAAAAGCTCGAGCTAGAGCTCGAGCTCGTTTCGAGCCTCACATTTTGAGCTCGAGCTCGGCTCGTGAAATTTTTCACAAGCTCGAGCTCGGCTCGTTAACACAAAGCTCGACTCGTTAACACAAGGCTCGAGCTCGTTAGCACGGTTATACGTATAGAAAATATATATACGTATATATTTCTAGGGCTCGTTTAAACTCGCGAGCCTAAACGAGCCTTTTGTATAGAGCTCGGGCTCGGGCTCGATTATTAAATGAGCCCAAACTTAGGCTCGAGCTCGGGCTCGAGCTCGTTTAGGCTCGGCTCGTTCGAGCTTTTTACCGATCCGATCCTGAGCTTTTCACGAGCGGCTCGGCTCGTTTCCACCCCTACCTACATTC